>CM066035.1:638845473-639322973 GCA_033557465.1 Ichthyophis bannanicus
GGGTAGCACCTGCTGAAAGGGGGACCCCAACAACAGATTTTGAGTGGATTTCCACCAGTGCAGGGACCAAAAAAGGCGACTGGAGGTTGCTATTTTGTCTGACAGGCAACCTGATGCCTGGGTCCATTGGGTGGATAGAGTCCACTGAGCTGCCCTCATGTGAAGGCGAGCATAAGGAACCACATGCACTGTGGAGGCCATGTGGCCTAAGAGTTGCAGCATCTCTCGAGCAGTTAAATGGGATTTTAACTGAATCTGGGAGGCTAACTGCACCAAGCGTAGGCAACGGGCCTGGGGAAGATAGGCTCTTGCAGTTGTAGTATCCAGTAAGGCCCCTATGAACTCTAGAGACTGAGTAGGGGTGAGATGGGATTTTGGAATATTGATCACCAGTCCCAGATACTGAAGAAGATGCTTTGTGCAGGACAGGGAGGTCTGGGCCTCTGACTGGGATGGAGCTCGGATGAGCCAGTCGTCCAGATATGGGAATACGAATATCCCCAGAGTGCGTAAAAATGCAGTTACCACTGCCATGCATTTTGTGAACACTCTTGGAGCAGACCGAAAGGAAGCACTCTGTATTGGTAGTGCTTTCCTTGGTAAAGGAATCGAAGGAACCTTCTGTGTGTTGGATGGATGAGGACATGGGTGTACGCATCCTTGAGGTCTAGAGAACAAAGCCAGTCCTGACTCTGGAGGTATGGAAGGAGAGTACCCAGAGAAATCATCTTGAATTTCTCCTTGTATAGAAATCTGTTCAACTCTCTGAGATCTTGGATGGGTCTGTAGCCTCCTGTTTTCTTTGGGATGAGAAAATAGGGGGAGTAGAACCCTGTACCCTGTTGAAGAAGGGGTACTTCTTCTATTGCCCCTTGGACAAGAAGGGTAGCAATCTCTTGACCTAGAAGGTCGAGAAGAGAAGTTGGAGAGCTGAACTGTTTCACCATGGTATAAGGAGGAAGGTTCAAGAAATGTAGTTTGTATCCCTCCCTTATAATGGAGAGGGTCCAGTGCTCTGCTGTGATTTGTTCCCATCTGGGAGCAAAGTGAGCTAACCTTCCTGGGATGGTGAGAGGCTCTGGATGTTCTAGAGCCAGAAAAGCTAAGTTCTCTAGTGGAAAGTCAAAGGCCCTGAGGAGGCTGAGGCTGTTGGGCCGTAGCAGTCCTCGCAGCCTGAGGCTTGGCCTGTTTTGGTTGTTGCTGCCTCTTTGTAGTAAAACAACCCTGAGAAGAGGCCTGACCATAACCAGAAGTAAATTTCCCTTTTTTTGGGAAAGATCCTTTCTTGAATATCCTCTTTTTGAAAGGAGTAGTAGTAGACTTTGAGAGTCTATCTAAGGCAGAATTTTCAGCATCCATCTGGGTGGCTTTTGCTTGCCAATCTTTGCCAAACAGGTTTTCCCCTGTACAGGAAAGGTTGCCCAGACCATCCTGTACCCAGGATTCCAAATCAGAGGCTTGTAACCAAGCTACTCTGCGTGTGCCTATGGCAATAGACGAAGCTCTACTGGCACCCTCAAAGGAGTCAAAGGCTGCACGGTTGGAAAACTTGGATACATCCTGAGCATGTTTAAGCCAGGTAATATATTCTTCTCTCTTATCTTCTGACATAAAAGGAGATAAGGTGTGTAGATGATCTGTAACCTCTTTTAGAAACATCCCCATATAGAGACTATAGGAGTTGATTCTGGCTACAAGCATACTGGCCTGGAAGATTTTCCTGCCAAAAGCATCTAAGGTTCTGCATTCTCTTCCTGGAGGAGCAGAGGAGTGTCTTTTTGAACTCTTGATTTTTTTCATAGCAGATTCTACCACATAGAGTGGTGAGGAAGCTGAGTCTTATGAAATCCAGGACAAGGAGGAACACGATACATAGTGTCCAACCTGCGAGAAAAAGGATAGGTGGTAAGAGGAATTTCCCATATACCTAACATGTGGTCATAAAGAATCTCATGTATTGGTAAAATGGCTGCCTCTTTAGGAGCCTTAGGATATTGAAGAATATCCAATTTTTTGGCTCTGGGCTCAGTTTCAGAGGCTACTGCAATGGACAGGCTTCTGGCCACCTCCCTGATGAAGTCCTGGAAAGACAAGTCCTCAGGAGGAGACATTCTCCTTTTTGGAGAAGAGGGTTCCTGAGGACGGATCTCCGATGCTTCGATAGAAACCTCTGATGCATCAGATTCTTCAGAGGAATCGAAGTATCGACTGTCTGGATGCTCTCGTAGAGCCCGATACGAGTACCGAGGGGTATCGACATCTGGAGTCATTGGTACCGAATCGGTACAAACAGGCATCACTGGACACCATATCGCTGCTTTCGAAGCTGATGCCGATGCAAGCGGTACTGGTATTGGAACCGGAGCTGGATCCGGAACCGGAATCGGTATCGACAACGGAGGTTGTTGTTGTACCGAGGGCGTCGCAGCTTGTATGAAGGCCGTAATAGCCCGCTGCATGGTCAGAATATTCTGATCCATCGACGCCACCAATGTCTGGAAGTCGGTACCGGGAACCGCCGGTATCCCAGAACATTGTAACAGGTGATCGGTCGCGGCCGTGCCATCGATGTCAACCTGTGACCCCATAGATAATGCTTTGGAAGCCGGAGCCTCCCGCTGGGGTAATTTTGCCGGTGTGGATTCCTCAATAATAAGTTCAGGTACATCTCGATACTTAGAGGGAGATGTACCCTTTGAGGATCGACCGGACTTAAGTTTTGTTACCTGAGATCCATGGGATGAAGAAGAAGCTCTGGAAGACGTCGATGCCACAGAAGCTGCATCGGAGGGAAACAGGGTACTGAGCTTGGCTGCCCGATTCTGTAACCCTCTTTTAGACATCATGGAGCAGGACTCACAATCCGCGATGGAATGATCAGGACCTAAACATTTTAGACACCAGTCATGGGTGTCTGTGACAGAAATAGTGCCACTGCACTTTGTGCACTTTTTAAACCCGGAGGTGGGCTTTTCCATGAGGAAAAAGACTGTAGGCCTAGGGCCACAGGAGAAAATGCACTGAAGCAGAAAGAAAAAAACTTTTAAAGAAAGAATAGAGACCGGTGGTACCGGTCCTCGAGAAGGCAGACACGCGACTAAAGAAAATAAGAAATAAGAAATAAGAAAATAAGAAATTCTTCAGCGGTGACAGGAAACACGACCTGCTGGCTCCGCGGAAAAGAAGAACTGGAGAGAGACGGTTGGGAAAGGCGGGAAGGCAGCGTGCAGGTGCTGTGGGATGCTCCCAAAAGCTTTCCTTTTGGACGCTGGGGAGCGTTCCCGCGCAGGCTCCGTCGGTACCGACGATACCCATATGTGAAGACTCATTCCTGCTTGTTCCTGGAGATACTCTGGACCACATTAAGAAGCATGCACAACCTTTACATTGATCCAAGAAGGAACAGTTCAAACAGAACCAGGAGAAACAGAATGGTTTAAAATCAGCAAAGATGTATGTATGACAAGACTGCATGCTTTCCCCCTACCTGTTAAATATATATGCAGAACAAATCATCAGAGAATTAGGACTATATGAAGACCAAGGTGTGAAGATTGGTGGAAGACTCATCAACAATCTTCATTATGCTAATGATACAACAGTACTGGCTTTCTTTAGAAGCTCAGATGATAAGACTTTGACTTTCATACTTTGAACTCATCATGCAAAGAGAGAAAACATTAGAGAAAGACATCATGCTTGGCAAGACTGAAGGTCAATGCAAAAGAAGCCAGCAATGAGATGGATTGATACAATAACAGCAGCTATGGATGCTACTCTATCAACAATTTGCTGCCTGGGGTTAACCCTCCATTGCTTCGGAAGAAAGGCCTGGCAATCTACTTCCGGTGACACTGCCAAGAAAACCCAAGAGCTTCTGGGTCGCCAGGAGTCAGGACTGACTCGAAGGCACACATTGCATTTTTGGAAGATCAAACAGAGAGTCATCATGAATCAGCACAGACTCAATGGCACTTAAGAACATAATGTACATATATACCTGCACACCCTATCCATGCTCTGTCCAAAACTACCCATGTATACCCCTATTGGCAAGGTGCACACCATTGTGTGACTGCTAATACTCTTACGCTGGTTGGTATTTTATAAGAGGCCATTAACCTGCCTATGTGGCAACATTAACATGTAAATGACTAACATATTAGCAAATTAGGCTCCTATGTTGTGGCTTAAAGGTTTTGCCATCTTATAAATCTACTCCCAAGAGGGTAATTTTATAGCAGCATGCCTAATTTAACATGGCAAGAAGATACCTACTTAGTTACTATTTTATAAAGGCGCATAGGCACCTACGTGTCCTCATAAAATACTAGTGTAAGATTCAAAGATCACATCTTAAATGCAGGTACAGACATTTGCATCTGCTTGACAGCAGATGTAAATGAACATAGGTGATATACACAAGTATGCATATAGATTAATCAATGCATGTACTTGTAATTCCGCCTGCACTTCACTATGGCTACACTTACTGACAAACTATGCATGTTTATGCCTATGTGTGTACTTTTACGCTAGTCTGTATTTTATAAGAGGCTATTTCTACTAAAAGTTCACATGAAAATGACTCTATAACAGGGGTCTCAAACTCAAATTGCTTTGAGGGCCAAATGAGGACTTGTAAAGTAACCTGCGGGCCGCATCGTCGGAACTTTTTTTTACAATGGAAAAACGTCAGTGTCTGCGAAGTACTACTCCCCACCTCTGACAAACATCGCAGAGCCACTGCAGTACAAATCTGCTCACCCTCCACCACATACGGCAGCGTAGACTTGCAGTGAAGTGACACACCGCTTATCCAGCTCTCACACACATCAATTGTACCGGGTTGATCACAGAAAGCGGAAGGCTGAACATCATATTTCAGCGATCGGGAACCACTCAGAGCAGCATCGGGCTGCAGGCTCGCCCCCGAGAGCTGTGCGGGGTCGAGCAATCAACACTGACATGGTGGGGAGGCAAACTTAATTAGCGGCAATCACATACCGGCATCAACTACATCATCCCAAAATGCGTCGTGGGCCGCACAAAATTCTCTCGCGGGCCGCATGTTTGAGACCCCTGCTCCATAATATTACTCCGTAAGTGTAAGATGCAGTCCCCTCCTCTTTCCACATTTTGTCACTTATATTAACTGTTAGCACAGCCATCCCCTACAATTAGCATGCATTAATTCCAATGTTACTTGCTTAGCACACTTCAGTAAAAGGGGTCCATAGTTACACCAGCAGCAGAACCTATAGTCCTGGCATATTAAGTGTGGTGGTGTTCATTTATTCTTTTGCTATGGGAGCATCTGATCTGATTAAACTATCCTTCTCCTGTAGGTTAACATGAACGTATTCTTGAACAAAGCTGTTTTATCTAAATGTAACTGATGATCCCATGTTGTGTTCATAGAGTCTGTCTATTCCCTCAGTTAGCACACTGTTGAGAAACTGTGGTTAGAAGATTACAGGTGTGAATTACATGAGATGTGTGGGTGAGTATTGCGTGCCACTCATCACATAATCCTCTCATTATCCTTATTCTTGCCATCAAAATATGGAACATAATATCTATAAGCAGATTCAACCTATGCTATCCAATCAAGACTGTCTATTTAGCTGGTAATGTTTTTGTTTTTTCAGTACTAGAGTCCATTCCCACAAATATCCAACAGCCTTATGTAAACCTTCAAGGCGAACAACTGATTTACAGCTATGTTTCACTCACCGATATTCTAACCCTCAGAACTGCAAAGGTGAAAGTATATTGCATTCATTCAGAACTCTAATTCCACCTCACCTCACTCATCTCATCTCATAATTATGCTGCACATGAATAATCTTTTTTTTAGTGTTTGGTTTAATACACAGAAATTCTTTAAACAATACAGAAAAAAAAAGAAATCAGCAAACAGCATCAAAATCTGGAAGTCTTTTTCTTAACATAAAAAACGGTTTCTTAATGGCAGAGGGGGAGAATACGACAGCAGGCTTGACAACATAATTAGAAGATTGTTAGGGGAAAGGGAAAAGCATTCTTTATACAGCTCTTACTACTTTCTGTTAGATTATTCTCCCTGAATTGCTAATCAACTAGTCTAGTTTCCCCAAGCCATGCGATGTAAGTTGCTTTCACAGTTCTTCCTTACTAAACAGCAAACACTGACACCTCAAAAAGGAAAATTTTAAAGTGTTAACCAAATGTGAGCAAACAGCTTGATAGAGGCTGCAGATAAAAGATCTCTGGCAGATTAGCAGCAATTTAAGACCATTGCACTGTTACACCTGGGTTGACAAGAGCTGACAGGGTTTGTTGATCTATGGTCTCCTCTCCAATTTGAGTGTCATGTTTCAACAAAAAAAGGTAGATGAATAAAAGAATATCCTTTTGGAACTGAAGGCTGGCTTCACAGCAAATGTTTTTTTTTTTCTTTTTGGGGGTGGGGGTGGGGAGAGGATAACTAAAACAAAAAGAAAATGAATAGGTAGAAGAAATTATTAAAAGAAAACTCTTCAACCTTAGAATAACAACATGCTGTACTATAGATCTTCCCAGGTGCTAATGCATGATTTCGTTAAGTGTTGGTCCTATTGACTTTCCATAATGTACAAATAACGGTAAACAAACAAGCTGTGGGTGATATTTTTTTAAGAGACCATCTTAATACATTGGTGACTAGCCTTTCTTTCATCAGGTCAGTGTACAATGAACTCAGGAAAATATTTTTCTTATATGTAGATGTAAACCGTAGGCTGAATTTGTTTTCAAAGCTATAAAGAATTGTAAGGTAAAAGGATGATGGGGAGGTAATGGGGGTCATACCGAAATACAAATAGGCCACCTGGCCATGCGGGATAGACATTTTCCTTGTGAAAACGTTTAAAACTGTATTCTGAAACCACGCAGCCCTGCACGTACACAACATTAAAATGGGGATCTCAGAAAGTGGGCAGGAGTGGCCATAAAGGGGGCATGGCAAGCAGTGGAGATGTATAAATCGTATTTAGGAAAGGCCTGTGTATGTCCTGAGTGTATCCCACGGATGCCTACGTTATACTAGCGCCAACATGGAATAAGGCCAGCACTTAGAAGATTTTCTGCTCTGATACTCAACAGGTCCCATAGAGATGAATGACTGTAACAGGTCTGTATTGAGCTGGTGTGTCTGCTGTCTGGGAGGGCACAAATGCAGTTGTAAAGAATAGAATGCACAGACGAGGGACGTTTGTAAGGTGAGGTAACAATAAAAAACACCCCCACAGAAATATAAAGCACTGCAATAGTCTTTATTCTGGCTATGCTGGCAGCTGTTTGTGCTAAAGAGGCTATTCTAGACTTCTCTAACATTTCCTGTGTTTGGGGAGATGGGGATGTAGATATAGGAATGGTATGTGAGTTAGTGTGTAGCAGAAGTGTGTTTGGCTGAGAAGTATGGTCCTGAGACACCCTACTATTAGGTATTACCAGCAGTTGTTTATAGGTGCAGGGGCTGGTTTTTGCAGGGGTATGGTACTTCTGGCATCAGGCAAGAGTGTGTGTGTGTGCTATGAGGGCTGCAGGGTAGGCACTGGTGCGCTGATCCACTACTCTGGGGGGACATGCATGCCTGGCCAGTACCTGGACTATAGGGCTGACCGCAGCATGACCAGCTGCCAGTGTGAATGGGCAATAACTGCTATACAGCTGCTCTGCAGCAACATAGCAGAGCATGTCCCTGTCAATGGTGGGAGACCCTCGGAGTGGGGGCATGCTGCAGTGCAGACAGCACTAATACATATCCAAATACACCACCAGAGGTCTCTAACATTGTGCACGTTTGTCAGGACAGATGCTATTGCTTTTGGGCATGTATTTCTGATGTTTGACCTGTTGCATGTTCTCATCCTGATGGCTTCCTATGAGTGACAGGGATATATTTTGACATGTAGCTGTGCAGACCCATTTAGTTTTTTTCTGGCCCGTTCTTAGCATTGCAAATACTTGTTTCAGTGGTGACCACTGAAAGAATTACTACTACTACTACTACTATTAATCATTTATAAAGCGCCACAAGGTGTACACAGCACTGTACAAGCACATATAGAAGACAGTCCCTGCTCATAGAGCTTACAATCTAGTTAAGACAGCACAATACAAGAGAAATAAGGGGTTGAATAGGGAGAGGAGACACAAGGGGAACAAGACATTAGGATCCAAAAGCAGCTTCAAAGAGGTAAGCCTTTAATATAGATTTGAAAAAGGAGAGAGATGAGACTTGACATAAAGATACTGGAAGTTTGTTCCAGGCATAAGGAGCAGCAAGGTGAAGTCTGAAGTTCACAGTAGAAGAAAAGGACATAGAGATAAGAAAGCCAGAGGAGGATCAGAGTTTATGTGGAAGGGTGTAGAGAGAGAGAAGAGAGGAAAGGTAATGAGGGGCAGTAAAGGAATGCATTTATAGGTTAGAAGGAGAAGTTTGAAATGGATACGGAAATGAAAGGCGAGCCAGTGAAGTGATTTCAGAAGAGGGATTATATAAGTGTATCAGAGTTGGCGGAAGATTAGCAGTGCAGCAGAGTTCTGAATAGATTGAAGAGGAGAGAGATGACTCTGAGGGAGACCAGTAAGGAGGTTGCAATAGTCAAGACGGAAAGTAACTAAAGAGTAGACAAGAGTTTTAGTAGTATGTTCAGAGAGGAAGGGGTGGATTTTGTTAATGTTACAGAGAAAGAAATGACAGGTTTTAGCAATCTGTTGAATATGTGTGGAGAAGAAAAGGGAGGAGTCAAAGATGACCTCAAGTTTGTGGGCTGAGGAAACAGGAAGACTATTGTCAACAGTGATAGAGAAAGAAGGAAGGGGGGAGGAGGGTTTAGAGCACCAAGGGACTGGATGTAGAGAGAGAAAGGAGAGGGCCTAGAACAGACTTTCAGGGTACTCCAACTGAAAGAGTGATGGCAGTAGAAGAGGAACCACCAAAACAAACACTGAAAGAGAATTGGAGAGATAAGACAAGAACCAAGATAACATAGAGCCCCTAAAACCAAGAAAGGATAATGTGTCGAGGAGGATGACATGGTCAACAGTATTAAAAGCAGCAAGAAGGTCTAGAAAAATGAGAACTCAGTAAAGGCCTTTGGACTTAACCAGGAACAAGTCACTGGAGACTTTGTCAAGAGCCATTTCAGTAGAATTTATTTTATTTATTTATTTAGCTGTATTTATATCCCACTTTTCACTGGGTCAAAGCGGTCAATTGGGAGATACATTTAACACGAGGGGATATGACACACATACGTTAAATACTTACAGGGAACATGGGCAATGGAGGGTTAAGTGGCTTGCCCAAGACCACAAGGAGTGCCTATAGGACTAGAAATCCCAGTCCCTCCGGCCTGAGATTGCTGTCCCCAGGTGGGACTTGAACCCCCGGCCCTCCGGCCTGAAGTACCTTGTCCTAACCACTAGGCCAGCGATGGCGAACCTATGGCACGCGTGCCAGCTGTGGCACGCGAAGGCCTTGCAGCTGGCACGCGGGAAGGTCCGCAAAAAAGAAAAAGCTGGCTCTGACTGCTGCCGCGGACGCGGCAAGGGCAGAATGCAGTGTCCCGCGGGGCCCCCTCCGCCCGCTAAGCCCCTCTGCAAGGGCTTTCAGATTCGCGAGGGAGAGCGTCTCCCTCGCGTCTCTGTTAAGCCCGCAGGGACTAATGGGAAATTTCCCATCAGCCCCTTTAGACGCGAGGGACTGATGGGAAATTTCCCATTAGCCCCTGCGGGCTTAACAGAGACGCGAGGGAGACGCTCTCCCTCGCGAATCTGAAAGCCCTTGCAGAGGGGCTTAGCGGGCGGAGGGGGCCCCGCGGGACATTGCATTCTGCCGCGGCAGCAGCCAGAGCCAGCTTTTTTTTTTTTTTTAATTTGCCAGGGGGGGGGGGGGGTTAGGACTTCTAATGGGGGGGGGGGGGGTTAGGACTGCTAATGGGCGGGTGGGCAGTAGGACTGCTAATGGGCTGGGGGGGGTTAGGACTGCTAATGGGCGGGCGGGCGGGCGGGGTAGGACTGCTAATGGGCTGGGGGGGTAGGACTGCTAATGGGCTGTGGGCTGATGGGGGCTGTCTGGAAATGGGGTGATGGGGGGTTAGGACTGGTAATGGGCTATGGGGGGGGGTTAGGACTGCTAATGGGCTATGGGGGGGTTAGGACTGCTAATGGGCTAGGGGGGGTTTGGACTGGTAATGGGCTGTGGGCTGATGGGGGCTGTCTGGAAATGGTGTGATGAGGGGTTAGGACTGGTAATGGGCTATGGGGGGGGGTTAGGACTGGTAATGGGCTATGGGGGGGTTAGGACTGGTAATGGGCTTTGGGCTGATGGGGGCTGTCTGGAAATGGGGTGATGGGGGGTTAGGACTGGTAATGGGTTATAGGGGGTGCTTAAACTGAAAATGGGGTGATGGGGGTTTAGGACTGGAAGTGGGTTGTTGGGGGGGCTAGGACGGGAATTGGGTTGGGGGTTGCTAGGACGGGAACTGGACGGTTGGGGGGCTAGGACTGGAAATGGGCTGATGCCGGGACTAGATGGGAATGGATGCTGGGTGTGGCTGGAACTAGAAGGGAGCTGATGTTGGGGGAGGATTAGAATGGGATGGGGCTGGGAGAGTAAAATGGAGAGGGGAAAAATATTTTGTGTGGGAGGGATAAAAAATCTACAATTGGCCGGGTATTGGGAGAGTAAGTGGGGATTGAGGATGGAGGGGTAAAATTTGAGTGGATGAAATAGGAATGAGGAAAGAGCAAAAGGAGAAAGATTAGTATGTTAAAGCGGATGTAGAGAGAGAGAATGGAAAAAAAAACTAGAAGAGAGAAGAAAGGACAAATGGACAGCAGATGATGGAGAGTTAGCAGAAAACATGAAGAAACCAGAAGAAAGTGGCTGGAGCAATTGCAACTGTGTAACTGAGCTGAGGTATTCTGTTTATGTAATTCCTTTTTGACATTGCCACTTGTTCTCTTTCCCCAGTAGGTCATGTATTGTTATTCTCTGAAATGTATTGGTTTAATATTTGCAGTGTTGCCTTTTGATAGGTATGGTATGGTGCTTTGTGAGTCCTGGTAGTGCTGTTAGGATACGGCGGGTTTGCTATTGGTTCTAAATGGGCAGTGTTTGTAGTAGTTCCTAATGTGCCTGGCGGTTGGCACTGGATTATAGTAATGTAGAAATCTTTTAGTCTGTCTTTATCCATACACTCATTAAGAGACATGTTTACTAAAAGTTAGTGTATGTTAGCATTATGCAAATATTTATGCAAATTGACGTGCTGGCACTTTGAGGAAATTCTTTGGTTTTGTGCGGCAGTTTGGGCACTCGGGCTCAAAAAGGTTAGCCATCACTGCACTAGGCCACTCCTCCCAGTAGAATGAAAGGGAAAAAAATCAGACTTGAGTAGATCAAGGAGGGTATGAGAGGAGAGAAATTCAAGGCAGCAGCGGAGAACTGCACGTTCAAAAAGTTTGAAAATGAATGGGAGAAGGGAGATGGGTCGATAATTGGAAGGACAAATAGGGTCAAGTGAAGGCTTTTTGAGGAGAGGAGTGATCACAACATGCTTGAAGGCTGCAGGGAAGGTTGCAGTGGCGAGTGAAAGGTTGAGAATATGTGAGATGGAAGAGATGACAGAGGAGGAAATGGAGTTGAGGAGATGGGTGGGGATAGGATCAGAAGAACAAGTAGTAAGTTTAGAGGAAGAAAGAAGAAGAGAGGTTTCCTCTTCAGAGATTTTAAAAAAGGATGAAAGAGTGGCAGAAGTTGAGGGGAAAAGTTGGTAATGAAGAAGGGGAGAAGAAGAATTAGTAGGGAATTGAAATCTTATGGACTTTGTCATGGAAATAGTCGGCTAGGGTTTGGACAGAGAGAGAAGGAGAAATTGGAGGTGACGGTGCCTTAAGAGGGGAATTGAGAGGTAGACAAGAGACAAGGTGACAAGGTGGGGGTTAGAGACAAGACAGTTAGTCAGATAGATGAAATAGTTTTGCTTAGCGGGTGAAATGGTGGACTGGAAAGAACTAAGCATGAATTTGAAGTGAAGGAAGTCAGAAAGGGAGCAGGATTTGAGCCAAGTGCGTTCAGCTGAGTGGGCACAGGAACATAGGTAGTGGGTAGATGAAGACAGCCAGGGCGAAGGTGAAGTGTGCCTCACGGACATGCTATGGGTGGAGCAAGAATATACAGAGCAGAGGAGAGAGTGTTATTATAGGGGAAAGCCAACAGTCACCCAAGAGCGCATGGTACGGAAGGATGTATCATTGAAGGATACTAGCAAAAGACTGAAGTTAGAGTATATCAACAGAGAGGTTCTAATAAACATAAAAGTAACCCAAAAGCCCTAAAGTACAGAGCAGACAGAACTTAAAGATTCCAAATTACCTCTTCCTACTAGTAACTAAATTAATATGAATAAAATACAACCTCTAAAATGCTTGAAGGCAAATGCTAGAAGTCTAAAAAATAAGATGGGAGCATGTATAGCACTAAATGAGAAGTTAGATATGATGGTACCTCAGAGACATGGTGGAATGAGGACAACCAGTGAGACATTGTAATACATGGGTACAAATTATATCGCAATGATAGAGTAGATCAAATTGGTGGAGGGGTTGTGCTCTATGTTGGAGAGGGCACTGAGTCACACAGGATTAAAGTTTTTCAGGAAACAAAATACACTGTAGAATCTCTATGGATTGAAATTCCATATAAAAAAGGGAAGGCGATGGCCATGGGGGTATACTATTGACCACCTGGCCAGAATGAACAAATGGACAATGAAATGCTCAAAGAAATCAGGGAAGCTAACAATATTTACAGAACAGTATTAATAATGGGTGATTTCAATTATCCTGGTATTGATTAGGTCAGTATCACAGCAGGACATGCTAGGGAGATAAAGTTTCTAGATGAAATATGATATAACTGACTGCTTCTTGGAGCAACTGGTTCATGAACCAACAAGAGGGGAAGCCATCTTGGACCTAGTCCTTAGTGGAACACAAGATCTGATGCAAAAGATAAGGGTGTTGGGGCCACTTGTCAATAGTGATCATAGCATGATCGCATTTGATTTAATAAGTGGAGGAAGCATGGCAGTATTACCTTTTAACTTTCAAAAGGAAAACTATGATAAAATGAGGAAAACAGGAAAAAAACTGAAAGGAGCAGCTTCAAAGGTTAAAGATTTACATCAAGTATGGTTGTTGTTTAAAACTACTATCTTGGAAGCCCAGGCCAGCTATATCCCATGCTTTAAGAAAAGTGGTGGAAGTCCAAAACACTGCCAACATGGTTTAAATGTGAGGTCCGAGGCTATTGTAGCTAAAAAAAGCATCTTTCAGGAAATGGAAAAAGGTGCCAAATGATGAAAACTGGAAACAGCATAAGCACTGGCAAGTAAGATGAAAGGCATTGATAAGCCAGCAAGGACAGAATTTGAAGAAAAGCTTGCTGTGAAAGCAAAAATGCATAATAAAAACGTTTTCAAGAACATTCATAGCAAAACACCTGTGAGATAGTCAGTTGGACCAATGGATGATAGAGGAGTACAAGGGGCACAAATTCAAGACAAGGCCATAGTGGAAAGACTGAATGAATTCTATGCTTCAGTCTTTTCTGAAGAAGATGTATGGAATTTACCCACACCTGAAATAGCATTTAAAGATGATGCAGCAGAAGAATTGAAAGAAATATTGATAAACCAGGAAGATTTATTACAACTATTTGATAAATTGAAGAGTACCAAATCACCTGGACCGGATAGTATACACCCAAGGGTGTTGAAAGGACTAAAATATGAGATTGCAGATCTACTATTACTAATCTGTGAACTATCATTAAAATCATCAGCAATACCTGAAGACTGGAGGATGGCCAATATAACGCCAATTTTTAAAAAGGGTTCCAGGGGTGATCCGGGAAACTACAGACCATCAGTACCGAGAAAAATGGTAGAAACTGTCATTCAGAACAAAATTTCTGAACATGTAGATAGTTACGATTTAATGGGAGACAGTCAACATGGCTTTAGCTAGAGAAGGTCTTGTCTTACTAATTTGTTATATTTTTTTGAAGTTGTAAATAAATAGGTAGACAAAGGTGTGTCAGTTGATGTAGTTTATCTGGATTTTCAGAAAGCTTTTGACAAGATCCCTCATGAGAGACTCTTGGTGAAATTAAAAAGTCATGGGATTGGATGCAGTGTAGTATTGTGGATCAGAAACCGATTAAAAGATAGAAGGCAAAGAATAGAGCTAAATGGCCAATTTTCTCAATGGAGGAAAGTAAATAGTGGAGGATCCCAGGGATCTGTGCTGGGTCTGCTGCTTTTTAACATATTCATAAATGACCTGGAAATGGGAATAATGAGTGAGTTAATCAAATTTGCAAATGACACAAAATTATTGAAAGTTGTTAAAACCCAAGAGGACTGAGAAAAATTGCAAGAGGACCTTGATAAATTGGAAGTCTGGACGTTCAAATGGCAGATGAAATGTAATGTTCTTTCCAAGGTGCATAACTTGCAGTCTTCTAATTGATCATGGTCTTCTTGCAATTTATCACAATCATCTTGGGTTTTAAACACTTTGAATAATTTTGTATCATCTGCAGATTTGACTGCCTCACTCATTATTCCCATTTCCAGGTCAATTACAAATATGTTAAAAAGCAGCGGACACGGACCCAAATCCCTGGGGTACTCCACTATTCAGCTTTCTCCATTGGGAAAATTGGCCACAGCCCTACCCTCTGCTTTCAATCTTTCAACCAGTTCCTGATCCACAATAGTACACTGCCTCCTATCCCCTGACTTTTTAACTTCGCCAAGAGTCTCTCAGGAGGGTCCTTGTCAAAGGCTTTCTGAAAATTCACATACACTATATCGACCGGCTCACCTTTGTCTACCTGTTTATTCACACCTTCAAAAAAATATAAGACACTGCATAATTTATTGCCATAGTAAGCTGATATTATTGAAACTAACTGTGTTGGTTTCAAAGCATTGGTTCATTTTTATTTCAAATTTTTTATATTTTTGGGTAGTTCTGAATTTTCTTTCTTACTATTCTGATCAATGTTCCAGTCTTTCTCCCTTTAAAGAAATGGCCCTCACAATCCCCTCCCCCTCACATACTATTATCATCAAGCCTGCATATAAAAGGAGGTTCTTTGGTATTTATAACACAATAAAGTGCATAGAAGAGGGGCAGAAACTCTCAAAGAATATATGTTATAGGAAACTTAATTAGGAACTCAGAAAGTACATGTGTCTTGACTTTATGAACATAAGAATTGCCATACTGAGTCATATCAAAGGTCTATCAAGTCCAGTGTCCTGTTTCCATCAATGGCCAATCCAGGTCAAAAGTATCTGTCATAACATAAAAGTTGCCAGTTCCATACTACTTATGCCCAGGGATAAGCAGTGGTTTTCTCTTGGACTACCTTGATAAATATGTGTGGACATTTCCTCCAGGAATATGTCAAACCTTTTACCCCAGCTACACTAACTGCTTTTACCACATTTTCCAGTAAAATATTTTCTCCTATTTGTTTTAAATATACTACTTTGTAGATTCATGGCATGTCCCCTAGTCCTCGTATTTTTAAAAGAGTAAATAATCAATTGCAATGAAGTTGTACAGTTATGTTTAAATTGTTAGTTGTAATTATCACAAGTTCTCTGTAAAAGTGAAGTTACAATGTAAACCATCTTGATTTTAAGATACGGAGATATAAAAACAACTGTTAAATAAATAAATAAATAAATTTGTGTCTACCCATTCCATTCCACTGAGGATTTTATAGACCTTTGTCACATCTCCCTTAACCTCTTTAGCCTTTCCTCATTAGAGAGTTGTTCCATCCCCTTTATCATTTTGGTCACTCTTCTCTATCTACAATACCTCCTTTGGATGCCCAGTCTCCCAAGATCTTCCTGCAGTTTTTCACAATCTGCATGCAATTCAACAACTTTGAATAATTTCATGGCATCTGCAAACTTAATCACTTCACTTGTTGTTCCTAATTGCAGGTTATTTATGAATATGAGGTATGACAAAAAATAAACGAGACTGTCCCATAAATGTTTTATTACAAAATCTACAGAGAAATTACGCATTGTCCCCTTCAAAGTAATCCCTCCCCCCCCCCCCCCCGAGTTAATGCACTTCTGCATTCGCTTCTGCCATGTACAGAAGCACTCGGTAAAGTCCTCCTCCTTCAGGTCACTCAGCTCCCTTGTCCCAGTGGCCTTGATCTCTTCTATAGAGGCAAAATGAATTCCTTTGAGCACAGTCTTCAGCCTGGGGAAGAGCCAGAAGTCACATGGTGCAAGATCTGAGCAATAAGGAGGGTGGTTGAGAGCTATGATCTGTTTGTTGGCCAAGAACTGCCTCACACTGAGCGCGGTGTGTGCGGGCGCATTGTCGTGGTGGAGCAGCTACAACTTGTCTCTCCACAGAGCCTGCCTGCTGCGCCGAACCCGGTCATGGAGGCGATTCAGGACCTGCTAGTAGAAGTGCTGGTTGACTGTCTGACCCTCAGGCACAAACTCATGATGGACCACTCCCTTCTGGTCAAAGAATGCGATCAGCATGACCTTGATCCTTGATTTGGACATGCATGCCATCTTGGGTCTGGGTGACAGTCGAGTCTTCCACTGCAGGCTCTCTCTCTTGCTTTCAGGGTTATACTGGAAGACCCAAGTCTCATCTCCTGTGATGACTTGGCATCGAACTCTAGATCTTCTCTGATCTTCTCTAGCAAGTCTTGACAAACATTGACCCGGTGATCCTTATGGTCGTACGATAAAAGCTTGGTCACCATCTTGGCACACACCTTCCACATCCCCTGCTCCTGCACCAAGATTGTCTGCACTGACTCTCTGTTCAGGCTGAGCTCCTCAGCTATCATCCGCACCATCAATCTGTGATCACTCTGCACCAGCTGGTTCACTCTGACAATGTTCTCAGCCATCTCTGTTGTGGAAGGCCATCATGACTTATGGTCATCCTCCACCTCCTCGCGGACAGTCTTGAAGTGTTTGTGCCACTCAAAGACTCACGGCCTTGACATTGCATCTTCTCCATAAGCCTTTTGGAGAAGTTAAAGACACTCAGTTGGGCCCTTCTCCTACTTAACCAGAAATTTCAAGTTGATTCTTTGCTCCATAGTTTTGCCTCCAGTTGCGAGACAAAGCGATGGAGCAGTGTGCTACAAAAAAACCTGAAAAAGAAAAACAGAGTGAAATGAAAAATATTATAGCAGAATAATGGAGAGATGTTGCACAACACAGTGACATAAGCGGTTAGCCAATTGGCATTGAGTCATGGGTGTGGCTGCCACAGTCTCATTTCTTTTTTGCCACACCTCATATGTCAAAAAGCACCAGTCCCTATATAGATCCTTTTGGGACCTCAATATTCATCTTCCTTCCATAGAGAAAATTGACCATTTATCCCTCAACCAGTTTCCAATCCACAACTGAACCTTTTTAATTGCCTCAGGAGTCATTCTTTTGGGACTCCCAGCTTTTAGGAACTGCTGACACCTAATCAGGAGTTAGTGGGCCTGATTAGCCTGTGAACGAACTGAGAGCAGCTGAGGCCTGCATAAAAGGCTTCAGAATCTTGCCCTGTTGAGGCATTCCAAACAGGGGCTCTACAGGTCAAACAACGGTAAGGATTTGAGGGGTTATTTTTACTAAATTGCTAGCTCTCTGACTTGGAGCTCTTAAAAGGGTTCTGGTACATTTTTAAAGCAAAGTTACATTCTTTTTGGTGGTTTAGAGGCAATATTTTCTTTAGCAGAGTAGGTTTTAAACTCTAGTAACCTTCTCAGCTTTTGGGAACTGCTGACACCTAATCAGAAGTTAGTGGGCCTGATTAGCCTGTGAATCAACTGAGAACAGCTGAGGCCTGCATAAAAGGCTTCAGAACCCTGCCATGCTGAGGCATTCCAAACAGGGGCTCTACAGGTCAAACAATGGTTTGGATTTGAGGGGTTATTTTTATTAAATTGCTAGCTCTCTGACTGGGGGCTCTTAAAAGGGTTCTGGTATATTTTTAAAGCAAAATTACATTCTTTTTGGTGGTTTAGTGGCAATATCTTCTTTTGCAGAGTAGGTTTTAAACTCTAGTAACCTTCTCAGCTTTTGAGAACTGCTGACACCTAATCAGGTGTTAGTTCCCTCCCTACCCACCCCACCTCCCACCCACCCCTAGTGAGCAGTCTTGCTTTATAGGGCACCTCCCCATTTAACAAAGCACAGGGACTTGGAACAGCACATTTTTAATATAATTAAAGTGATTTAATTGCTTTTTCTCTGAAAGGACAGCTGGGAAACTGGCTGGTACTTTGGTAGATCTTTCTCTTTTGCTTTAACAGATACCTAAGCTCCACAAACAGAACAATGGCTGGGAAAAATCATACCGCTAAAGCTGTTGCTCCCGTTACAGCTTCTGCCTCTGTCAAGACAGAGGTCCCAATGCCAGTTGAAGGACCGGTTCCATGTGCAGGGTGCCTGCATGTTGAAGCTCTGAGGAAACAAGTGGAAGAACTCAGAGAGGAGGTAGTGAGGCTGAGGAGCATTCAAGACAGTGAGAAGTACATTGATGAGATGCTTCTTGAAACATCCAAGCTCTCTAGCAAAGGAGAAGATGGGTGCCAACAGAATGATGAAGGTTGGACACAAGTCACCAGGGCATGCAAAATCACCCATCCAACTTCTCCAGCCCTTGAATTGAAGGACAATTATGCAGCCCTGGAAGTGGAGGAGGTGATAGTATCCCTGGAAAGGGAAGAACCAGAGCTCAAGTACCCCAAAGTTGCAGAATCAGTGACCACAAGGAAGCGAAGGGTAGTGGTGGTTGGTGACTCTCTTCTGAGGGTACTGAGGCGTCCATCTGCCGACCAGACTTGATGTCCAGAGAGGCATGTTGTCTGCCTGGTGCCAAAATCCAAGATGTTACGGAGAGTTTGCCGAGACTCATCAAGCCCACTGACTATTACGCAATGTTGCTAATCCATGTCGGAACAAATGATACTGCCAGGTATCCCTCTGAGGGGATCAAAAGTAACTTCATGGCTCTGGGACAGAGGGTGAAGCAGTTAGGTGCACTGGTGGTGTTCTCTTCAATCCTTCCTGTTGAGGGTAAAGGCCAAGGCAGAGAGGCTTGCATCCTGGAGATGAATGCATGGCTGCGTGGATGTTGTCATTGAGAGCATTTTGGTTTCCTAGACCATGGGATGCTGTTCAAAGGGTTGCAGAGCAGAGATGGCATCCATCTGTCCAAGAAAGATCAACGCGTCTTCAGTAGTAGACTGGCTAATCTACTGAAGAGGGCTTTATACTAGATTTGTTGGGGATGGGTGAAAAAAGCCCACAGGTAAGTGAAAGCCCCCAGGTAAGTTATGCATTAAATACCTTTATGGAAATGGGTAACAGGGGTAACATATGGAAAGCAGTGTGTATAAATGCCCGTAGCATGGGGAATAAGATCCCTGACGTTGAAGCTTTGGTGAAAGTGGCCGACTTGGATTTAGTGGCAGTTACAGAAACATGGTTCACAGAAAACCATGACTGGGATGTAACTATACCTGGATATACTTTATTCAGAAAGGACAGGGTAGGAAGAAGGGGAGGAGGAGTGGCACTATATGTAAAAAATACTATTAAAACTTTGGAATTACAGAGCTTAAAAGGGAGAGAGGAAGCATTGTGGGTTAAACTAGAAAGAGGGAAAGAGAAATCTATTTGCAATGGCATGATATACAGACCTCCCTCACAAGAGGAAGAGGTGGACAGAGAGTTAATTGAAGACATACCCAGCATTGCTAGGAAAGGGGAAGTGCTACTGATAGGGGATTTCAATATGCCAGATGTTGATTGGCACATTCTTGCTGCAGTATCATCTAGAAGGAAAGAGATCCTGGATTCTCTACAGGGAGAACTATTCAAACAATTGGTAACAGACCCCACACGTGAAGGGGCCCATACTGGACTTGGTGCTTACCAATGGTGAAAGTGTTCTGATGTTATAGTAGGAGATCATTTTGCATCCAGTGATCACCAGATGGTGTGGTTCAGTATTAGGACTAGGGCTGTTAGAATTCATTCAAAGGTGAGGGTCTTAGACTTTAGGAAGACTAACTTTGCCAAGATGGGCCAATACCTCAGGGAGTCGTTAGCGGGATGGAACAGCTGGGGGATGTAGAAAAACAGTGGGCAAAACTGAAAGGAGATATTTTAAGGGCAACCAACCTTTTTGTTGAAATGGTAAATAAAGGTAAAAGGTAAAGGAGACCGCTATGGCTTTTGAAAGAGGTAGCTGAAAAAGTGAAGAAAAAGAGGGAGGCCTTCATGAAATACAATAGATCGCAGAGAGAGGAAGACAGGCATCTATATTTGGAAAAACTTAGAGAAGCTAGCAAAATAGTCAGGAAAGCAAAGATTCAAAAAGAGGAGGTAATAGCCAATGCAATAAAATGGGGGGATAAGCCATTTTTCAGATATGTTAGTGAGAAGAGGAAGGGCAAAAGTGGTATTGTCAGACTCAAGGGTGAAGGGTAGGAATATGTAGAAGCTGATGAGGATAAAGCGGAATTGCTTAACAAATATTTCTGTTCTGTGTTCACAGATGAAGAACCAGGAGCAGGACCTCAGAAAACACCCACAAACAGGAACAGAAGCAAGAGGCATCTTGAACAATTTTCAGAAGACTGTTCGTGAGAAACTAGCTCAACTTAAAGTAGACAAAGCAATGGGACTGGATGGGATACACCCTAGAATACTGAGAGAACTTGGGGACGTTCTAGCAGCTCTACTGACTGAACTTTTCAATGCCTCGTTGGAGTTGGGAGTGGTGTCAAAGGACTGGAGAAAGGCTTATGTGCCAAAAGCAGAAGTAAGGATGTGGTTGAAAATTACAGGCTGGTTAGTTTAACTTCGGTGGTGAGTAAATTATTGGAAATGCTGCTGAAAGAGAAAATAGTGAGGTTTCTGGAGTCCAGCGGATTAAAGGATCCGAGGCAGCATGGATTCACCAGAGGCGGGTTTTGTCAGACAAATCTGATTGACTTCTTTGACTGGGTGACCAGGGAGTTGGACCGAGGGAGAGCCCTAGATATGGTGTATTTAGATTTCAGTAAAGCTGTTGACATTGTTCCTCACAGGCGACTTATAAACAAACTGAGCACCCTAGGGATGGACCCTAAAGTTACTGCTTGGGTTAGATATTGATTGGGTGGGAGGCGAAAAAGAGTACAGGTAAATGGGGCTCACTCTGAGGAGAAGAATGTTATCAGTGATGTGCCCCAGGGATCTGTCCTTGGTCCTATTCTTTTTAACACCTTTGTTAGTGATATAGCGGAAGGGCTGTCGGGTAAGGTTTGCCTCTTTGCGGATGATACCAAAATTTGCAATAGAGTAGACACACAGGAAGGTGTAGATAACATGAGGAGGGATCTAGCTAAGCTTGAAGAATGGTCTAGAATTTGGCAGCTAGGATTTAATGTTATAAAAAGGAAGGTCATGCATTTGGGCTGCAGCAATCCAAGAGAGCAATATAGTATAGGGGGTGCAGTACTTTTGTCCACTAAAGAAGAGTGGGACCTAGGTGTGGTTGTGTCTGATGATCTTAAAGTAGCTAAACAGGTAGAAAAGGTGATGGCAAAAGGTACAAGGATGCTTGGGTGCATACGGAGAGGAATGGCTAGCAGAAAAAAGAAGGTGATAATGCCTCTCTATAAGTCCTTGGTGCGACCTCATTTGGAGTATAGTGTGCAATTCTGGAGACCGCACCTTCAAAAGGATGTGAACAGGATGGAGTCGGTGCAGAGGGTGGCTACTAAAATGATTAATGGGCTTCATTATAAAGCATATGAGGACAGACTTAAGGATCTTAATATGTACACCTTAGAGGAAAGGCGGTATAGAGGTGATATGATTGAGATGTTTAAATACCTCCGTGGCATAAATGTTCAGGGAGAGAGCCTCTTTCAATTGAAAGCAAGTTCTGCTATGAGGGGACATGGGATGAGGGTGAAGGGAGATAGATTCAGGAGTGATATGCGGAAATATTTCTTTACAGAAAGAGTAGTGGATCCATGGAATAGTCTCCCAGTGGAGGTGGTAGAGATGAGGACAGTAACTGAATTCAAAAAAGCATGGGACCAACACAGAGGATTTCTAAAGGAAAAAAGGGGACTGTTGTAGTTGTTGATATGGAAGGACAGACTAGATAGGCCATGTGGTCTTTTTCTGTCGTCATATTTCTATGTTTTCTGAAAGTCTAAATAAATTATAAACTGGCTTACCTATATGCACATGTTTATTTATGCCTTCAAAGAAATGGAGCAGATTGGGGAGGTAAGACTTCCCTTGGCTAAATCCATGCTGACTTTGTCCCATTAAACCATGTCTATCCAGATGGCCAATATTTTTTTCTTACTAACTGTTTTCACAATTTTGCCTGGCACTGATGTTGGGCTCATCAGTCTGTAGCTACCTGATCACCCCTGGAGCCCTTTTCAAAAACAGGCATTACATTGGCCATCTTCCAATCATCTGGTACCATAAAGGCCCATTTTATAATGTGATGTCTAAGTGCTATCTGGGAGTCAAAGCCAGGACATCTGAAATAAAAAGGAGGCACATGCAAATTTCAGGCATGATTTAGAAATGTCTATAGGGAAGTCTGCATAGATTTCTCCAGAATACTATCTCAGGACATCTAATAGCATAATGGTTTATGTAGCAGGTTAGGAGCAGGATGACCAGGGTTCAAATCCCAGTGTAGGCCTTTGTGATATTAGACTAGTCACTTATTTTTTCATCTTTTGGATGCTTTAAGGCCACAACAAGCACTTTTCTGATACCCGTTTGTGCCTGGAACAGATCTAAACATGGACATGCCTACAAATGTCTCTGACATTTCTGAAGTCAAACAGAAGTGTCTAAGTTCATTGCACCTCCCCAGACATGTCCCTTGGCTAACTAGATGTCCCTGCACCAGAGATGTCTCTAAACATCATTTGTAAAATGCCTCTGGAGACGTCTTGTGATTTCAGTGTCCAGGTGCACGTCTCTAGATGCCCAAGAATTTTAAGATGATCCCTATAGATGATTTTAATGATAGTAATTTTTAACCTAATAGTATTTATTTATTTATTTATTTAATTGGATTTCTATACCGCCTTATCATACAATCAAAGCGGTCTTACAAACAAAGATATTAAGAGTATTAGTGAGAAAATGTAAAGAAATAAAAGTTAAAGTTATGGTATAATGTGTTAGAGTGAGTTGCATTATCTACATAGTGAGCTATACTATAATGTGAGCTATTATACAATATGTATATGATTTACATTCCAGACAAATTAAGTTAGTTAATTGCATGACCGTAGTGTTCTATAAACAAAGATGTTTTCAGTTGCTTTCTAAAGTCATTGATGTCCTGAGCTGCTCTCAGCTCATTAGGTAGAGAGTTCCAGATGGAAGGTGCAGCAAAAGAGAAAAATAGTAGCTATACAAGTTTATCTTTGAGTTCTCTCAGCACTCTTGGGTGTATACTATTTGGACCAGGTGATTTGCTGTTATTGATATTACCAATGGGCCCGATTCTGAGCCATCGTCCATCTCCGCTATTCGTGGCGGCTCCTGTGCAGGAAAGTTAGTCAGGGGCAGGGAAGAGGTGGCCGGGGGGTGGATAGTGGGCAGACAGTGGGCGGTCACCAACCCTGGACATACAGGGCCGATTCTAATGTTGGCCCTGTATGTCCAGGACCAGCAAAATGGCTGGGGAAGTTATTCCAGCTCCAAATTGGAATAACTTCCCTGGATGTTATTTTCTGTGCACTCTGGGGCGTGGAAGGGGCTGGGGGGGGGGGGGGGCAGGGTTTATTCCCTGCAGCCCGACCCTGGCCTTAGGAGGCAAGATTGGGGGTCGGGCTGCAGGGAATAAACCTTAATTTCTGGCGGCCAGCATTGCAGATTTTAAATGGAGCCACAGTGCCAAGGCAACATGACACCATGGTGCCACAGCTCCATTTAAAAGTCTGACTAAGCTATCTGGGCACTGCCTCTATGTGCAGGCTGGGGCTGAATCGCAGTCCCGGCCTGCACGTCCAGGCCTGATCACGATTCTGATCCTGCGGGTCTACATGTTCCCCGCAGGATCAGAATCGCAATCCCCTGTATACGTCTGATCACTGTACGTCCGGCTCAGATCGGATGTACAAAGGGGATATACGTGTGGGACAGAATCAGGCTGAATGTGTTCAACTCCATCTTCCAGATTTACTGAGATTTGATCCATTTCTGAGTCATCACTTAAATTCACATTCTGACAGGGTAGTTTCCTCATATCTTCCTCAGTAAAGACTGAAACAAAAACTTAATTTAGTCTTCCAGCTATGGCCTTGTCCTCTCTGAGTGCCCCTTTTAGCCCTTGATAATCTAATGGTCCAACTGGCTCCTTCCCTGGCTTCTTGCTTCGAAAATACCTGAAAAAGTTTTTATTGTAAGCTTTTGTCTTTGCAGAAAACTTCAAATTCTCTTTTTATTTATTTATTAATTTATTTATTTATTTAACCTTTTTTTTTATACTACCTTTCAGAATTATCAAAGCGGGTTTTGTCTTCCTTATCAATGGCCTGCATTTAAACAGTGTTTACACCATTTCCTATTTCTTAATTTGGTTCCCTTTTTCAATTTTTTTGTTCTAATAGCCTCATTTAACCATGCTGGCTATTGTTTGGCCTTCCGTAGGCCTTTCTTAATATGTGGGATATATCTGGTCTGGGCTTCCAAGATTGCATTTTTAAACAATGTCCATGCCCAGTGTAAACCCTTGACCTTTGCAGCTGCTCCTTTTAGTTTTTTTCTGACCATTTTCCTCATTTTATCGTAGTCTCCTTTTAGGAGTTATTAAGTCAAAAAGTGATCATATTATGATCATTATTGTCAAGTAGTCCCAAAACAGTTAACTCTTGTATGAAATCCTGTATCCCACGAAGCACTGATACATATAAAAACATACATTATCCTAGGTGCATCTTATAAAATTAATCTTTATGTACAGATTTCCTACTTTGGTAATTGTTGCATATCATTAGTTCATAACTTTGAAATAAAATAAAATATTAATGCGGAAGCAAAATCTAATCCAGATTTTAATTGCTGTTTTATATTTTCCCGAGTTGTAGTAGTAAACATAGTGTGTAAGCAGTTTATAATTATAGACATGAGAATATTTTATAGATTGTTAATGAAATTATATGGTTATGGTTATGGTTTATTACATTTGATATACTGTCCTTTGCAAGTTGCATCAGGGCGGTGTACAATTCAAACAAAAGTGAGAAAAAGAAAACAGAAAGGAACGCCATAGTATGATGTTTTCTGTAGTTGTTAAATAAGGATGATAATTGTATATTTTATGTACTAAATTACTTTGTAAATTGCCTTGGGTGGGATTTTCGTTTAAGAAAGGTGCCGCGAAGGCACTATACCTCGTATAACGCACCCTAACATAACATAAAAACAATCTTGTTTCTCTGCTGAATGTGTTGTTACTAGTGTCTTTTATACTGCTTCTTTGTTTTCTATTATTACTGTTGTAATTCTTTAAAACAAGCAAAAGTCAGAATATAAAACAAGAGTTATGTCATCTACATATCTAAATAAGGTATTTTCAAAAATGTAAATGTAAAGATAGGCTAAAATTCACACCTTGCCCAGTAGCCAACGATCCAAATGCAAGATAGTTCTGCTCTTAATCATAATGTTGTCTATCTGTCCCAGGGCAGAATACAAACCGATGGAATACATTCACACTTTAGGCTAATTTAATTAAGACTGAATCATTTGCTTAACATATTTTAAGAAATCTTGAAAGATGAAAGTTCTGCCTTGGTGATTAGCAAAATTAATTTTTCAACAAGACACTAGAGAAGGAGGTGAGCAATTTCCTCGAAATTTATAACCATATTACCTTCAAGAATGTACGCACTACTGACTAGCGATTTTTCACAATTCATTAAAATCTTTCATCTTCTATTTTATTCTGGGAGGGCTCCTCAGCTGAGATGGCACACAGCTAGAGTTACTAACATACTCTACAGTATTAGCGCACTAACGCCATTACTAATAATGGGACATGTTTATTAAAATGCGGTTAGCGTGTGGTAAGCCCCCAAATATTAACACGGGAGGTGGCACAGACCCACACTAACTGTTGGGGGGGGGGGGGTCCGACATGTCTTCCTGCAGTTACCATTGGGAGATGCAACTCTGCAATAACAGGCCAGCATGCCTAATACAATTGCATTTACCGTCAACTAAGAAAACATACAGCTCGAGTTACTAACGAGCCGTATTGTTGTGCATGAACACTATTAACACTTAGCGGGGCATGTTTACTAAATCATGCTAATGGTTAGCTCAGGGTTTACCACACGTTAAGCATGTCACACTGACAGCATAGGGCAATGCAGTAAAAGACCTGTGCTACATACTAGCGCAGGAAGGGACAGTGATTAGGTGGATTGTCGGCAGCATGTGGGCACTGATGGCATATTGCAGTTAGCGTGCCCATCACTGGTGCATGCTAACTGCAATTGTTGCTGTTAGCACAGGGGTACTTACCATATCCTCAATGGTTGGCAATAAGTGCACCTACTTTAGATGTGCTGGCCAGTAAGTGCAATGTGGTGCATTTCCCCGTCGTAACTGTGGGGAGATATGCTGGGCATGCTTTCAACAGTTAGTGTGGGTCTACGCCACCTGAGCACATTTTGAGAGCTCATAACGTGCTAACTTAGCGCACTTTAGTAAACATGCCCCATTTTTAGTAACTAGGCCCCTTTGCACAAAATGGGACCTGTGGTAAAATAACATGCATGTTAGATACTCTAGCTATAGATAATAATAATAATCAGAAGAAAAATGATGATGATGATTTTTATTATTAGGCACATTTTGCATAAATAGTAATGCGTGTTGGGGAGGTTTCATTTGTCTGTCTGTCTGTCTAGCCATACACATAGGTTTGTTCAAGCTTTTGGAAACAAATTATAATGGCTGTGTGTATGGCTGTTTGATTATTTTCATCTAATTTCCATGTATTTTGGTGTGCTGAAAACAAATAAAATATTGAAAAAACTCCTAGACGTCATGATTTGCCACAACATGCAAAATTGTCTTCAAATTTATCAAATTTTTTCAAATTACTATTAATTAATTCAAATTACTATTAATTAATTCACATAAGTGTATTTATTTATCTGTATTTATATCCTGCTTTTCACCGGGTCAAAGCGGTCAATTGGGGGATACATTTAACATGAGGGGATGAGAGACACACACATTCATACTTACAGGGAACATGGGCAATGGAGGGTTAAGTGGCTTGCCCAAGACCACAAGGAGTGCCTATAGGACTAGAAATCCCAGTCCCTCCGGCCTGAGATTGCTGTCCCCAGGTGGGACTTGAACCCCCGGCCCTCCAGCCTGAAGTACCTTGTCCTAACCACTAGACCACTCCTCACCTCCGAAGAACACACCATCCTGCTTTTCAGCCTTGATCCGAGTAACTGTATTTAAGATATAAAATGCCAAAAAACCTAAAGGGGTTGTCCGAGTTATGTAAAAAAAAAATATAGCACTGTAAATCTGATGGTCAACAATGTATACATAAGCTAAGCAAGTTTTAAGTCCGTGCTTCTAATGGTTGAAGGGGTTAATCTTTCCTAAAGAATCCAGTGGGAGGGAGACACAGGGCAGATAGCAGCAGCTCCGGTCAGTGCAGGGGGCATGGCCAGCACTGTGACGTCTCATGTACAGACACAGAGCTGCTCTCTCCTGCATGCCACACTTGTGCACGAATCATCATCAGGTTCTTGGTTCTAGGCTGTTCACACTTTTTCATCGCAATTCGTGTTAGCTCGTCATTCTTCAACCGTTATGTTATGGCTTTGCGAAAGTGTATTAATTCGCCAGACAGTTTCTGTTTCATCTGTGGTGAATATACAGTGTTGAAGCAACAGCAGAATATTACAGACTTTGTGAAAAAAGTATACTTTGCATACTTTGGACTAAAAATTGGAGATCAAGATAAAGTCTGGGTGCCTCATAAAGTGTGCAAACGGTGTGTTGAGGGTTCAAGGGTAAGAAAAAATCTTTCCTTTATGGGATTCGTATGGTATGGCGAGAGCAAAAGAACCATAGTGACGACTGTTACTTTTATCATGCAATGTGAAAGGGTTTAATTCCAAATGGAAGCATTCCATTTCATACCCCAATCTTCACTCGGCAATTCATCCCATCCCCCATGGCACAGATATACCAGTACCCAAGCCCCCTGCTACCTTGGAAGAGATACCTAGCTCCAATGAAGGTGAAGTCATACCTGAACCAGATGACGAATCAAGTTCTGACTTTGGAGATGATACAAGACCAAAATTGTTTTCTCAGGAGGAGATGAATGATTTGGTAAGAGACTTGAATCTTCCCAAAGATGCCGCTGAGTTACTCGGATCAAGGCTGAAAAGCAGGAATTTATTGTTGTCAGGAGTGTCATCTTCATGGTTAAGACATCATGAAAAGGAGTTCATTCCTTACTTCGCCCAGGAAGACAAGTTGGTTTATTGCATCAATGTCGAAGGTCTGATGGGTCAATTTAAAATCCAATATGATTCCAAGCAATGGCGTCTTTTTATAGATTCTTCAAAAAGAAGTCTCAAAGCAGTTTTACTCCACAATGGCTTTTACGCTTCCATACCTGTAGGTCATTCCGTACACTTGAAGGAAACCTACGAGAACTTGGAATTGGTTCTTCGTAAACTTAAATATGAAGACCATGGTTGGCAAGTGTGTGGGGACTTGAAGGTCTTGTGCATGCTGCTCGGGCAACAAGCTGGGTATACCAAATATCCTTGTTTTCTGTGTCTATGGGACAGTCAAGACCGACAAAATCACTGGACCAAGAAGAGTTGGCAGCCGAGGGTGCTAACAGTCGGTGAAAAAAATGTCCTCCGAGAAACTTTGGTACCTTCCCATAAAGTTCTTCTACCACCTCTCCACATAAAATTGGGATTGATGAAGCAATTCGTAAAATCACTTCCAAGAGATGGAGAATGCTTCAAATACTTGGTCACCAAGTTTCCAGGCCTGTCGGAGGCAAAATTGAAGGAAGGTGTGTTCGTCAGACCATACATTAGAAGGCTTATAGTTGATCAAGAGTTTGTCAATACCATGACGGATCCTCAAAAAGAAGGGTGGATTGCATTTAAAGAAGTCGTACAGAAATTTTTAGGCAATAACAAAGATCCTCACTACAAAAAGATCATTGGACGAATGCTGAAAGCATTTCAAGCTTTAGGTTGCCTGATGAGTTTGAAAGTGCATTTCCTCCAGTCCCACCTTGACTACTTTCCTGAAAATTTGGGAGCTGTGAGTGAGGAACAAGGTGAACAATTCCACCAAGACATTAAAGAGATGGAAAGGAGATACCAGGGAAAATGGAGTATTACAATGATGGCACCCCACATCAAAATGTGCATACAGCACCCCGCATCACACACACAGATACTTCACTCCCATAGCACCCCACACCAGTCACACCTACAGACACCCCACCCCTGCACTACTCACACACAAGATTTATTTATTTATTTGAATATTTTCTATACTGCAATATCAGGTAATTATAGCTATTTTACTATTGAACAACAAGTACATAGAACATGTTAACAGAATAAATGGTGCTGCAATCAATTTACATGATTCAGGAGAAAATAACTTATTTACAATTAATATACAAGAAATGTTATAAAGCAAAAGGGTAAGTTCAGGGGGTACTGGTGGGGGAGATTGTTATAGTATGAGTTTGTATAGTTTGAATAGAAGGGGGAGAGTAGTTATTTATATAGGATCTGTGTTGAATTGTGGTGAGTTTTGACCAAAATGTTCAGTAAAGAGGTGAGTTTTGAGGTGGGAACGAAAGGTGGCGAGGTCTGTGATGTTTTGAAGGCTAGCTGGTAAAGCATTCCAGAGCACAGGGGAGATATATTCGAAAGCTCTATTGCTTGTGCATTTTTTCATTTTATGGAATTCAGGTGGAGTAACCAGGGTGTTATTCGACTGTTTTCATCTTTGTCGGTTGTTAGGTACGACTTTGACTAATTGCGAGAGGGGTAGGGGAGATAGTTTACTAATGACTTTGAAAGTGATCATAAATAACTTGTATTTTATATGGCTATGGATGGGTAACCAGTGTAGGTCATACAAGATCAATGTAATATGGTCAATTCGACATGTATTGTGAATGATTCGAGCAGCAGTGTGTTGTGCCATCATAAGTGGATGTAGGGTTATCTTCGGTAGACCATGCAGGAGTAGACTATTACAATAGACTATAGCAGAGGTTCCCAACTCCAGTCCTGGAGGGCCAAACACCATTCAGGTTTTCAGGCTGTCCCTAATGAATATGCATGAGATAGATTTGAATACAATGGGGGCAGTGCATGCAAATGCATCTCATGCATACTTATTAGGGAAAGCCTGAAAACTTGAATGGTGTTTGGCCCTCCAGGACTGGAGCTGGGAACTTCTGGTCTATAGTCTATGTGTGGGATCATCGCCTGCATTATCATTCTGAAGTCTGATGGCTCTATTAAGGGTTTTATATGTTGCAGTAGATGGATTTTGTTGAATATTGCTTTAGTAGTATTCTTGATGTGTGTATGGAAAGATAAGTGTTTATCTAAAGTAACCCCTAAATATTTGACCTCATTTTTAACTTCAAGATTTATACACACATATCCCACTTTTCAAACTACACAAACATCCCACCCCTGATTACACACACATACCAGTCCCACACTACACACATGCTTCCTTTCCCCTCACAGACACCCCACTCCTGCCACACACACCCCACAGACCCTATTCACACATACACACTCACACACCTACTCATGCAACACACACACACACACCGTTCCCTTTCCCACCCCCTACAAAGACACCCCACTCCTGCAACACACACAGACACCCCATAGACCCTATTCCCACACCATATACATACATACCCCCTACTCCCATACCACATGCACATACATACATACAAATAAAAACACCCTACGCCCACACCACACATATACACCCCACCCCTACAAAACATACATACACACACATACCATGCATACACACCTATACCTGCACTACATGCCCCTGCACTATACACACACAGACACACCATCCCTGTACTACATGAACACATACTGTACACCACTCCACCCCACAGTTACTTTCAATAGGAATAAATCTATAAATGGCACCACTCATAAATATACCTCATACAGCCTCACAGTCCCTGATATCCTAATGAGATAGACTTTATCATGTCTATGCCCTCACACACACACCCAACAGACATGTATGAGTTTGTAAATAAAGGAAGGGGAAATTCTGTATATCATTTTGTCACGCTAGGACAACTATCCAGCGGATCATCATGAGTTAACACTGACTCGATTGCACACAACAACAACAACATAAGTATGCACTTTTCAAATTATTATTATTAATCAGTCTATAGCTTAAATGTCTATCTATATAACCCATATATCTAGATATATATCAGTATCTATGCAGCTTATTTTCAAAACAGTTATGCAATTAACAGTGCTAAGACAATAATGCATATTAGTAACTCTAGCTGTAGGTCATAGTAATAATACTGATGGTTATTATTAGCAGTAGGCATGTTTCGCCTAAGCGAAAGCACTCATTGGGGAGGTTCCATCCAGTCTACCGCTCAGTGCTCAGGCAGGTGTGCTGATGCAGTGGCCTCTTGTCACTGCACCAGCACATCCAGCCGGAGACACCCAATGCTGATGGTGAACACGACCACAGCATACCACTGTCCAACCCACAGTGTAGCCTCCCTGGGCCTGGGTCAGGTGACTGATGCTGTGCTGTGGCTGCATGATAGAGTTGAGAGGGCTATAGCTCGCAATCAACATGGCGGCTGGCACTTATTCCACCTTTGGTGTGGAACAATGTGGGTATCCATCTCTGCACCGGGGGGCGTACAGAGGCCAGACCTGAATGGCATCTGTATGTCCTGGAGTCTGACCACACCCCACTCCGCCCCCTTCCAGTACTCCCCGCACAACAGCTCTGCATGTGCAGGGAGCCGAGAGCATGGAATACGTTCCCGGAGATAAGCATGAATTGGACGTCTACTCCGGATGTCCAACCCTGCTATTCGCAGGACAGAATGACCTCCTTAGTGGGTATTACTTTATATTGATACAGTCTCACTTCTTTGAGACTGCTTTTGGATCCTGATCCTCCCTCCACCCCAGTCTCTTGTTCACCTCCTCTGTATTTCCTTGCCATTCCCCTAGATATATCCTACTCCCCACTTGTCTTGACTGTTGTGTTGTCTGTCTTGACTAGACTGTAAGCTATTATCAGCAGGGACTATCTCTTACATGTCTCTGTATAGCAGTCCTTCTCAACCAGTGTGCTGGGGGTAACACTGGTGTGCCTTGGGAAAGTCCTTGATGTGTCTTGGTGCTGACAGCCAGAGATGTGGTTAGGCAATGGCTTCTGACGCACTTGCCCCATCTCAGTTGGATAGTGCCCCTGAAAATAGCCATCTGCTTCCTGCTCCAGCCCTTCTCTTTTCTATCCCATCGCACATCCAGCAGGAGCACCTGAATAGCGAACAACTTACCGGCCATTGAACCCTGCCATCCGACCTTGGCAGGGTCTCCCTGGGCATGGACCTGGCAGCCAGTACAGTGTGATGTCTATGTGAAGCTGTTGGGGGGCATGCAGCTCCTCATCGACACGGCACCTATTTCACCTTCAGGGTGGAATAAGCCAGGCATCCAAGTCACTTCCAGGAGATGTACAGGGGACTGCCCTAAATGGCCTCAGTACATCCGGGTTCCTGGCCACACCCTCGCTCCTCCCCAGTGCTGCCCCTCCCACCTCCATCCAGCACTTCCCACACAATGGCCCTCTATGTACGGGGAGACAAAAGAACAGAATTTGGTGCAGGAGCTGTGCGCGTGTTGGACATCCAACCCTGCTTCCCTTCATCTGAATGACCCCCTGTTTACTAAAGATCTTCTCCCATTTTTTATCTATGGGAAAAATGCTTATTAAACAGGGCCTATAGTTAGCTATGGGGTATGTTTACTAAAGGGCAGTAAAGGAGCCGCGGATATCAAGCATTAGCGGTAGCGATAAGGGTGTTACTGTGCGCTATAGACCAGGTTGGGGAGTAGGCGTTCCAGCAGTAAGGGCCCTAGGCTCCACTTATTGTGTGCTAACAGGGCATCTGGCGTTAAGGTGACAAACATGCATCCTAACGCCCAAAATAAATAAAAGAAAATATTTTTTCACTCAATGTATAATCAAACTCTGGAATTCATTACCGGAGGGTATAGTAAAAGCTGTTGGCATAGCCGGGTTTAAAAAAGGTTTGGACAAGTTCCTGGAGGAAAGGTACACAAACCATTATTAAAGGGGACCTGGGATATCCACTGCTCGCTCCAATACAAGCATTGTGGAACCTATGTCTTTTAGGGAAACTGATAGATTGGCCACTGCTGGAAACAGGATACTGGGCTTGATGGACCTTGGTCTGACCCAGTATGGCATATCTCATGTTCTTCTCAGCTTTCTATCTTTTAACCAGTTCCTGATCCATAATAGTACACTGTTTCCTATCTCATGACTTTTTAATTTTGCCAAAGTCTCTCAGAGGGACCTTGTCAAAGGCTTTCTGAAAGTCCAGATGCACTATATCAACCGACTTATCTTTGTCTACCTGTTTATTCACACCTTCAAAAAACATAACAGATTAGTAAGACAAGACCTTCCTTGGCTAAAGCCATGTTGACTGTCTCCCATTAAGCCATGTTCAGTAATTTTGTTCTTTATAATGGTTTCTACCATTTTTCCTAGTACTGACGTCAGGCTCACCGGTCTGTAGTTTTCCAGATCACCCCTGGAACCCTTTTTAAAAAATGGTGTTATATTGATCATCCTCCAGTCTTCAGGTATTACAGATGATTTTAATGATAGTTCACAAATTACTAATAATAGGTCTGAAATCACATATTTCAGTTCTTTCAACACTTTTGGATGTATACCATCCGGTCCAGGTGATTTGCTGCTCTTCAGTTTATCAAATAGTTTGTAATACATCTTCCTAGTGTATCGATATTTCTTTCAGTTCTTTTGTGGCATCACATTTAAATACCATGTCAGTCATGGGTAACATCCCTACATCTTCCTCAGTAAAGACTGAAGCAAAGAATTCATTCAGTCTCTCCGCTATGGTCTTGTCTCCTCTTAGTGCCCCTTTTACCCCTCTATCATCTAATGGTCCAACTGACTCTTTCACAGGCTTTTTGCTACAAATGTACTTGAAAAAGTCTTTATTATGCATTTTTGCTTCCACAGCAAGCTTCTTCTCAAATTCTCTTTGCCTGCCTTATCAATGCCTTCCATCTAACTTGCCAGTACTTAATGTTATTTCCAGTTTTTGTCATTTGGCTCCTTTTTCCATTTCCTGAAAGATGTTTTTTTGGCAACAGCCTCTCTGACCTCATCTTTTTTATTTATTTACTTATTTATTTACTAGATTATAAACATTACAGTTCAAGAACAGAAGAAACAGTCCTCCATACAGGAAAATAACTCAAACTCAAAAAGGAAAAAGCACAAAATAATATGGAAAAACTGATATTAGCCCAAGTCAAAGGAGCACAAGGAGAATAATACATAATAACACCATTTAAGGAAAAGAAAGAGACCTAAACCTCCCAACTAGCTATAAATTACTACTACTCCAAGATTGGACCAGAGGAATTTCCAGTGACCCTATCTACCTTTAACAGACTCACTAACTACAAGTGGGGTTGCTTCTTTATCTATAAGCAAACGCTCCAAGTGAGTAGGATCCTGAAATACATATTTCACACCTTGCAATGTAACTATACATTTACATGGGAATCTTAGATAAAAGGAGCCAGATAGTCCCATTACCAGTAGTTTAAGTATCCAAAAAGCCTTCCTCCTCACTTGGGTTGCCCTAGATTCATCGAGGAAAATTTGAATCTTAGCAACACAAAAAAGAGCATCCTTGCATCAAAAATAATTCTGCAAAATTAACATTTTATCATCCTAATCAAGGAAAAAACCACCAAAGTGGCTCTTGTATTTATAACATCCTGAGAGTCCTCTAGGAAGGCAGAGAGACTTAGCTCTGGGTTAGACACCAGAGCCCCCTACCCATCAAATCCAGAAGAGGACCATACTTATTTAACTGGAACATAATACAATTTAGAAATATCAATGGTATCAAAATTTGACAACATCAATACTTCTTTAAAATACTTCCTCAAAAGAATATCAGATGAAAGTAAACAAGACATAGGAAAATTCACAAAACGAAGGTTCTTAGCACAAAACAAATTCTCCAAGGCCTCTAATTTATGGTGAATAAATAGGCTGCCCTTAATAGAAGACATGCCTGCAAAACTAAGAGAAGCAACCTGCACATCCAAACTGGAGACTTCTTCCTTAACGTCTCCAGTTGGGCATCCACCTGAATAAATTTAGCAGAGGTTTCCTGTGAGAAAACAGAATGCTGAGGTATAACAGTAGCCAATAATAGCTCAGTTCATGAAACTACACGCCAGATATACTGCAGCATCGCGGGTAGCCCCTGAGAAGGAATATGGGACTGATCTAAGTGACAAACAACCGGAGTCAAACTGGTAGCCTGAACCCCAGCTCCCGACACGGCAGACAAAACGTCTGTGCAGCCACAGCGGAAACTTCATGCACAAATTGTTAGGGAGGAGGAGGAGGTGGAGTCCATTTCAAGGAGCTCAAAGATGCACCCTCTGCTGGCCACATTGGTTGTACCTCACTCGGCCCCATATCACTGACCTTAGATTTTACATGATTGTCCAGCCGGTCCTGTTCCCGGTGCTACTTTCCCAGCTTTCGCCTTCCTCTTGCCTGGCATTCTGCCACAGCATCACCAGCTTCATCCTCTTAGGGTCCAAAGGGGCTCACAAGGGGCCTAAATAAGCCCCTTGTTCCATGCCCCTTTGGCCATGCCACTAGCTGTGCGCCACCAGCCGCGCGCTTGCAGGACCACCAATTTTTATAGAGCCTTCAATGGAAGGAGAGGGCGTCTACAGCAATGCCGGGCCAACCAAGCAGCACTTCCGACGATCTCGAAAACGAGAACAGCAAAATAAAGGTTCCGTTACTCCAGCTCACCGGCCCAGCTTTGATAGAGCCCCAATGGAAGGAGCGAGCATCCACAGCCATGCTGGGCCATCCAAGCAGCACCTCCGACTGATTTTTCTAAATCTTGGGGAAAAAGGAATTCTTTAGATTAAAGCTGGTTAATCTGTGAACCCGGTGTATTTGTTAAATCAGTCAGGGTCTAGTAGCAGCAAAGAGCTTTCAGTTTAAATTTAAAACACAGCAGAGAGCTTTCTGGTTAAATTTAGACCCCAAGACTCCCTTTATCCAAGCAAGGGCCATGGGACTCCCCCTGGAAATTGGTCACAGATTACCTTAGAAGCACAGGACAGGGTATTCTGTAGCAGCCAGCTTTTCATAGGTCTTCTTTCCCTCCCTCCTCCCCAACACCCACCCACCCCTGGGATAATCATAGCTTTATAGGTACTTAAACCTTTTGAAGAAAAGGAGGTTTCATATTCACTCTCGGGTGCAGCTGTTTATCCTCATCAGGCATACATTAATGATCTGTGATTAATTAAGCTTCATGTGAATAAAATACATTAAACATATTAGGTATAGTTTTATTAGTATAAGTATCCCCAGCAACCCTTAGTAAGTAAAGAACTTAAATATCTAAACACAGCCTTAAAACTAAAATGCAGAAAGCAGCCAGCAGCAAGATGGGGGCTTTCCAGTCTTTTGCATTGAGTGTCACATGTATGATTTTCTCCCAGTTAGTGAGGGGTCTTACATGTGCACTAGGTGCAAGGAGCTCTTTGCCTTCAGGGAACGAGTCTGATCTCTGGAGGCTAGAGTAGCAAACTTGGAGGACATAAGGAAGACAGAGAGGTACATAGACAAGACCTCCAGTTCCACCTCCAGTCTGACAGCATCCCTGTTATCATGGAGGAGAGAGGTCACATGACAGGAGAGCATCACTCTGGTGTGTCAGGAAGTGATCCTGTAGCTAGGACCTGTCTCCCAGGTAATGTAAAACCCCCTCGCACCGAGGTAGTTTCTCCAGGGTCATGAGCCCACGAGGGGAGGGTTAGGACAGCTGTTATAGTTGGTGCTCCGATCATTAGGCATGTAGATAGCTGGGTGGCTGGTGGACGTGAGGATCGCCTGGTAACATGCCTGCCTGGTGCGAACGTAGTGGACCTCACACACCACCTAGACAAGGTCTTAGATAGTGCTGGGGAGGAGTCTGCTGTCTTGGTACTGTACATGCCGGTACCAATGACATAGAAAAATGTGGTAGGGAGGTTCTGGAGGCTAAATTTAGGCTTTTAGGTAGGAAATTGAAATCCAGAACTTCCAGAGTAGTGTTCTCTGAAATGCTTCCCGTTCCACGGGCAGGACCCAAAAGGCAGGCAGAGCTCCGGAGTCTCAATGCGTGGATGAGACGATGGTGCAGATGAGGGTTTTGGATTTGTTAGGAACTGGGAAACATTCTGGGGAAAGGAGGGGCTCTTCCGAAGGGATGGGATTCACCTTAACCAGGATGGAACCAGGCTGCTTGCATTAACCTTTAAAAAGGAGATGGAGCAGCTTTTAAACTAGATAACAGTCGCCCAAGAGAGCATGGTTCAGAACAATGTATCCTTGAAGGATACTACCAAAAGAATGAAGTTAGGGCATATAAGTACAGAGGTTCCAATAAAGACAAAAGTAGCCCAAATGCCCTTTACGGAGCAGACAGACCTTAAAGATTCCAAATTACCCCTGCCTACCGAAAGCCAGATTAATATGAATAAAATGAAGTCTCTAAAATCCAAAGGCCTCTATACTGTCCTCATCCTTCTTGACCTCTCTGCTGCTTTTGACACTGTTGACCACAACCTTTTCCTTGTTACCCTGTCCTCGCTTGGTTTTAGCGGCTCTGTACTATCCTGGTTCTCCTCCTACCTCTCCCATCGCTCTTTCAGTGTGTGTTCTGGTGGCTCCTCCTCCTCTGCTACCCCACTCCCTGTTGGTGTCCCCCAGGGATTGGTCCTGGGTCCGCTCCTTTTCTCTCTCTATACCCAGTCCCTTGGTGCGCTTATCTCGTACCATCTCTATGCTGATGACTCCCAAATCTATCTCTCTATTTTTTATTTAGCTGCATTTATATCCCGCTTTTCACCGGGTCAAAGCGGTTGGGGGATACATTTAACACGAGGGGATATGAGACACATACACTAATACTTACAGGGAATATGGGCAATGGAGGATTAAGTAGCTTGCCCAAGAACACAAGGAGCACCTGTGGGACTAGAAACCCCTATGCTTGAAATCTCTCCGGCAATCCAGACCAGGATCTCCGCCTGCCTTTCAGACATTGCTGCCTGGATGTCTCACCGCCGCCTGAAACTGAACATGGCAAGACTGAACTCCTTATCTTTCCCCCCAAAACCTCCCCTCCTCTTCCTCCCTTCTCAGCCTCTGTGGAAAACTCTGTAATCCTTCCTGTTTCTTCGGCCCGCAACCTGGGGGTTTTCTTTGACTCCTCTCTCTCTTTCTCCACACATATCCAGCTCATTGCTAAGACCTGCCGTTTCTTTCTCTACAACATCAGCAAAATCCACCCCTTCCTTTCTGAGCATGCTACTAAAACCTTTATCCACTCCTTAGTCACCTCTCGTCTTGACTACTGCAACCTCCTCCTTGCTGGTCTCCGTCTGAGTCATCTCTTTCCCCTTCAATCCATTCAACATTCTGCTGCGCGACTAATCTTCTGCCAGCCTCGCTATACCCACATTACTCCTCTTCTCAAGTCACTTCACTGGCTCCCTGTCTGCTTCCGCATCCAGTTCAAACTTCTCCTCCTGATTTTTAAGTGCATTCACTCTGCGGCTCCTCAGTACGTTTCATCTCTTATCTCTCCTTGCAACCCCTCTCGGGAACTCCGCTCTTCTAACAAACTACTTCTGTCTATGCCCCCCACTCCTACTTCTAATTCCAGACTTCGCTCCTTTCATCTTGCTGCACCTTATGCCTGGAACAAGCTACCGATATCTGTATGCCAGGCACCCTCTCTAGCCCTCTTTAAATCCAGGTTGAAATCTTACCTCTTCACTGTTACTTTCAGATCTTGACCTCGGTGTTTGTCATGACTAGATTGTAAGTGCCGTGTTTTTGTCTTGTCTAGATTGTCAGCTCTGTGTTTGTCTTAACTAGATTGTAAGCTCTGATGAGCAGAAACTGTCTCTTACAGTGCTGCGTACGACAGGTAGCGCTATATAAATGCTCAATAGTAGTAGCAGTAGTAGTAGCAGTAGTAAAATGCTTGTATGCAAATGCTAGAAGTCTAAAAAATAAGATGGGAGAGTTAGAATATATAGCACTAAATGAGAGGTTAGATATGATTGGTATCTCAGAGACATGGTGGAAGGAGTAAAACCAGTGGGACACTGTGATACCCGGGTACAAACTATATTGCAATGATAGAGCTGATCAAATTGGTGGAGGGGATGCGCTCTATGTTAGAGAGAGCATTGAGACACAAAGGATTCAATTTTTGCAGGAAACAAAATTTGCTGTATAATCTCTATGGATTGAAATTCTATGTAAAAAGGGGAAACCTTTTTTTAATCCAGCTACTCTAACAGCTTTTACTACATCCTCCGGTAACAAATTCCAGAGTTTGATTACATGTTGAGTGAAAAAATATTTTCTCTTATGAGTTTTAAATAGTTTACCCTGTAGCTTCATTGCATGTCCCCTAGTCTTTCTATATTCTGATGACGTAACCAATTGATCTACATTTACCCGTTCCACTCCATTCATTAATTTATAGACCTCTATCATATCTCCCTCCTCAGCCATCTCCTTTCCAGGTTGAAGAGCCCTAAGCTTTTTAGCCTCTCTTCATAGAGGTGTCCTTCCATCCCCTTTACCATTTTGATGGTTCTTCTCTGTACCTTTTCTAATAACGCTATATCCTTTTTAAGATACAGTGACCAGAATTGCACTCAATATTCAAGGTGTGGTCGCACCATGGAACGATCCAGAGGAATTATAATATCCTTTGTTTTATTTTTCAACCCTTTCCTTATGATACCTAGCATTCTATTTGCTCTCTTGGCCGCCCGCTGCACACTGGGCGGAGGGTTTTAACATGTTATCCACGATGGCACCTAAATCTTTTTCCTGGGTGGTGGTTCCTAATGTGGAACCATGCATCATGTAACCATAGTTCGGGTTGCTCTTTCCTAGGTGCATAACTTTGCACTTGTCCACATTAAATTTCATCTGCCATTTGGATGCCCAGTCTTCCAATTTATCAAGATACTCTTGCAATTTTCCACAAGCCTCATGGGTTTTAACAACTTTAAATAGTTTTGAGTCATCTGCAAATTTGATAACCTCACTCGTTATTCCCTTTTCTAGGTCATTTATGAATATGTCAAAAAGCAGCAGACCCAGCACAGATCCCTGGGGTACTCCACTATTCACCTTTCCCCATTCGGAAAATTGGCTATTTAGCCCTACCCTCTGCTTTCTATCTTTTAACCACTTCCTGATCCACAATAGTACACTGCCTCCTATCCCATGACTTTTTAGTTTTGCCAAAAGTCTCTGATGAGGGACCTTGTCAAAGGTTTTCTGAAAGTCCAGATACACTATATCAACCGACTCACCTTTGTCTATCTGTTTATTCACACCTTCAAAAAACAAGAGATTCTGGTTAGGCGGTCGGTAGTACACCCCCACTTACCATCGTCTTCCCCTTCTCCTCTTTATATGGAATTTCACTCCAAATATATTCTATAGTGAATTGTGTTTCCTGCAAAACTTTAATCCTGTGTGACTCAATGCCCTCTCTAACTTTGAGCGCTACCCCTCCACCAATTTGATCTTCTCTATCATTACGATATAGTTTGTACCCAGGTATCACGGTGTCCCACTGGTTGTCCTCCTTCCACCATGTTTCTGAGATACCTATCATAATTAACCTCTTATTTAGTGCTATATATTCTAACTCTCCCATCTTATTTTTTAGGTTTCTAGCATTTGCATACAAGCATTTTAGAGGCTGTATTTTATTCATATTAATTTGGTTTATCAGTACGCAGAGGTAATTTGGAATCTTCAAGCTCTGTCTGCTCTGTACTTAAGGGCATTTGGGTTACTTTTGTCTTTATTGGTAATGTCAGTGTGTGACATAGGATGGGGAAGACGTGTCCCCCTGTGGAGCCAGAATTGCCAAGTTGTGTGCATCAAAAGAATGTTGGAGCAGGAGTGGTGACGCACAGATAAGGCACAGGAGAGGTGTGAGTGGTACATCGAAATGAGAATAAGGTTCTGCGTCAACCATGGTATAGCAGCTGGCAGAAGAATACATGACTGCACATAACCGTCAGATGCTGATGGATGGGCTGAAGTAAGGATGGCCGTAGATGAGTGTGGCATCGGCTTGCAGCATCGATGTACCCGATGTGACCACACAAATGCAGTTGTAGTGTGTGGGGAAAAAAGTGTGGCAGTGCTACAGGGAAGCCCCAATACCAGCTAAGAGAGACTCACAGCTGTCCTAGCCTCCACACATGGAGAACCAAGTATCGAAAGGAGGCTACTGTTCAGCCAGTCAGCTACCAGGGAAAGACAGGAATTAAGGGGGGTAAAATCCTGCTGTAAGGGGCTGGTGTGATGGAGTATGACAATATCATCAGCGTAATAAAAAGCTGATAACCCGGACTGCTGAATAAGATTCCCAGATCCAAGGCTTCTAGCGCACAATTGCACAACCCGGCAGTATGGGAGCCCACTCTGTTAATGCCCACCCTCCACCCTATTAACGCCCACCATCCACCTTCTTTTCCCTTAATGTTGCGGGCCCCTCTAATGCTCATTAATGAAGTGCTATCGGCACTTTACGCGGGTATCAACTACTCACGGGCGCTGATAACACGTGTTAATGGCACACTTGCTCCCTTACCACCCTTTAGTAAACATACTCCTAAGTGTCTTTATAAAACAGCCCAAAATAGGTGCTCATTTGCCCTTCACACACAGGCAACCTGTTAAAAAATTAACCCCAAAGTTTTACAGATATCGCCACACTGAAAATGTACCAATATACAGAGGGCAATAAAGCTTTCTTTGTCTATACATGAATCTGTACAGGTATATAAAAAGAGGGAGAGAGAGAAACAAGTAACACAATAAATTAATTTAATATGCAATTTAAAGCAATACTCCTGGGTCAGCAGAACATGTATACCAGTGACTGATCACACAGCTTAAATGAGAGATATTTTTAGAAATCACTATCAATTCTTTTTCATTATCAGAGAATCTCTGTAAATATTTTAGTCTCTGGAATCGCTGTTTAATATTTTATTTAAATATCCCTTGTAAATAAAAATCATGAAAACATTATATTTCACTCTAAGGTAGATACAAGTAAGCATAGAGGACCCAAGATGCTAGAAAATAAAAGAACGGATGACACAGTATACAAACATATGCTTCTACAAGCATATAACCCAGCATAAAGCATTTAATTATATTCTATTGCTCTTAGTTCAATAAACAAGTATAATCTTTTTATTGTATAAGATAATGTTACAGGTAGATTGAATCTAGCATCGGGTATTTTTGAGAAACTCTGTCTAGCAAAATTTACCAGATTGAAGCAGCAGTTTCAATGAGAAACACAAATTGTTCCGCTTTCAACAAATAAAAACCTGTTCAGTAAAGGCTTTCTTCTATTCTGTGGTATAACACCAATTCTTAGCAAACAGGTATCCTGAACGGAATCCTAGAATTCTGGTATAGATTGTCTGATTGATGGTGGAAAATCAAGACTACATCTATAAAATGGAGTAGCCCAGATTCTCCCTGTGTGAAACTTGAAACTCAGCAGCAGACTGAAAGATTCAGTTGGTTGCCATGTTTTTGTAGGCACGTTCCATACGGCACATCCAAGTGCATTCTGGGACATCAAAGCCAGAAAGTCTGAAAACAAAGGCAGGCGTGTGCAAGTTCAGGCACAATTCCAGAAACATGGACATGCCCAATATGCACGTGTATCAGATGTCTATATAGACATCCAAAGGAGAAAATTTCAGAATCAAAATGTCTAATAGCATAATGGTTAAGAGTTGGTGGCCAGGGTTCAAATCCCAGTGTGGGACTTTGAATTTAAAGCTAGTCACTTAACTCTCCAACTTCTCTACCCTCTCTGAATGTTTTAAGGTGAAAAAAAAACATTTTCCTGATATCCATTCGTGCCTGGAGTAGGAATAAACATGGATATGCCTGTAAACAGCTCCACTGCTTCTGGGATCAAACGGGGACTTGTAAGTCCATTGCCCCTCCCCAGACATACCTCCGCCAAACTCCCATGCCCACTTGAATGTCCCCGTATTGGAGATATGAGGCCTGATTCTGTCCTGGATGTAGAAGCCCTCTGGTAGGTCCGGTTTGAACTGGACATAAAGAGGACATCACAATTCTGATCCCACAGGCACATCTAGACCCGCAAGATAGAATCGTGAACAGTCCTGTATGTGCAGGTCGGCATTGTGATTCAGCCCGGCCTGCACGTACAGGACATGCCCAACTAACTCAGTCAGGGCTTTACAATGGAGCCATGGCACCATGGCTCCATTGTAAAGCTGTGATCCCGGCCACTGGCTCCTTCAAAACATTCCGCACAGCCCGACCCCTGATCTGGCCACCTACAGCCAGGGTCAGGCTGCGGGGAATGTCCTCAGCCCCTCCGTGCCCCAGCCCTGCAGATCCACGACCTCTGGGGAAGTTATTCCACCTTGGAGGTGGAATAACTTCATCATACAAGTTGCCAGTCCCGGACATACAGGCCCAACATTAGAATTGGCCCTGTATGTCCAGGGCTGGCGCCTGCCCTAACTCCGCCCCCGATCTTCCCCCTCCCTGCCCCCACCTAATTTCCCCATACAACTGACGGGGAAGTTAGACGCTGGCGGGGAGGGCCACGAATAGCGGGGATGGACATCCTGTTGTGATGTCCATCCCCACTCTTCGTGGGACAGAATAACCCCCATAGTGTTCGTGATTTGACATCCAAGTGCATGTCTGCTGACATCCAAACCATAACTAAGTCTTTAAGAATGATTGTCTAAGAGCCTGATTCCCTTAGGGGCATGTGCCCCTTAGAACCCGATTTTGCACCAGATGTTCCCATGGGTGCAGGATGGAGCCCTGAGACGGCCTGGCGTGCCCCTGCATACCTTCGGGGACATCCTCCCCACCTGCCCCCTGACTCCCGCAGTGCCAGTCCTCTGTTTCCCTGCCGCCTGACCCAAAGCTGGGCAGCTGGGGCCAGGATTAGGCAGCGGACACCTACCTGCCCATTTAGGGGAGATTCCAGCACCGATTGCCCCAGTCCAAACTGCTTACTCCGCCTCCAGGGTGGAATAAGCAGCATGTTCCCCCTGATCCACAGGACGTACAGAGCTGTGACCTGAATCAGCTTTGTATGTTCTGCCACCTCAGCCCACCCCTGTTCCGCCCACACTCCACTCCCTCCTGCCCTCTGCCGGCTCTCCCTGTACTGCAGCTCTGGCTGTGCAGGGAGTCGGAGGGGAATACAGACAATACGGCTTGCAGAATCAGAGCCTAAATGTTTATAATGTTATGAATAAAGAATATCTCTGACAATCAAAGATATGATCTTGGGATAAAAATGATGCTAAATTGAGTCAAGGAGTTTTACTCCATCTGGTCAATATTCAAAAGCACTTATTTGAGCGGTAGTGACCCTAGATGTATAAGTGCTATTTAAAAATTCCAGGCCAGATGTATGAATAACTATGGCCATTCAAATGCAAAATAGCGAGTTATACGTTTAATAAAGGAGCATGGATTGGAGTAGGATGAGGATGGGGAAAAAGTTACATATCCAAGAGCAATGTATCAGGGTAGTTTCTCTTTTAAAATTCACTATGAGTTAAAAGAGGACAAAAGACTCCACATAATTTGCCATACAAGGTACCCCTACGAGGAAAGACTTAAAAGGTTAGGGCTCTTCAACTTGGAAAAAAGACAACTGAGGTCTATAAAATAATGAATGATGTGGAACGGGAAACACAGATCGATTGTTTACTCCTTCAAAAAGTAGAAACACTAGAAGATATGCAATGAAGTTACAATATGGCACATTTAAAACTAATAGGAGAAAATATTTTTTCACTCAGCACGTAATCAAACTCTGGAATTCATTACTGGAGGATATAGTAAAAGCTGTTAGTGTAGCTGGATTTAAAAGAGGTTTAGACAAGTTCCTGGAGGAAAAGTCCATAAACCAAGAGGACCAGGGAAATCCACTGCTTACCCTTGGGGTAAGCAACATGGAATTTGTGTACCTTTTTGAGAATCTGACAGGTACTTGTGACCTGGATTGACCCCTGTTGGAAACAGGATACAGGGCTTGATGGACCTTGGTCTGACCCAGTATGGAATATCGTATGGACATTAAATCGATTTTGCATGCACTATGAGGCATGTTTACTAAAGGTTTGTGTGCATTAATGAATATTAAAGCACTTTAAGTGCCACCACAGTCCTTTTATTTCTATGGGTGCAGTGGTATTTAATGCGCATTAATCTTTAGTAAATCTGCTCCTAAATGTTTAAGGTGCACTGACTAATTGAATGGGTACTAACAAATGCACATCCTTACATATAACTTATACAAAATGGAACACATATTACAGAACATGTATATATACCATAATGCATATCGATTCCTATCAGTTCTGACTTTATTAGCCCAAATTAGAAAGTAAGGAAAACTATAGGCAAAGGTATGGGGCATGTTTACTAAAAAAACATGCTGATAGGGCATGCTTTGGCTGTGAATCTAGCATGGAACATCATGCCTCCTCTCTCCTGCTACTTCTCCTTCTCTCATCTGTTGGTATCATTTCCAATTCTGCCCCCCCCCCCCCCCCAGCATCTCTTATGCTCCCTGCACAGATCCAACCACAATCCCTCAAACTGTATTTATTTATTTAATCAGTTTTCTATACCACCTTATCCTTCAATCAAAGCAGTTTACAGTATGTAATCACTACAAACAGGTACTGGATACATTCCCTTGTCCCCAAAGGGCTCATGATCTATGTATACTTGAGGCAACAGAGGGTGAAGTGGCTTGCCCAAGGCCACAAGGAGTGCCTATAGGGCTAGAAACACCAGTCCCTCTGGCCTGAGATTGCTGTCCCCAGATGGGACTTGAACCCCTGGTCCTCCAACCTGAGGTACCATGTCTTAACCACTAGGCCACTCCTCCCTATTACTAAAGGTTATTGATATCCCTCTTCTCTTCCTTTCTCATGCACCCTGTCGAATGCCTACTCTGCCCCCCACAAACTTACCTATGTTTACAACCTCTTTCTCTCTAATGCTCTTTATCGTCTTGTTCTAACCAGTCTTGGCTTCTCTGTCAAGACTTTGCTTCATTTGCTGCCGTGTCATAGAGGCTACCTTTTTTCCCATATATTTTACCCGATGTACCGCAGCGGTGGTGTTGGTTGTTATTATCTCCTTCCTGCTGGTTTCAGCCCTTCTTTCATCTCCGTCTCCTGTTCTTCCTTTCAAGTCCACTCTACCTATTTACTCCACTACCTCTCATTTATAGACCACCTAACAAGTCCACTTCTTCTTTTCTCACTGCCTTTCAGACCTCTCATTCTTTTTTCTTGAACCATCTTCCCTTTCCCTCATTCTTAGAGATTTTAAAATTCACATTGATGACCTTTCTGACTTGTGCCACAATGTTCCTTGCTTGAACTTCCTCATTCAACCTCTACTCTGTTCTACCACCCCTACTCACCAGTATGGCCACTGCCTCAACCTTGTTTTTTTCTCCAACTGCTTGTCGTTAGATTTCCCCATATCGGTTCTGGCTATCATATGTTAACTTTCACTCTTAACCACCCTCTCCCCCATCACAATCTCATCCAATCGCCACCATCAAGTTTAGTTATCTTCAGGCTAGTGACTGTTCAAGCTCTCTCCATTGCTGTCTCATCTCTTCTCTCATCCACTATGTCATCTGAATTTGTCAATGAGGCAGTCTATTCCTGTAACAGTATATTCTCCTCTGCTTTGGATGCTCTTATTTCTCCCATTCCATGTCCTGTGAAGTGTACTGGTCCTCAGCCTTGGATGTCCTCCAAAATTCACTACCTACATTCCTGTGCCCATTCTGCTGTGCACCTCTGGTTAAAATTGTGCCCACACTAACTGTATACATTTGAAATTCTTGCTAATCTCCTTCCAATCTGCTATAGTACTTGTCAAGACAGACTACTATGTCCATCTGACAAACTCTCATACCTCTGACCTTGTCATATCTTTTCTACGCTCAACAGGTTCACAAGAAGAATCTTAAGTTCTCCACCATGTCACATCTCCCTGTCCCTGCATTTTCTCAAATCTTTCCTTCAATCCCTATCACCCTTTCTTCCATTTCTAAAATCACCGAGAAGAAAACTGCACACTTCTTTCCTCCTCCAGTCTCACTACCTGCTTCTCTGATCCTATTCCCATCCATCTGCAAAGCTCTTTCTCCCCTGCTGTCAAACCATCCAAACTAATGGAAACACTGCTAAACAGAGGATAGTGCAGTTTCTAGAATGTAATGTATTACAAGTTCTGAGGCAGCATGGTTTTATTAGAGGCAGGTCTTGTCAGACAAATCTCATTAATTTCTTTGACTGGGTGACCAGCAAGTTGGACGGCGGGAGAGCTCTAGTTGTGGTGTACTTAGATTTCAGTAAAGCCTTTGACACTGTGCTGCACAGGCAACTTGTGAATAAATTTAGTGCCCTAGGGATGGCCCCTAAAGTGACTGGGTTAGAAATTGGTTGAGTGGGAGGTGACAAAGGGTAAAGGTAAATGGAGCTCACTCTGAGGAGAAGGATGTTACCAGTGAAGTGTCGCATGGATCTGTCCTTGGTCTGATTCTTTTTGACATTTTTGTAAGTGACATTGAGAAAGGGCTATTGGATAAGATTTGTCTCTTTGTGGATGATACTAAAACCTGCAATAAAGTAGACACCCAGGAAGGTGAAAACAACATGAGGAGGGATGTAGTGAAGCTTGAAGAATGGTTGAGAATTTGGCAGCATGCAGGGTCATGCATTGAACTGCAAAAATCCAAGGAAGTGGTACATAAAGAAGCCAATTCTGAACCGTCTGGACATCCAAAATCTGTACGGCCCGGATCTGGCCCCGATTCTGCACCCACGGGAACTAGCCATTCCCAAGGGTGAAGAATCGGGGCACTTGGATGGCGCAGTCTTGCCCTGATTCAGGCCCACTGCATGTCCAGAAAACCCCCTGTCTAGGCCGCCCTATGCTACTGCATAGAACCTCAATGCCATGTCATCCCGTTGCCATGGCACCGGGATGCCATGCAGGCGCCCCACTGCATTGCAAAATGTTACATGTGCTTTTCCCCACCACCTGACCCCCAGAGGGGCCTGCCAAGGCTGGGATCAGGCTACAGGGAACCCCCTGCTTACCTCCATGGTACCTCCGTTGCTTGCCACCAACATCTGGGGAACTTATTCCACCTCCGAGGTAGAATAAGTTCCCCGTGCATCCTTGACCCCCCCCCCCCCCCGACATACATAGCCGCAACCGGAATCATCCCTGTACATCTGGGTTGAGTGCCCCACCCACACTCTGCCCACTCCCCACCCTGTCACTGCCCTCTCCTGCCCCCATCTAGAACTCCCTGCACAAAGGCCTTGTACATGTGGGGAGCTCTATGGCCTGAATTGGGTCCCTGCGAATAGCGGGGGCTGAACATCCAAACCAGACATTCATCCCCCCTATTTGCAGGGCAGAATAACCCTCTATAGGGGGTGAAGTATTTCTGTTCATGACAGGTGAGCAGGTCCTATAGGTGATTATTTCTGATGATTTTAAGTTGTCTAAACAAGTAGAAAAGGTGATGATGAAACCAGAGGGATGCTTGGGTGCATAGGGAGAAGAATGGTCAGCAGTAAGGAGGCGATAGTGCCTCTGTATAAGTCTTTGGCGAGACCTAATTTAGAGTATTGTGTGCAATTCTGTAGACTATACCTTCAAAGGGTTATAAACAGGATGGAGTTGGTGCAGAAGGTGGCTATCAAAATTGTCAGTGGGCTTTGTCATAAGGCTTATGAAGACAGACTTAAAGATCTCAATATGTATATAGTACTTTGGAAGAAAGAGGGGAGATATGATGAAGATGTTTAAATATCTCCATGGCGTAAATGCACAGAAGGAGATCTTCCCTTAAATTGAAAGAAATCTTCAATGAGGGGCATAGGATGAAGGTAAAAGGAGATAGACTCAGGAGTAATTTGTGGAAATTTCTTTACGGAAAGAGTGGTAGATGCATGGAATGTTTTTTCACTAGAGGTAGTGGAGACAAAGATTGTATCTGAATTTAAGAAAGCATGGGGCAAACACATAAGATCTCCAAAGGAGAAAAAAATAAATCTAGAGCTTAGTATCTGGTATGAAAGGGCAGATTGCATATTCTGTATGGTCTTTATCTAACGTCATGTTTCTATGTCATATCCTCAGCCTATTGTTTTCTATTGCAATTGTTCCTGCTTCCTTCAAAGATGCTGTGGTTACTCCACTCCAAAAAGGTCTTCACTGAACCCTATCTGCCTTGCCTAATATTGGCCCATCTCTTTATTCCCTTTTACATTTTAATTTCTTTCTTTACTTTCAAGTCATTCTGGATCCACTGCAATCTGGCTTTTGTCTTCTACGCTTTACAAAAACAGCCCTAGCCAAAGTCTCCAGTGACCTGTTCCTGACCAAATCCAAGAACCTTTACTCATTCCTCAATCCTTTTAACCTATCTGCTGCTTTTGACACTATTGATCACCATTATCTCCTTGAGGCCCAGTTGTCACTTGGATTTAGGGGCTCTATTCTGTCTTGGTTATTTGGATATTAGGTGTCAGGGGATTAGATGGGGGGACCACCTAGCTAGCAGCGGGGAGAAAATTGTATTAATCTTCAATGGAATTTGTACTGGCCTGGGTAGATAGTTCTGTGCTGTATTTTAATGTTAATAAAGCTGAAACCAATTGTCTTTCCAACTTGGGTGTTGCAGTTGTTTGATTGTGGGCGAATTCTGTAGAGCAGTGGAACGGGAGGGGCAGGGCTTGCATGTGAGGAGTATTCGTGGGCGGGGTGGGGAGCAGACAGTCTGGGACCCATACTGGATACTCCTGTTATTACTTATGCTATGGTATGCCACTTGTAATTGGCTATTATCCTATTTACACCTTCCCAACTCATAAACATAAATGTTTGCTAAAGCTTTAATACTGTGTTGTCTAAACATTTTCTTTAACATCTGCCTGAGAATCCTCTTATTGATTCCTTCTTGTGACTTATAATGAGGTGTCACTCGGGAGTGTATCTACATCTCCTGTTATTTATTGACCACAAGTTCTAAGAAATACCTCTCTCTTTGATCTAGTTCTTCTGCCATCTCTTCCATTCCTCTGCCTTTGACTGTGAAATCCTAAGGACTACACCACTTCTGTCTCTCTAGATTGCCTTTTATCTGTTGAGTAGGTTGGCATACAGTATATTCATGTTCACAGCTTGGACAGTCTGAGCAGCTGTGCAGTTTTCACAGAGTGCTAGCATATGTTAGATAACAACTCTTCTGCCATATGTTTTAAAAACAACAGGTGGCAAACACAGTTCAGTAATTAATAAACCAGCATCAATGTTTTAACCCACCTTAGCTTGGAGACATATGATTTGAGGAGCAAACAGCATTGCTTAACACATACTACACTGCTTCGTCAAAAGACTATTGAGAAATAATTGCATTTTTTGAAATTCAAACATGTAACTCTCCCTATGAGTATTCTCCAGGCTTTATTAAACAAGAGTTTTATAGTGATTCAGTTATGTTTACTTGTTTTGTTTTGTTTTTCCTTTGTTAGAAATATAGTTTTTGGGACTCATTTTCTGTGCATATATATAGATATAGATATACATACACACACAAACACACTATAGGTTATTAATTAAAGGGTATTGAATATCACTCAGTGATTCATCTTAACTACATAACTTAATACATGGTTAATCTGTTCTTTATTATGCTTAGATTGTAAGCTCTATTGAGAAAGCATAGTTACTCACCTGCAGCAGGTGTCCTCCGTGGACAGCAGGAATAAGTCCTCACATATGGGTGATGTCACCGATGGAGCCCCACGCCAGAATGTTCCCCAGCTTGTATTGGAAGATTTTGGGGGGTTCCACTGCGCCTACACACCTGTCTTCATACCTGCTGTGGTGCCATCTTCATCAGTATGATAACAAAGCTGTAGCAGAAGACAACTCCTCGGGGAGGTGGGAAGGTTGTGAAGACTTATTCCTGCTGTCTACGGACAACACCTGTTACAGGTGAGTAACTACGCTTTCTCCATTGACCAGCAGAAAGTAAGTCCTCACATATGAGATTCTCTAACTACAGGCTACCAAAAACCAAGGCGGCCAAAAAAAGCCCAACAGGGGCAAACAAAACAAGAACTAGAGAATCAACAATGAGCAGCATAGGTAGTCACCAGGGGGAACTCAACTAATTCAATATCTTCATCATACAGTCCCTCACATCAGTGCTCGTGCTTTATGAAAAGTGCCATTTTGGTAGCCTGGACAGGCAGTAGGGATTAGATGGGAAGGAGTTGGAACCTAATTCCCAAAGAGATGCCAGAATACAGACTGGCTGAAGTTGCTGTTGCATTGGGAATCCCCATCCTGACAATAATAGAAACATAGAAACATAGAAATATGACGACAGAAAAAGACCACATGGCCTATCTAGTCTGTCCTTCCATAACAACTACAACAGTCCACTTTTTGCCTTTAGAGATCCTCTGTGTTGGTCCCATGCTTTCTTGAATTCAGTTACTGTCCTCATCTCTACCACCTCCACTGGGAGACTATTCCACGGATCCACTACTCTTTCCGTAAAGAAATATTTCCGCATATCACTCCTGAATCTATCTCCCTTCACCCTCATCCCATGTCCCCTCGTAGCAGAACTTGCTTTCAATTGAAAGAGGCTCTCTCCCTGAACATTTATGCCACGGAGGTATTTAAACATCTCAATCATATCACCTCTATCCCGCCTTTCCTCTAAGGTGTACATATTAAGATCCTTAAGTCTGTCCTCATATGCTTTATAATGAAGCCCATTAATCATTTTGGTAGCAACCCTCTGCACCGACTCCATCCTGTTCACATCCTTTTGAAGGTGCGGTCTCCAGAATTGCACACCATACTCCAAATGAGGTCACACCAAAGACTTATACAGAGGCATTATCACCTCCCTTTTTCTGCTAGCCATTCCTCTCCGTATGCACCCAAGCATCCTTCTAGCTTTTGCTGTCACCTTTTCCACCTGTTTAGCTACTTTAAGATCATCAGACACAACCACGCCTAGGTCCCGCTCTTCTTTAGTGGACAAAAGTACTTCACCTCCTATACTGTATTGCTCCCTTGGATTGCTGCAGCCCAAATGCATGACCTTACATTTTTTAACATTAAATCCCAGCTGCCAAATTCTAGACCATTCTTCAAGCTTAGCTAGATCCCTCCTCATGTTATCTAACCCTTCCTGGGTGTCTACTCTATTGCAGATTTTGGTATCATCCGCAAAGAGGCAAACCTTACCCGACAGCCCTTCCGCTATATCACTAACAAAGATGTTAAAAAGAATCGGACCAAGGACAGATCCCTGGGGCACACCACTGGTAACATCCTTCTCCTCAGAGTGAGCTCCATGTACTTGTACTCTTTGTCGCCTCCCACCCAACCAATTTCTAACCCAAGCAGTAACTTTAGGGTCCATCCCTAGGGTGCTCAGTTTGTTTATAAGTCGCCTGTGAGGAACAGTGTCAAAGGCTTTACGGAAATCTAAATACACCACATCTAGAGCTCTCCCTCGGTCCAACTCCCTGGTCACCCAGTCAAAAAAATCAATCAGATTTGTCTGACAAGACCTGCCTCTGGTGAATCCATGCTGCCTCGGATCTTGTAATCCGCTGGACTCCAGAAACCTCACTATTTTCTCTTTCAGCAGCGTTTCCAATAATTTACTCACCACCGAAGTTAAACTAACCGGCCTGTAGTTTTCAACCACATCCTTACTTCCGCTTTTGTGTAAAGGCACCACATGAGCCTCTCTCCAGTCCTTTGGCACCACTCCTGACTCCAACGAGGCATTGAAAAGGTCAGTCAGTGGAGTTGCTAGAACGTCCCCAAGTTCCCTCAGTATTCTAGGGTGTATCCCATCCGGTCCCATCGCTTTGTCTACTTTAAGTTGAGCTAGTTTCTCACGAACACAGTCTTCTGAAAATAGTTCAAGATGTCCCTCGCTTCTGTTCTTATTTGTGGGTGTTTTCTGAGGTCCTGCTCCTGGTTCTTCATCTGTGAACACAGAACAAAAATATTTGTTAAGCAATTCCGCTTTATCCTTATCAGCTTCTACATATTCCCCCCCTGCACCCTTGAGTCTGACAATACCACTTTTGCTCTTCCTCTTCTCACTAATATATCTGAAAAATGTCTTATCCCCCCATTTTATTGCATTGGCTATTTCCTCCTCCTTTTGAATCTTTGCCTTCTTGACTACTTTGCTAGCTTCTCTAAGTTTTTCCAAATACAGATGCCTGTCTTCTGCTCTCTGTGATCTCTTGTATTTCATGAAGGCCTCCCTCTTTTTCTTCACTTTTTCAGCTACTTCCTTCGAAAACCATAGCGGTCTCCTGTTCCTTTTGCCTTTATTTACCATTTTAACAAAAAGGTTGGTTGCCCTTAAAATACCCCCTTTCAGTTTTGCCCACTGTTTTTCTACATCCCCCAGCTGTTCCCATCCCACTAACGACTCCCTGAGGTATTGGCCCATCTTCGCAAAGTTAGTCTTCCTAAAGTCTAAGATCCTCACCTTGGAATGGATTCTAACAGCCCTAGTCCTAATACTGAACCACACCATCTGGTGATCACTGGATGCAAAATGATCTCCCACTACAACATCAGAAACACTTTCACCATTGGTAAGCACCAAGTCCAGTATGGCCCCTTCACGTGTGGGGTCTGTTACCAATTGCCTGAATAGTTCTCCCTGTAGAGAATCCATGATCTCCTTACTTCTAGATGATACTGCAGCAGGAATGTGCCAATCAACATCTGGCATATTGAAATCTCCTATCAGTAGCACTTCCCCTTTCCTAGCAATGCTGCGTATGTCTTCAATTAACTCTCTGTCCACCTCTTCCTCTTGTGAGGGAGGTCTGTATATCACTCCAATGCAAATAGATTTCTCTTTCCCTCTTTCTAGTTTAACCCACAATGCCTCCTCTCTCCCTTTTAAGCTCTGTAATTCCAAAGCTTTAATAGTAGTTTTTACATATAGTGCCACTCCTCCTCCTCTTCTTCCTACCCTGTCCTTCCTGAATAAAGTATAGCCAGGTATAGTTACATCCCAGTCATTGTTTTCTGTGAACCATGTTTCTGTAACTGCCACTAAATCCAAGTCAGCCACTCCCACCAAAGCTTCAACCTCAGGGATCTTATTTCCCATGCTACGGGCATTAATACACACTGCTTTCCATATGTTACCCCTGTTACCCATTTCCATAAAGGTATTTAATGTATCACCTACCTGGGGGCTTTCACTTACCTGGGGGCTTTCTTCACCCATCCCCAAGGAATCTAGTTTAAAGCCCTCTTCAGTAGATTAGCCAGTCTACTACCAAAGATGCGTTGACCTCTCTTGGACAGATGGATGCCATCTCTGCTTTGCAACCCTTGGAAAAGCATCCCATGGTCTAGGAAACCAAAACGCTCTCGATGACACCATCCACGCAGCCATGCATTTGTCTCCAGGATGCGGGCCTCTCTGCCTTGGCCTTTACCCTCAACAGGGAGGATTGAAGAGAACACCACCTGTGCACCTAACTGCTTCACCCTCTGTCCCAGAGCCATGAAGTCACCTTTGATACGTTCCGAGGTATACCTGGCAGTATCATTTGTTCCAACATGGATTAGTAACATTGGGTAATAGTCTGTGGGCTTGATGAGTCTCGGCAAACTCTCCGTAACATCTTGGATTTTGGCACCAGGCAGACAGCATACCTCTCTGGACATCAAGTCTGGTCGGCAGATGGACGCCTCAGTACCCCTCAGAAGAGAGTCTCCAACCACCACCACCCTTCGTTTCCTTCTGGTGACTGATTCCACAACTTTGGGGTACTTGAACTCTGGTTCTTCCCTTTCCAGGGATGCTTTCACCTCCTCCACTTCCAGGGCTGCATAATGGTTCTTCAATTCAAGGGATGGAGAAGTTGGATTGGTGATTTTGCAGGCCCTGGTGACTTGTGTCCAACCATCGACATTCTGTTGGCACCCATCTTCTCCGGAGCTGGAGAGCTTGGTTGCTGCAAGTAGCATCTCATCAATGTACTTCTCACTGTCTTGAATGCTCCTCAGCCTCGCCACCTCCTCTCTGAGTTCCTCCACCTCTTTCCTCAGAGCTTCAGCATGCAGGCACCCTGCACATGGAACCGGTCCTTCAACCGGCATTAGGACCTCTGTCTGGACTGAGGCAGAAGCTGTAACGGGAGCAACAGCTTTAGCAATACGATTTTTCCCAGCCATTGTTCTTTTCGTGGAGCTTAGGTATCTGTTAGAGCAAAATAGAGAGATCTACCAAGTACCAGCCGGTTTCGCAGCTGTCTTTATAGAGAAAAAGCAGTTAAAACACTTTAATTACATACAAATGTGCTGGTCCAATTCACTGTGATTTGTGAAAGGGGAGGCGCCCTATAAAGCAAGGCTGCTCACTGAATGTGTGGACCGAAGACCATGTTGCAGCCCTGCAGATCTCCTCCATGAAGACTGAGCACAAGTTGGTCACCAATGCAGCCATGGCTCTGATGTTGGGAATTGTGACATGACCATCAAGGCTCAGGCCAACCTGGGCATGAGCAAAAGAGATGCAGTCCACCAGCCGAATTGACAAAGTGTGTTTGGAAATGGCAGCCCCAAACTTGCTGGGGTCAAAAGAGACAAAAAGCTGGGTGGACCTTCGGTAGTCCTTCGTCCACTCAAGGCAGAAGGCCAAGGCTAGCTTGCAGTCCAGCATGTGCAGCGCCACCTCTTCCCTGTGGGCATGGGGCCTGGGGAAGAAGGTGGGCAGCACAACCGACTGGTTAAGATGGAAAGCAGAAACCACCTTCAGGATGAAATGCAGATGAGTGCGTAAGACCACTCCATTATGGTGGAACCTGGCATACGGCAGATAAGCCACCAGGACCTGGAGCTCACTGACATAGCATGCTGATGTAACCACCGCCAGAAACAAGACCTTCCAGGTCAGGAACTTCAGAGGGCAAGAAACAAGCAGCTCAAAAGGTGCTGACATGAGCTGCACCAAAACCACATTGAGGTCCCAAGCCACCACCAGGGCCTGAAAGGAGGCTTAGAGAGAAGCAGACCATGCATAAAGCAAACCGCCAGAGGTTGAGCCGAGATGGACTTCCCCTCCGAGCCACGATGGTAGGTCCCAATCATGCTCAGGTGGACCCAGACAGAAATGGATTTGAAATCCGATTCCGAGAGGTACAGGAGGTACTCGAGCCAACTGTCGATGGAGCAAGAGAAGGAATCCAGGGCCGGTCAGCTCACCAGCCGGTCAGCTCACCCGTCTTTGACTGGGTGACCAGGAAGTTGGACCGAGGGAGAGCTCTAGATGTGGTGTATTTAGATTTCAGTAAAGCCTTTGACACTGTTCCTCACAGGCGACTTATAAACAAACTGAGCACCCTAGGGATGGACCCTAAAGTTACTGCTTGGGTTAGAAATTGGTTGGGTGGGAGGCGACAAAGAGTACAAGTAAATGGAGCTCAATCTGAGGAGAAGGATGTTACCAGTGGTGTGCCCCAGGGATGTGTCCTTGGTCCGATTCTTTTTTTTTTTTTAAATTGTGTTTATTGATTTTGAAATACAACTTAACACACCACACACCAGAAGGAGATACAATACTAAAATACTAAATTACACATATACACAAGGAAAATAACATCATACATAAATATACAAAACTAAATGTACCAGCGGACCGTTAGGGAGGAAACTGTCAAGCCCAAAATGGACTCACAGATTTCTGACCACTCTTTCCAGACTTCCCTTTACAAATAGACCTAAGGCCTCAAGTACAGAAAAGAAGCATATTAACGGTAACAGTTCCCACCCCCACCCCCCTTAGACGCTACAGGCAACAGGGGTCCAGATTAACTTCATCCAATGCACCCGGCGTTATCTGCGCACCGTGGATATCAGGAATTTAATATGTTGTATGAACATACTTATCTAATGCAGACCATTTGGAGAGTTTAGGCCTAGCACCTCTCAGAAGCAGAATTCTGTCTGCGGCTTTCTCATATCTGGCAAACAGGCACAATTGATTCCACCATTCCTCGTAAGTAGGCTTGCAGGGGTTCTTCCAATACGTGAGGAGAAGCTTTATGGCTATCATCATCATGAAGTTCAGGAGAAAGCGATTGTTCTTATCAAGGTCTATGGACAATCCCACGTTTCTAAAAGCAAGTGTTTGCCAGGTTAGGTCAGCCGAGAAGTTTAAAATCGACTGAATTTTATTCCAGATTTTTGTCCAAAACTGCTGAATGTGAGGACACTCCAATAACATGTGTCTGAGCGTACCAACATCTCCATGGCAAGTCCAGCACACATTGCCCTCTGTCATATTCCATTTGCTCAAAACAACTGGGGTAATATAAGCCCTGTGTGCCAAAAAGAAAAGAGATTGTGTGAGGGCCGCTGACTTAGATGCTCGAATCGAAGAGCCCCAGAATGTTTCCCAGTCCAGCGGAGACAGAGTAGCTTGCGTTTCCGCTTCCCAGATACAACGCAGCCCCATATTTGCAGGGGTGAAATAATCCACATACATAGCATAGAATCGTGACGCAGCTCCTCGCTGGGCTGATAATTCTTCAACAGTCTGCAACAAGCCCCAAGAGCTAGTTAATCTTTCCGGGGACGGGAATACGCTGCTGATACAGTGTCTCAGCTGTAGCCACTGGAAATACCAAGAAGCCGGTAAGTCAAACTCTTGTTGAAGGGTGTTAAAGGATTTCCAATGAGGACCTTCCAGCAGTTGTCCCACGGACCAGATTCCTTTTCGTTGCCACTGCACCCAAGCACATATCCCCTTATTGATCACGAAAGTAGGATTGAACCAAAGCGGTACAAGCCGAGAAGGGGGATTTTCCTGTACAATGATGGGAAGAAATGACTGAAACGCAGATTGAGTCGAAGCTATCACTTTCCCCTTTTGAGATGTCTTAGGGTACATCATTCCGACGAGTAACTTGAGAGGACAGGGCGCTACAAGTCGCTCTTCCAGCTTGAGCCAGGTGGGAGTATTCTCCAGAGTATCACTTAAAGCCCACAGCGAACCCTGCCTCAAAAGAAAGGATTTATGATACCAAGAAAAATCAGGAAAATAAATTCCAGCTTTTGCTTTAGTAGCTTTTAGCTTCTTTAGTGCAATTCTGGGGATTTTCCCCGCCCAGAGAAAAGTACTTAATATTCGTTCAAGACTTTTGTATGTTGTAGGAGGAAGAAAAAATGGGAGCATACTCAAGATGTAGTTTATCTTAGGCACCAGCGTCATTTTGATCGCTTCTATACGGCCCCACCAAGACAAGTGGAGCAGAGACCACGCCAGGGTGTAGGACTGCGCCATTTCCAGCAATTTTATAGAGTTCAGCTGTGCAGTTTCTTCTAGGGAAGTAGAATACTGTACCCCAAGGTACTTTATCGCTGTGGGTTCCCACTGAAAGGGAAAATTGTCTACCAGGGACGAATTCGCCTTGTCATTCAGAGAGAAGGCAACAGATTTAGTCCAGTTGACTTTATATCCGGAGAACATCGAGTACTGGGAGATGAGATGTAGAAGTGGAGATATGGAGTCAGCTCCGAGGAACACCAGCAAATCATCAGCATAGGCTGACAGTTTTACATGAAGGTCATCTACCTGTATACCTTGAATCGCTTCAGACTGACGGATTAATATCGCCAGCGGTTCCAGTGCTAAGTTGAAAAGAAGCGGGGACAAAGCACATCCCTGCCTGGTGCCGCGCCGCAGGGGAAAAGGCTTTGAAAGGGTGCTATTGACCAGGATTCGAGCAGTGGGACAGTCATAAAGAACCCGAACCTTATCGACGAAGTCTTTAGGCAAGCCAAACCAGGCTAGCACATGATACAAAAAAGGCCACTCAAGCCTGTCAAAAGCCTTTTCAGCATCGATTGAAAGGCCCACGATAGGGATATCCAAAGTAGAGGCTCGTTCCATCACATCACACAGGAGACGCCCATTATCGGCTGTGGACCGTCCGGACACAAAACCGCACTGGTCGGGGTGAATCAATTGAGGTAATATATTATTCAGTCGCCTGGCCAATGTACTGGAGAATAACTTGTAATCAGCATTTAGGAGCGATATGGGTCTGTAGTTTCCAACATCCTGTGGGTCCCTGCCCGGTTTTTCAAGCACCACAATCGTTGCCTCAGCAAATGTACCCTTCTTCTGATCTAACGCCAGCAATCCTTGGAAATAAATCAAAAGTTGAGGAAGCACCTCCTCTGCGAAGGTCCTGTAAAATTCAACCGGGATTCCATCTGGTCCAGCCGCCTTATTGATTTTCATATTGACTAAGGTCTCTCGCAATTCCTTTTCTGAAAAGGGGTTTCCCAATGTGGACACATAGGGTTCCTGCAAGATAGGCCTTTCAGCTCTGGCTAGGAAATCCTCGCAAGCCTTTTCATCAAAGGGTATTTCTGAAGCATACAGCTGTTCATAATACATTCGAAAGGCCGCCGCAATATCCCCACTTCTAGTTAAGCGGTTTTGCTGGATATCTAACACATGAGTTACATGAGTTTTATTGCGACGTTTCTTTAGGCTGGTAGCCAGCAGCTTACCAGCCTTATTTTTTTCCAAGTAATAACGGGCATGGCCTTCAAACATACATTGTTCCACTTCAGTACTTAATAAGGTGTTGTATTGATATCGCAGCTTGTGCAGACGACTCAGCACTGTTGCATTAGTGCCTCTTTGCAGAAGTCTTTCTCCTGCTCTAATCTGTAAGTCAATCTCTTGCAGCTGCAACCGTGCCTTCTTAGCTTTGGCTATTGCGAAGCTAGTGATGTGTGCTCTTATAGACGCTTTAAAGGCCTCCCACCAGGCCCACACTGGCGACTCTGCTGGATTATTAAAGGCAAAGTAATCTTTTATGGCTTGTGTAATAGTCGCCTTGAAGTCTAAATCCCCCAGAAGTGCTCTGTTAAAAGACCAAAGCTGTTGCCCGGGCAGGTCACTATCAAGACTTAATTCCAAAGAAATTGCCGCATGGTCCGATATATGTGTACTCAGAATGCTGGCTCCACACGCATCCTGTACCAGTGTTCTAGATACTAAGAAAAAGTCTATCCTTGAAAACGAACCGTGAGGACAGGAGAAGAACGTGTAGTCTCTTTCCCTCTGAAATAGGATCCGCCAGATATCCACTAGGCCGACTTCTTGCATGAGCGAGTGTAACAACGTCAAGGCTTTACCACCCCTTGGTCTACTGGGGCTGCAATCCAACAGGGGGTCGAGGACCAGGTTAAAATCTCCCCCGAGAATTATTGGGACCGAATCGTCATCCTGGATTTCTTTGGCGAGAGCACAAAAAAAATTAGACTGATCCGCATTTGGAGCATATATACAGACGATAACCAGGTGTCTAGATCCAATAACAACGTGAGCCTTGGCCCAACGCCCCTCCTTATCTGCTCTTGTAGACAAAACCTGAATTTGTGACCTGCCTTTACCCAGGATTGCAACCCCGTTCTTCTTCCCCAGAGCAGGCGAAAATGCAAGCAGCTGATAATATTTTGAGTTTAGTTTCATACTTTCCTTAGGAGACAAGTGAGTCTCTTGGAGAAAAACTAAGTCTGCTCCTTGTTTATGAGCATATACCATGATCTTCGTACGCTTTATAGGGTTCATTATGCCCTTCACATTCAGAGACATGAGTTTAAGAGGGTGCATTAGGACAGAAATACAAAAGATGGTCTGCATACTGCAGCGTATGTTTAAGCCACTCATTACCTTGCAAATTAAACCAGGGTGCATAAGGATAACCTAATTGCCTGCAGCGTACATAACAGCCCCTCCCCAAAAGGAGCAACAACCAAAGGTAAGACAGCGTGAAGACTAAAAAATGGAGCATAGCAGCCTCCGCCATCCCCACATCAGTTTATCAGTTTAGGAAAATGCCTAAATATGAATAATCTGACACAGTATTTGCTACATTCTTTTGTTATTCTTATTATTATTTTTATTTTGATTTATTTGTGGGTTCGTTTTTTTTTTTGTTTTGTTTTGGTTTTTTTTTTCCCCTTCCTTCTCTCCTAGAGCAATGGAGAACAATGATTTATTACACATCCGTCAAATCTCAACCTACACACAATTATATAGTGTATAATGAACAGACAAACAAGTCTCATTACCCCTTTGGGAGGAGGTAAAACTTACAGCACAGAACTTGCTTAGAAATATTTATATCTATCTAGCAAACCTGCTTATACACGATGATAACCATTATTAACAGCTCCACTCAGGGACCATTATCCGTATGCATTTTCAGAGCTTCCTGCTCCTCCAGGAACTGCAGTAGGCCATCAGGGTCCTCGAAAGTTCTCGTGCGATTATCCAGGGTGACTTTGAGACGCGCGGGATAGAATAATCCGTACTTAGCTTGGAGCTGCTGGAGACGAGGTCGCAGTTCTAAGAAATATTTCCTTCTGTCCATTGTAATCTTACATAGATCCGGAAAGAACGAAACTCTGTGGCCTTCATACGTTACAGGTGACAGGGCCCTTGCTGCAGCCATGATTTGCATGGCCTGTTGATGACGCAATAAACAAAATATTAGGGGCCTCGGTCGTGGACTGCGTCCCCCGGTATGAGCAGGGATCCGATGTGCCCGCTCCACTTCCAGAGGAGAACTGAACTGAATTCTGAGCAGTTGAGGCAGTAGTCTTCCCAAGAAGCCGATTGTATCTGTACCCTCCGCTCCTTCAGGTACACCTACTAGCCGAATATTATTTCGACGCGCTCTGTTTGAGAGGTCTTCCACATTTGTCTCAAGAAAGTGTACCTTTTTCAGAGCCTTAGATAACTTTTGCAGCTGCTCCTCGTGCGCGGCCATCGAGTCGTCAATTCTCTCTACACGGGCTGCCAATCCTTGCGTTCTCTCTTTAAACTCCGACAGATCTGTCTGCATCTGTAATAATGTAGCACCATTTGCCGAGATTAATTCTCGCACCGCCCGGATCTCCGCCAGTATTTCTCTCTTCCCATCTTCGGCCTCGCGTCCAGACGCCATCTTTATGGGAGAAGGGGGATCTTGTTTGGCGCGCTTAGATCCTGCACTCCCACTCGCAGCAAACTCTAATTTGGTTTGTTTCCCAGTCGCCATCACTCTTATAAAGCACACTATGTCAGCAAGATTTAACCACAGTCACCCAAATAGGCAGATTTACAGGAGAATTTCCGTGGGTCAGCAGGAGCAGAGCTCCTATGCGTCCATCTTGCTTCACCGCTAGGCTCCGCCCCATCTGGTCCGATTCTTTTTAACATCTTTATTAGTGATATAGCGGAAGGGCTGTCGGGTAAGGTTTGCCTCTTTTCAGATGATACCAAAATCTGCAATAGAGTAGACACCCAGGAAGGTGTAGATAACATGAGGAGGGATCTAGCTAAGCTTGAAGAATGGTCTAGAATTTGGCAGCTGGGATTTAATGTTAAAAAATGTAAGGCCATGCATTTGGGCTGCAGCAATCCAAGGGAGCAATACAGTATAGGAGGTGAAGTACTTTTGTCCACTAACCTAGGCATGGTTGTGTCTGATGATCTTAAAGTAGCTAAAAAGGTAGAAAAGGCGACGGCAAAAGCTAGAAGGATGCTTGGGTGCATACGGAGAGGAATGGTTAGCAGAAAAAAGGAGGTGATAATGCCTCTGTATAAGTCTTTGGTGTGACCTCATTTGGAGTATGGTGTGCAATTCTGGAGACTGCACCTTCAAAAGGATGTGAACAGGATGGAGTCGGTGCAGACGGTGGCTACTAAAATGATTAGTGGGCTTCATTATAAAGCATATGAGGACAGACAAGGATCTTAATATGTACACCTTAGAGGAAAGGCGGGATAGAGGTGATATGATTGAGATGTTTAAATACCTCCGTGGCATAAATGTTCAGGGAGAGAGCCTCTTTCAATTGAAAGCAAGTTCTGCTACGAGGGGACATGGGATGAGGGTGAAGGGAGATAGATTCAGGAGTGATATGCGGAAATATTTCTTTACAGAAAGAGTAGTGGATCCATGGAATAGTCTCCCAGTGGAGGTGGTAGAGATGAGGACAGTAACTGAATTCAAAAAAGCATGGGACCAACACAGAGGATCTCTAAAGGTAAAAAGTGGACTGTTGTAGTTGTTGTTATGGAAGGACAGACTAGATAGGCCATGTGGTCTTTTTCTGTCATCATGTTTCTATGTTTCTATGTTTCTAACCTTTTCCATTTTAAAGCATAAGTTCTCCTCATTGAAGCTCTCCTGGAGGCCAACAGAACTTCCATTTCTCCCTCAGGCAAGTTAAGCTCTGATAGGACTAACCACTCAACATCCACACCGTGAGGATAAAGGATCAGTCATTGGGGTGGAGCAAGCTCCTACTTTCCTGTGAGATGAAGTCCAGAGTGAAGCCCAACCACAGAGGCTCCAAAGAGAGAGCTGAAGTAGCAGAGGAAACCATGGCTGTCTAGGCCAATACAGTGCAATGAGAATTATCGAGCCCTTGTCAGCCTGGAGTTTTAACAGGGTCTTCACAATGAGAGGAATGGGGCTATATGCATAGAGCAGACCCACTCTTCATTGCAGGAGGAAAGCATCCAGTGCCAGCCTGTCCCCTGAAGCAACCCTAGAGCAAAACTGATCCACTTGGGCATTGTACGATGTGGTGAATAGATCTATTGAAGGGATACCATACATCTGAAAGATTCGGGCCATGACCTCCTGTTGAGTTCCCTGGGCAGATAAATGGCTCTCAACTCCATACCATGAGTGATGGCAAACTTCCACAAGTGGACCATCTCCCAGCACAGCAGATACAAACCTGTGTCCCCATGTTTGTTAATGTAGTACATTGCCACCTGATTGTGGGTCTGAATCAGAACAATCTGGTTGGCTAGGCGATTCCAGAATGCCCTGAGAGTGTTTGCTATGGCTCGGAGCTCCAGAAAGTTGATCTGGTAGAGGATCTCCCACTTGGACCACACACCTTGCATGCAAAGGCCACCCAGATGCACCCCCCAACCCAGCATGGTTGCGTCTGTGTTCAGCATCTTCTGGGGAGGCGACACCTGAAAGGGAGACCTCTGAGCAGGTTCTGAGAATCTAGTCACCAGTAAAGAGACTGGACCAGAGAAGCAGTGACTGCCACCCGGTCATGGAGATGGTCAGTGGCTTGCTTTCACTGAGTACTCAGAGTCCATTGAACTTGCCTCATCAATAGACAGGCCAGGGGAGTGACATGCACTGTCAAGGCCATATGACCGAGCACCTTTAACCAGGACCTATCCCTGTGTGAGTGGTGCAGTCGCACAGGGCGCAAAGGCTTAAGGGATGCATTTCAGCTGTCTGCTGTTGCCTGCCACTGCCACTTTTTTTCTCTCGGCGACAGCAGGCAATGGCAGACAGTTGAAATGCGCCCCTTAAGCCTTCTCGCAGCACTCTAAGCAGGTCTGATCCCTCCCTCCTCTGACGCAATGTCAAAGCAGGGAGGGACAGATCTGCTTAGAGTGCTGGTGACTGTACATCAGGCGTGCTTCTTCTCTCCTGCTGCCGTCCAGAGAGTGGCTAGATGGAGGTGTGGGGGAAGGACATGCGCCCAATGTGCAAGTCGCACAGGGTGTGATTCACGCTCGGTACAGCCCTGCTTTCAACATCCCAAGAACCGTTATCTGACACCTTCCCTGGGTATCATGGATCAAGGCCGTCAGTCTCTGTAGATGATCCAGTGGATGAAAGGCCTGAGCACAAGCAGTGTTGAGGAGGCCCTTATGAACGCCAGCTGTTGGGAGGGCTGCAGGTAGGACTTGGGGTAGTTGATCATGAACCCCAACAGCTCAAGCAACTGTATAGTCAACTGAGTTGATTGCCGGACTCCATCAGGAGTGGAGCCCTTTATGAGCCAGTCATCCAATTAACAGTAAATGAACACCCCCAGGGTCTGGAGATAAGCAACCACAAGGCACTTTGTGAAGACAGAGGATGCTGAAGCCAGTCTGAAGGGAAGAACATTGGACTGGAAGTGCTGATCCCCAGGATGAATTGGAGATATTGCCTGTAGGCAGGATGGATTGATATGTGTGTGTTCACGTCCTTGAGATCCAGGGAGCATAGCCTATCATTTCTCCGAAGACAAGGGAGCAGAGTCCCCAGCAAGAGCATCTTGAATTTTTCTCAAACCAGGAAGGTGTTGAGGATTCAGAGGTCCAAGATGGGCCAAAACCCTCCCTCCGTCTTCTTGGGGTCCAGGAAGTACCTGGAGAGAACCCTTGCCCGACTTGAGCTGGAAGCACAGGCTCAATGGTGAGATCGACCAGAAGAGTGGAGATTTCTCCTTACAACAGAGGATCAAGGGGATATTCCCTTGGGGGTCTGGAGTGCAGCAGGCCGACAAAGTACAGCATATAGCTGCTCTGGTCTATCTGCAAAACCTAAGAGGTAAGAGGGCACCTGTGGGCAAAAAGGACGAGTCGCCCACCATCAGAAGGTTTACCTCTGTGGTAACTGGTAGATTGGCTATGCTCCAAAGGAACCAGTCAAAACCCCGCCCCAGGCTTGGGCTGTGGGGCAGGTTGAGTATACTGAGGCTTATCTCATTGCTGCTGATGAGGGGCCTGCTCCTTTTGCTGAGAGCTTTAAGGCTCAGATAGTACAGAAGTCTTCCTTAAGAGCCTGGTGAAGGTGATATGCTGCTTCTCTATGTCACCATCTTTGGCCTCCACCTGCTCCCTGAAGAGGTTCTCCCCTCTATATGGCACATCTGCCAGTTTATTCTGCACAGACTGTTCCAAGTCTGAGGACTGGAGCTTGGTGAGCCAGCGAGCTCCAATACCCACCGCCACCACCCTGCAGGGTGATTTAAAGGCAATATAAGTTGCCTGGATGATATACTTTGAACAGTCCTTGCCGAGGTCCACCAGAGCATGATAGGAGTCCAGCTGCTCTGGGGGAATGAACAAGCCCAGCTCAGCTAGATCTAGCATGATATCTTTTAAGAAAATGCTCATGCACATCTGGTACAATAGAATTCTGGCCACCACCATGGAACTCTGGAAGCATCACCTGCCAAAGAAATCCAAAGTCCATGCCTTCCTACCCAGAGGCATCGAGGAGTGAGTCTTATTGCTCTTGATTCTCTGCAGTGCAGACTTCACCACCAGAGAGTGGTACAGAAGTCGTGGCTTCTCAAACCCTGGGGCCTTCTGGACCCGGTACATAGAATCCAGCCTCCTGCTGACAGAGGGTACCATGAGAGGGTTTTCCCACATCCTCATTTGCAGCCTCTGAAAGATCCAGTGCACCTGCACCGGCACAGCTTCCTTAGCGGCTGAAGGATACTGGAGAATCTCCAGCTCGTCTGAATAGGGCTCATTCTCAGCCTTCAGGGAAAATGGGATGGCCTTGGCCATATCCCTCATGAAGACCTCAAAGGACATGTCCTTGGAAGGAGACTTCTGATGTTCATGTGAAGGAGAGAGAGGTCCGATAGAAGTTCAGGAGACCTGCTATCCGACATGACCCCTGATTCTATATCGGTCACCTAGCTGTTTGAGTCTGACTCTGAGAGAAAGTCGAAGTATCATTGGGACTCCTCCTGGTGGCTCCCTCTGACTGCGTGGAAGGAGAACATCAACAGGATCAATGAGGCATCGAGTGCTTTGTAGATTTTGCTGGAACATTGGACCCCAACACATTCAAAAGGGAAATAGCCATGGGAACTGGAATCAACTCCGACTGATGCCCTGACACTGCAGCCTTCACTGGCAACACATGGGTCTCAACAATCAGCTGATGTGTGGTGACAATGCCATGGACACTGAGGGGCCAGACTGCTGCTTCGCCAGCACCACTGTCATACGAGTCTCAATGGCCCAGAGGCATTCCTCCAAGGCTGTCGCTTCTGAAGGCTTTGGAGCTGAAACTGCTTCGACCACTGTCTCTGGCATCTTGTGGGGGCATTTGTGAGGCCATGGACAGTGGGAGATGAACAGTGCTCCTCCAATACTCTGGAAGTTGATTGCTCCTGCCGGGACACCTTGGCAGGCCATTTCCAGCCATCGCTCTCGAAGTCGCATCGGGAAGGGCTCCAATGCTGATGCACATGGGCTTAGACCAGCGCTTGGATGGATTCTCCTTCGATGTCAACAAAGTCAACGTCGATTCTTTCCTCAAATTCATATTAAAGTTTATCGAGAGCCTCTGTTTCAGGTCACCACAGCTTCTCAGATCTGAATAAGCTCGAGCACCCCTCAATGTCGATGCCTCAGCGGGTTCTAGTGGGGCGATCGAGATCAATGCCAGAGCCAAAGATGTTGAATCAGAGTGCTGGCCGAAGAGGGACTCTCTTTGCTTTTCCCGATCCTTCAGGCCCCTTCTTGTCATCTGTAGTCACAGATTACAAGATGGTTAGTGATCGTGACCCAAACACTAAAGGCACTAATTGTGTTTGTCTGTAATCGAAATGGTCTTGGCACATTTGGTACACTTCTTGAAACCCCTGGCCAGCTTTATGGACATGTCCAGAAAAATGGCAAGATCAAATGACTCGATGATGCTAGCCATGGGAAACAAAAGGAAGAATAAAAAAGGAAAAGAAAAGAAGTGTTGTAACCAGAGCAAAACTGCAATAATGGGACTGACGCTACCGACGGCAGGTGGAAAGAAATCAAGCAAAACCGACCCCCAGAAAGGATAAAAGAGCACACATTTACCAGCAGATACCAAAACACATCTTAGCGGCTCCAGGGAAAATGAAGACTGGAGAAGATGGCACTGCAGCAGGTGGGAAGACATGCACACAGGCAAGGTAGATTCTCCCAAATGCTTCCAATAGAAGCTAGGGAGCGCTTCCTCATGGGGCTCCGGTGGTGACATCACCCCTACATGAGGACTTCCTGCTTCTCCACGGATAAGGGACTGTTTTTCATGTGTATATGTACAGTGCTGCACAACATTGTAGTGCTATACAAATTATTATTAGTAGTAATAGTATTATCATTATGGAGCAAAGGCTTTGCACAGTAAGATGCAGCCCAGAGACACGGAGTGCTTTGCCTATCAGAGATATAGACAGCACTCCAGAAAAGAAAGAGAAAAGGAAAAAAAAAGGTGTACGGTTTTAAGGTAAAGGTTACTGGAGTATATAGTCCCAGAAAGGCAGAGAGACACAGAGCAGTTTGTCTGTCAGTGGAACGGGCCTGAAGAAAGGAAAAAGGTAAAGCTGCTTTAAGAAAAGCCTGCTGTGTAATATAGCTCCAGAGGGACAGGACCTAAGGATCAGGGCAAGACTAATGAGGGTGTAATTTTGGACAGAAAGAAAAGTCTTTTAGACAGACTGCCAGAGTGGTCATCAGAGGGCTAGAACACTGCCAGAAAAAGTAATAACCAAATTGGATGGGGACTGGATAAGGAAAGGTTACCACCTATGAGGGAACATTTCCGTAAATAAGCTGGATGATCTGCTGCTGGGCTTAAAAGCCTTTGCTACTGTGAAGCAAGAAAAGGGTAGCTTTGAAGCACATGTATGTAAGCACTTACTATACACGATAGGAATGCCCTAGTGCCAAAGCTCCTGGCTCAAGACCCCTTAAGGACAATATCTAAATACACTGGTTGTCAGATTCCTAGTCTGAGTGATTTAAGCCATAGTTCTCTTCTAGATTTAATATAGCATTTATTCTTAAACACAATGGGCCCGATATTCAGCTAGGCAGGCTATGCGCCGCTACAGCGCACAGCCCTGCCCGCTCATACCTAACCCCAGATATTTAATGCTGCGACGACAGCACTGAATATCCGGTATTGGCACTCAGAGAAAACCGCTGCAGAGCCTAACTGGGTAACGGCAATATTGCAGCACTACCCAGTTAGCATCTGCAGTTAAAAGTAGGCGAGTCAAAGTACCTGGTTAGTGATACTCCCCGCCTCCGCTCTGCCCTGGAACACCCCTAACATGCAACGATGCTAACCAGATAGCATTGGGGTGCATAGGGTAGTCAGGAGGGGATATTCAACGGCACTAACTGTGTTAGTGCCATTGAATATCCAGACCTAAGGCATTTACATTGTTTACAGGACTGTAAACCATGTAAATGCCTTTCTAATATCGAGCCCAGTGTTAACAGAATTAGTATACAGGATAACTTCAGAGATTCCAACATAAACTAAATACTCCACTTCCAGACATGGAGCAGGGAGAGTCTATAGTTCTTAATAGAAATTCTTATATTTCAAGACAGGATTGGGTCACAGTAGTCACAAGTGGTCATTTCCAAAGTCTGGGTAATCCATTCTCTTCCACATAACATACACAGATCCAATATTGAGACCATATTGTCAACTGCTGTACCACTCCATGTCTCCATTTCCAGAATGACAGGCCATGATGTGTATGTGGAGACACATGTACATTAAGAACATAAGGTATACTGGGTCAGACCAAGGTCCAACAAGCACAGTATCCTGTTTCCAACAGTGGCCAATCTAGATCATAAGTACCTAGCAGTTTCCCCAAAAGACACAGGTTCCTCAGTGCTTGTATTGGCTCAAGCAATGATATCACGGGTCCCTTTTAATAATGGTTTATGGACCTTTCCTCCAGGAACTTGTCCAAACCTTTTCTAAACCCAGCTAAACTAACAGCCATTACTACATCCTCTGGTAACAAATTCCAGAGTTTGATTACACGTTGAGTGAAAAAATATTTTCTTTTATTAGTCATAAATAGGTTACCCTGTAGCTTCATTGTATGTCCCCTAGTCTTTCTATATTCTGATGACGTAAGCAATCGATCTACGTTTATCCGTTCCACTCCATTCATTAATTTATAGACCTCTATCATATCTCCCTTCAGTTGTCTCTTTTCCAGGTAGAAGAGCCCTGACCTTTTTGCATAGGAGTATCCTTCCATCCCCTTTACCATTTTGGTGGCTCTTCTCTGTACCTTTTCCAATAACGCTATATCCTTTTTAAGATACAGCGACCAGATTTGCATACAATATTCAAGGTGCGGTCACACCATGGAACGATACAGAGGCATGATATTATCCTTTGTTTTATTTTCCATTCCTTTCCTTATGATACCTATCATTCTATATGCTCTCTTGGCCGCCGCTGCACACTGGGCAAAGGGTTTTAACATGTTATCCACGATGACGCCTAAATCTTTTTCCCGGGTGGTGGATCCCAATGTGGAACCTTGCATCGTGTAACCATAGTTTGGGTTGTTCTTTGCTAGGTGCATAACTTTGCACTTGTCCACATTAAATTTCATCTGCCATTTGGATGCCCAGTCTTCCAATTTATCAAGATCCTCTTGCAATTTTCCACAATCCTCTTGGGTTTTAACAACTTTAAATAGTTTTGTGTCAACTCAAAATCTGATAACCTCATTCGTTATTCCCTTTTCCAGGCCATTTATGAATATGTTAAAAAGCAGCGGACCCAGCACAGATCACTGGGGTACGCCACTATTTACCTTTTTCCATTGGGAAAATTGGCCATTTAGCCCTACCCTCTGCTTTCTATCTTTTAAACAGTTCCTGATCCACAATAGTACACTGCCTCCTATCCCATGACTTTTTAGGTTTGCCAAATGTCTCTGATAAGGGACTTTGTCAAAGGCTTTCTGAAAGTCCAGATACACTATATCAACTGACTCACCTTTGTCTACCTGTTTATTCATAACTTCAAAAAAACGTAACAGATTAGTAAGGTAAGATCTTCCTTGTCTAAAGCCATGTTGGCTGTCTCCCATTAGGTCATGACTATCTACATGCTGAGTAATTTTGTTCTTTATGATGGTTTCTACCATTTTTCCCAGTACTGACGGCTCTCTATACAAGGCAGGCTCATGTTCAAAACCTTGATTCTCACTTACAAGGTCATCCATGGTCTATCAGCCAACTCACTCACTGAGCTCATACAAACTATACCACCAAACAGATCGAGAAGACAAGTAGCACTAAACTCTCTAATAACACCAAAAGCCATAACAACATGCAGCCGATCAACTGCGAACAGAGCTTTCATGTTTTGCGCTCCAAAATGCTGGAACTCCCTACCACCTGACATCCGTGCAATAACCGACCTAACCCAGGTTCACAGGTCTGTAGTTTCCTGGATCACCCCTGGAACCCTTTTTAAAAATTGGCGTTACCTTGGCGATCCTCCAATCTTCAGGTATTAGAGATGATTTTAATGATAGTTCACAGATTACTAATAGCAGGTCTGCAATCTCATATTTCGGTTCTTTCAACACCTTTGGATGTATACATTCCGAAATACCATCACACCTTGTGACCAGTACCACTAATGTCCACTTCTCACATGGTTTAGACCTGCTCCAGGTATGAACAGGCATCAGGAAAGTGCTTATTGTGGCCTTAAAATATCTAAAGGATGTAGAGAAGATGGAGAATTAAGTGACTAGCCTCTAAGATCTCAAAGGCCCTCCCTGGGATTTGAACCCTGGCCACCTGCTTCTAATCCACTGCATTAAATTTACCAGATTCTTGGAGGCAAATCTGAGACACTCATTCAACATCAGCAAAAGGGGGGGGAGGGGTGGTGGTGCTTGCTTTCAGGATTAAGCAATAGGGGGTGGGGGAGGGAAGAGGAGTAATTCTTTTCTTCCCATCTCATGACAGCAACAATATCACTTCCATGCCAGCAAATTACCAAAGAAATACAAACAGTTATGCATTTTCTCCACCACTATGCAAAATATAAATATTGCAGATGTAAATTCCTAAAACTTGCATATTTCAATCATTATACTGAAAATAAAATTATTTTTCTGTGTCTGGCCATTTTTACCTCATCATCTCCTGATAGATTCAGGAGTGATATGCGGAAATATTTCTTTACGGAAAGAGTAGTGGATCCGTGGAATAGTCTCCCAGTGGAGGTGGTAGAGATGAGGACAGTAACTGAATTTAAAAAAGCATGGGACAAACACAGAGGATCTCTAAAGGTAAAAAGGGGACTGTTGTAGTTGTTATGGAAGGACAGACTAGATAGGCCATGTGGTCTTTTTCTGTCGTCATATTTCTGTGTTTCTATCTCACTTCCAGTGTCTGGTTTCTGCTTTTGTCTGTCTGTCTTCTCTTAACGCTATTCCCAAGATGAACTGTCCATTTGTTATTTCTTTTCTCACCACCTGTCGTCAATTCCTCTCCTACATCCAACATTGATCTTTCAGTTTTCTTCCTCTTATTTTTCTGCTTCTCTATCCATTCAGATTTTGCCTCTCCTCCTCAATCAGTCCTCAGTCTCTCCTTTTTTACTCCATCTACCTACAGTTTTCATCTCCCTCACTCCAGTCCTCCCATTTCCCATCTCTCTCCCTCCTTTCACACCCTCTCACTAACTCCCTCCTCTCTCCATATACCTTCCCCCTGCTCCTTGTCCAGGATTTTCCTTTCTCTTCCCTTCAACCTGCTCCCTATCTAGTATTTCACCTTCTCTCTTCTTCCCTACCCTCCCAGTCCAGCATTTTTCCTTACCCCCTCCTCTAGGTGCCTAGCATCTTCCCTTCCTTACCACCCTCCAGGTGTCCATCATTTCCCTTTCCCATCACTATCCACCCTGCCCCCTCCCCCCCCCCCACCATATATCCAACATCCCCCCTCTCCCTCTCTCTCCCCACAGATACCATGTCTCCATCCCATCCCATGTTCACTTTATTTATTTATTTAGCTGCTTTTATATACTACCTTATCAAAGTGTCAAAGTGGTTTACATATAAACAAGTTGAACGAAACCTAACGCACATGAAATATAATAAAATAAAATGCAAGAACATCAACATATAACACGATACTGTGTCAAGAGCTCTGGATCAGCCAATTGAACATATATACAATAAGCTGAATTGAGTAGATGACATGTTGTAAGTAGAGAAGGAGGGGGCTTTATTATTAGGGATAGAGATACTCCTTGGACGACTGAAGGAAAAAGGCATCTGTGGCTCAGCACTTGAGTGGTGTAAATCTTACCTGGATACTAGAATGCAATATGTAAAATCTGCAAAGGGAGAATCAGATCTCTTCCATCAAAAACAAGGCGTTCCGCAAGGATCCTCTCTGTCATCTCTCATGTTTAACATATACATGCAGCCTATCTGTAATATCATCAGATCATTCAATGTGCAATGTATTATATATGCAGATGATATCCTACTTTACATGCCATTTTCCACAATGCAAATGGACTTATTGCCCATAATAAATTGCTTCGACGCAGTCTCAGAGTGGCTCCTCTCACAGAACCTCCGCATCCAGCACAAAAAAACTGAGGTTCTCTTTGTCACAAGAGACCCCAACTTCACTCCACCATCACATATAAGTGTTAAGGGAGCTGATCTATGCACTAAAGAAACAATAAGATACCTCGGAGTCACCCTGGACCACCATCTCGATATGAAATCACACGTAAATAATATTGTAAAAGCTGTATACTTCAAGATCCGCACACTCAGGCACTTACGTTCCTTACTGGACCCAGAGGACTTCAGAACCATCTACCAAGCACTCGTATTACCGCATTTCGATTTCGCCAATTCTATTCTGCAAGGACTCCCACAATCCACCCTAAGTTCTTTACAGCTTGCTATGAACACTGCTGCAAGGGTTCTACAAGGAGCGCCCAGGAGTGAACATGTTACACCTATCTTCAAGCAACTCCATTGGCTCCCTATACAAGGCAGGCTCATGTTCAAAACCTTGATTCTCACTTACAAGGTCATCCATGGTCTATCAGCCAACTCACTCACTGAGCTCATACAAACTATACCACCAAACAGATCGAGAAGACAAGTAGCACTAAACTCTCTAATAACACCAAAAGCCATAACAACATGCAGCCGATCAACTGCGAACAGAGCTTTCATGTTTTGCGCTCCAAAATGCTGGAACTCCCTACCACCTGACATCCGTGCAATAACCGACCTAACCCAGTTCAGAAAGGCCCTTAAATTTAACCTATTTATCAGGTACTACCCTATATGTAGTGCAAGATAATAGTCCCACCACAAATTTAACCACAGTTTTCTCCTGATCCTAGCACTCCTGCTAACTTATGCAAACAGCTCTATCATGTAATCGATTTAACAGATTATATATGCTATGTATATAGTTCCCCCATGTTTTCCAAGTTGATACTCCTGTTATATGTAATACCGAACAGCCTGTTGTTCTGGTCTTTTATGTTCTCTGTGAACCGCGCTGATGCTAAATAGTGCGGTATATAAGAAAGTTAAATAAAATAATAAATAAATAAAATAAATAAACATGGGAGGAGGCAGTAGGAGTGAAATGCCAAGTGTGGGCCCGAGAGGACTGATGATATAGGGAAAGTGCAGTCATATGTACTAAGTGAGAGCTCCACTTTCAGCTTTTTTGCAGAATTCATCAAGGTTGTGTATAGCCCGGATGCTATTCGGAAGTGCATTCCATATGTTTATCTGTCTTCCACCTCCCTTGCCCTGTGGCCAGGATCTTCCTGCCACTGCCACTGCCTCTCTCAATGTCTGCATCACCCATCACCCAATCTCTCTCTTTCCACCCCTGCAGCTACCACCCAATCTTTCTCTCTCTCTCTCTCTCCCCTCTTGCTCCCCCTGCAGCCATTACCCGATCTCTCTCAGCTGGGGGAGTGGTGAGGCCAGGTAGGGTAGCGAGGCCAGGGTTTCTGTCTGGGTGGCAGAAACCCTTGGACCAGCCCTGGTGATGGCTGGAGAGGGGGGCAAAGAAAGAGAGAGAGAGGCGAGTAATGGCTGCAGGGGGGGGGCAAGAGAGAGTAAGGCTTCGAGTGGTAGCTGTGGGGCGAGGTGCTCACTGTGCTGATTGTGCCGGTGATGGGGGGTGATGCTGCTGCCGCAGACCTGGCATGGCACTTCTGTCCCCGCTACTGGAATCAGGGACAGGAGGCTGCCAAAGAAGAAGTAGTCAAGGACAGAGCTCTGAAATCAGGGACAATCTCCAAAAAGGAGGGACATCTGGTAACCCTACACTACATTAACCATTACGCAATTAGACATCCCTTTCCTGAAATGGTATTCTGGGGACATCTATGTAGACATCTCCATAGATATTGAGCACATCCACATTTCTGAAATCGTGCCTTGACTTGCATGTCTCAAAATTACCAAAAAATACAATTAAACCCCCATTCATGGTAAAATACACAACAGATCAGAAAAAAACCCCAACATGATAGAAAAGAACCCCTTATTATCTTTTTGTCGGAGCAATCCTCAAAAGGAGGAATCAAATCCTTCCTCTCGCCATGATTGCTCCTTTTATTTATTTCAGAAGCAGTGTAACAAATTTAAAACACTTAGCTGTATGTTATGAGCTTTGTCCACGAGCTTAAAGACACCACAGAGTTTACGATGAACGACGTGACACGTTTCGGGTCAGAAAAAAACATGACCCTGCATCAGGTTAAACCGGATCCTGTAGTAGTAAAAGCTTCAATAACCAAAAAGCAGAGCCATTCAACTTTAATAATAACCAGAGCAAGACGTAGCAAGATACAGCGTTTTCCGATGGATCATTAATTGCCGGTCCCTCTAAGTGGGTTCCACCTGTAGCCATTGAAGCAGCATTGGCTACTTATCAAGATCTGGTTTTACCTGAGGTTGGTATCATGGAAGATGTGTCCTTCCGGCCTTTTTCCAACTTAACTCGGCAACATTTTGAAGCCATTCAACAGCTATCACAGGCCAATTTAATTATCCGTTGGGCTGATAAGAGTGGCGCGATAGTGGTGCTGTTGTCTGGCCAGTATCAGCAAGAAATAGATGTACATCTGAATGATAGCTGGCATTACCAACTTCTGGACACTGACCCTACACCAGGTCTGATGACTCATGTGAATGCTGTGATGTCAGAAGCCCTTGAGAAGAATTGGATTACTAAACGTGAGTTTACCTTTCTGGTTAACAAGTATCCTAAAACTCCAGTGTTTTATCTTGTCCCTAAGGTTCATAAATCTTTGGTAAACCCGCCTGGAAGGCCGATTGTGTCATGACGTGACTCTCTACTGGAACTGCTGTCCAAATACTGTGACATCTTTTTACAACCTGCTGCAGCCCAGGTGTCTTCATATATTCGAGATACAGAGGATTTCCTTATGCAATTATCAACTTGCACGGACTATGCATCATATACATTTTTGGTCACCCTTGATGTACAGGCGTTATACACAAATATAAACCAGGCCAAAGTATTGACATGTTTGACAACATTTCCGCTGGACCTCCCCCGCGCATTCCTCACAATTTTCGGCTTCAACGTTTAGATTTGGTGCTTAACAATAGTTACTTTTTGTATCAACAGAGGTATTTCTTGCAGATCTTTGGGATTGCGATGGGCGCTATGGTGGCTCCTTCTATTGCCACCATTTATATGGCCCAGTTTGAGGAGTCTTTTGTTTACACTGCACCTTTCTTTAGGTATGTTGCATTCTGGCGCCGTTTTTTGGATGATATTTTTTTCCTGTGGACGGGTTCTGCAGCTGAGTTGGAAATCTTTATACGATCATTGAATACTCATATGCATAATATCCAATTTACAGCCCAGGTAGAGCAATTTCAAATCCAATTTCTGGATATTACCATCCAGTTGTCTCCGGAGGGCTTAAGTACTACTCTATACCATAAGCCGGTGCAACGCAACACATTGTTGAATTTTTCGAGTTACCATCCAACCCCACTTAAACGGGGTTTACCGTATGGTCAATTTCTGAGAATCCGGCATAATTGCTCTACATGCAGAAGATTTACAGCGTCATTTATAACTTCGAGGGTACCCCCATTCCTTGATTAAAGCGGCATACAAACAAGCTTGTTTTTCTCATAGAGAATGTCTACTTTCACCTCCTAGATCATCTCAGTGGACGCAGTCATTTGAAGATATAATCACCGGTGTTGTTCCATATGTGGGAGGCATTTCTAAGGTTACCAAAAATATTGCACCATTTTTGGCCGGTTTTGGGTCTACATTCTTGTTTTCAAAACAAACGTCTTATGATCGCCTATTCCAGAGGGGCCAACATATGTGATTTGGTGGTCAAGACTACATCCCCAATGGATCGACCTTTATCTTTACATTTGGACCTGGGTCATTATGAATGCGGCTCATGATGCTACTGTTCATCAGCAATAGTTGGACCAGCTTGGACGAATGTTCATACTGCGGCGGTTTATAAATCTAAATGGCGTACTACCTGTGACTCTACCTATGTGGTATATTTGATTATATGCCCTTGTTCCTTGTATTACATAGGCTGTACCACTCGGCGTGTTAAGATTCGCTTGGGTGAACATGCCTCCCGGCTCCTTGTGAAGACCCTTACAGCACCTCTGGTAGAGCACTCTTTACAAAGAACACACACTTTTGATCAACTTCACTGGAGAATTTTGGATGGTATTCCGTTGGACCCTAGTGGAGGAGATTGGATTTCTAAGCTACAGAAGTTAGAACAAAAATGGATTTTTAAACTGGGGACAGTCTCTCCCTCTGGTTTAAATACTCACCTGGAATGGTATAGCATCATTTGATCTGTTGTTTTCAGTTTTTTTGGCCGAATTTGTTTTGATCACAGCTTCTGTAATTTATCCAACCAATAGAAATGAGGGGTCCCCTTTCTCATACGGTTCTCCATGTTCGATTGGCTGAAGCATGTGTCATCATTCCTCCTCTGATTATGCACTCTGGCCGTTGGGAGCTTTGACTATTTTGTCAGCATTTACGTCACACGCCAGTTCTTATAAAAGTTGAACGGCTCTGCTTTTTGGTTAGTGAAGCTTTTACTACTACAGGATCCGGTTTAACCTGATGCAGGGTCATGGGTTTTTCTGACCCGAAACGTGCTACGTCGTTCATCGTAGACTCTGTGGTGTCTTTAAGCTCACGGACAAAGCTCATAACATACAGCTAAGTGTTCTAAATTTGTTACACTGCTTCTGAAATAAATAAAAGGAGCAATCACGGTGAGGGGAAGTATTTGATTCCTCCTTCTTTTGAGGATTGCTCCGACAAAAAGATAATAAGGGGTTCTTTTCTATCACGTTGGGGGTTTTTCTGATCTGTTGACTTGCATATGGCTGCTTTTTTTCCAGACATTCTGGCTTTGACGTCCCAAATTGAACTTGGACGTCCTTTGTAAAATGTGCCTTTGTATTACTATATAAAGTTATTCTTTCAATTGTGGTGTTTAGACTTGAATGAAAAATTTATTGAGAGAGCAGCTGAATAGTACTGCTCTCCATATACTGTAATTTTCGAGCCTTATATTCAAAACCACAGCTGTGCACCTAAATTTAGGATCCTCCTAAATGTATCACCTATTTTCAGCCAAACTTAGGAACCTACATTTTCTGCTGAAAATTCAGCTTAAATGTTATGCCCATAAATTTAGGCCTGCCATTCATTTGCTTAGATATATAAGCCAGATTTATGAGCCTATTGCTAAAAATCAGTGCTAAGCTCCTTTTTATCCCCACCCTAAATTCACCTCTGTTGCCATCCACTTTTAATTTTCCTAAATTTAGGAGTTAAGTGAAATTCTGAGCAAAAATTTGGGCACTCAGCCCTATAAAATTTTCAAAAATGCCAATTTAGGAGCATAACTATCAAAGTTAGGAGAGTAAATCTTTGACGATCAGACCCTTAGTCTCTGCCCCCTCCCCAACCCATTTTAACCACCTAACCTTTGGCCATATAGGGGGTAATTTTATAGGATCTGGGTAGTTTTAGATCCTTAAAATGCACATAAATGTAAAAGTAGGTATGTAAGTTTGATGGCATGCACTTTCATTGTGAGTACGCACAGGGGCAGAGTTTGAGCAGAACATAGGCAGAATCCGTACTTACACAAATAGATTATAAAATTCCTTAATTTGCATATGTACATAAAGTACGCATCACCATTTACGGCAGCCATCGAGCTGGTGAAAATGCTAGCACCTTTACCCAGGTGCATTATTTTGTGTTTATGCTAGTATTTTATAAGGTTGGGGGCGCATATTTGATTTTATAAAAAAGATGCTTGAAAATGCACGTCAATTATTTATTTTATTTATTTATTTATTTGAACAGTTTTTATATACCGCTGTTTCCAAGGATCAACAGCGGTTTACATTACAACAAAAGTTATACAGTTAAACAGTTACATAGAACTTTATGAACAATTTGAACAATATTACATTATAACGTGAGTTGAAAAGAACAATATTGATTAATGTAATTACAATATAACAACAATATTTGACTATGTTACAGAAGACTGTATATCGATAATATATTATAATATAACAGGAATAACAACAATATCAATATTTGAACTATAATACATTTAGACTATATAACAGGTATCGTATGTTACATTGATTATATATATATGTGTAAGGAATCATTTTATGATGAGTATCGTTTGCAGTAGAGAATGTCTAATTATAGATATACATTTGGGTAATGTAATTGATTCAGTTATGGTGGTTGGGAAATTGTAATTGTTTCCCCATTGTTGTAGTGTTGACAAAATAAATGTGTTTTTAAATCTTTTCTAAATGTTAGTAGGTCTTTAGATTCTCTTAATTGGTCTGGAAGATTGTTCCATAGTATAGGTGCAACAAACGAAAAGGCACTATTACTAGTTGATTGCTTTGATTTTCTTATTAGATCTGGAACTGCTAGTGTGTTAAGGTTTTTTCTCCCGTCTTTTCCTAGTTTCTAAGGGACTGTGAAGAAGAGTAGTTAAGTATGATGGGGCTATGTTATTAATTAATTTAAAAGTGGTTAATAGTATTTTGTATTGAATCCTACTGAATATGGGTAGCCAGTGTAGTGTGTATAAAATGGGGGTAATGTGGTCAGATAGTTTGGCTTTGAATATAACTCTTGCTGTTACATTTTGGGCCATTTGTAATATTTTGATGTTCTTCTTAGTTATGCCATGTAGTATACTATTACAGAAATCAAAATGTGGGATGACCAAGGCTTGTGTAACGGTTCTAAAGTCTTCATCTTGTAATAGTGGTCTTAGTTGTTGTATAGAGCGCAATTTGTAATATATTGTTTTTGTTAGTTTTCTAATGTGTGTAGTGAAACTGAGAGCTTTGTCTATGATGACTCCTAAATATTTTATTTCTTCTTTGATAGGGAGAGTCGTGTTTAAGATTTTAATGTCAGATGGGGGGGTATATTTCGTGTTTTTGTCGCAATCATGACTTCAGTTTTTTTTGATGTTAATAGATAAGTTGTTTTAAACGGAGCCATTCTTCAGCTTCTATTAGGCAATTTGTTAGATTGTTATGGTTTGGGTTGATTATGTTAAATTCTGAGAATAGCATGATGTCGTCCGCGTATATATGATATTTAATCTTGAATTTTTTGAATATGGTACATATTGGCTGGAGGTATATGTTAAATAATAAGGCAGATAATGCAGAGCCTTGGGGTATACCTTTTTCTTGTGGGAATGGGGATGAAGATGCTTGGTTATGATGAATGTATTGTGATCGATCGGATATATATGATTTGAACCAGTTCAAAGTAGTATTCAGTAAACCTATTTGTTTAAGTCTTGATATAAGTATGGTATGATTAATGCTGTCAAAAGCAGCTGAAATGTCTAGAAAAACTAAGATGAATGCTTGTTTTGGATTGTCCAAACCTTTGCTAAGAGTGTCAAGTAGTGCAATGAGCAAGGTTTCAACACCATGAAAAGGGCGAAATCCGTATTGGTGTTTGTCAAGGGGGGCAAATGTATCTATATGATCTTGTAACTGTAATTGAACAGTTTTTTCTATGATTTTGGATAGGAAGGGGATGCTAGCGATCGGTCGATAAGATGAAGGGTAATTTATATTTAATGTATTGTTTTTTAATATGGGACGGATTGCAGATAGTTTTAATTCTTTAGGTAATATCCCTTGTAGAAGTGAATGATTCACTATATTTAGGATAAAGGGTGCTAGTTCTTGTTTAGTTTGTTTAATCCATGAGACTGGACAAGGATCGAGTATGGATGTGGTTGTGTTTATATTTGATATTATATTGAGTAGTTGTTTCTTATCTATAAGTTGAAAAGTATTCCAGGTGTGATTATTAGAGGAAGGAATATTTTGGAGTGGTGTAGTTATTGTAGATGATTTAAGTTTGCTAGCAAAATAGTCAGCCATATCTTGTATGTTAATTGAGGCTGATTGTTGTTTATCTATGGGATTTTTAGATAATGATTTTACAATTTGAAACAGTTCTCTAGGATGATTAATAGATTTGTTTAGGATCGACGCATGGTATTGTTTTTTAGCATTGTTTGTTGCTGACCTGTAGGAGTTGAGATTTGTGAAGTATAATTCTTTCAGGTCAGATGTTTTTGTTTTTTGCCATTCTTTTTCAATTTTGCGAAGGTTTTTTTTAATTAAGGCTAGTTCTGTTGTATACCATTTTTCTGATGATCTGGTTTGATGTTTTTTTTGTATATTGTGTATTGGTTTAGATGCTGATTTTATAATTGTATTCCATATAGTTGTGGCTTCGTCAAGGTTGTTTAATTCTGTGGAGAATTGTGGGATGATTGTGTTGAGGAATTCTTCAGGAGAAAAAGGTCTATATTTGGGTCCGTGATGATTTTTATGTTGTTGAGAGGAGATAGTAGATGGTATATTAATAGAGAATTTTATTATAAAGTGGTCAGACCATGGGATTTGGGATATTATAGGAGGCGTATATTCATGTGTTATTGTAAAGGACAATGGGAGAAATATTAAGTCCAGAGTATTTCCTTTATTATGAGTTGGTTGGTTAATAATTTGTTGATAGCCCATATCTTCCATAGATTCAAGAATGATTGCAGATTGATTAGTATTGCAAGTTTTTAAGTTAAAATCTCTCAGGATTATATGGGGTTTTTCTTGTGGATGTTTTGCATGCTGTTTCTAGTATAGATGTAATATTTTGAGTATCTGATGTAGGTGGTCTATAAAAGAGGCAAATTGCTAAGTTCCTGTTTTCTATCATTAGTATATCTGTATTATCATTAGATTCACTAATGGAGGTGGAACAATTCAAACTTGATTTTGATAGTATTAAGACTCCACCACCTTTTCTTTGATTGCGGTTACAGATGGATAAGGTATAACCTTTTATTTTAGATGTAGCTTTAGAAAATTAGCACCATTTTATAAACCTTTTACACATATAAAAGGCTTCCAATAAAATTAATCCATGGATAGCGCATATAAAAAGACTTCCCTATGTCTCTTTATAAAACAGCTTTAAAACAGGTATCTAAATGTTCTCTCAGCCTAGGTGGCCTGCTATAGAATTACACCCCATATAGACTTATCTGGCTAAAAGTTATTTGTATAAATTCTGGCTGTTTTTTTATAAAAAGCACTTATGCAGTTGACATCCTCTGCCAATTGCATAAGTACTTTTGAATATCGGGCTCATGCTTTAATAATTAGTCAATCAATTCCCAATTACTGAAGAAAAAGAAACCCTGGAGAGAATGCAATAATTGCTAATTTCTAGCTCTTCGGGAGTTTTCTAAAGAAAGCCATAAAAACGGAAACTTAGACTAATGAAAGAAAATGCAGTGTCCCGTAGTAATTAGCAATTATAACACTCTAGTGCCCATTCACATCCTGTAAGCAATGTAGCATTTAAAATGCCTGAAGTTTTGCTGCATCACTTAACTTGATCAGCTACTAGTAAATCTTTTTTTTTTTTTGCTTCATATTTCTTAAGAATTTTCAAAATTATGAAAAGCAGTTATAACTATTGCACAGATAAATGTTTAAGGCCGCGGGGCAGGGGTCCCCAGCGGGCCGCCTGTAACCAGGTGCATGGCCTGAGATTCTAGAGGGCTCCCTGCCCCATGGTTTTATGTTTGGGTGGGCTGCGAGGGCGGGGATTTTGACCTGCTTCTGGCGGCTTGGCCAGTTGGGAGGGGACGTGAGAGAGGGCAAATTGCCCATTAGGTATGTTTTTAAATCAATTGTCTCCTTTCAAATGTCTGAAGGGATCCAATTGGTGGATCCTATAGGGTGACGGGAGGGGAGGGAGAGGCCAGTGGAAGTTATTTTACTCACCGATCCAGCCACCTCCCTCCTCTTCCTTGTCTTCATCTGCTGCGGGTGGCGGCGTTTTTTCTTGTTGGAGCTTTTTAGGGCCGTGCCTTTTCTCTGCTCCGACTCAGACCTGAATCTTCCATCTAGCAACGGCAATTTCCAAAATGCCTAAACAGAGGGGGAAGTCAGCTCCCGTTCCTGCGGCCAATGCAGCACTCCCTGCATCGGTGGGCATTGTGCCGTCCAACAGTGAGGCTCTAGCAGGTGTTGTGGTTTCCATGGGGCTTCTGGACAATGCAGTCATGTTCTCAGCATCAGGAGTAAGTGCTGGGCCTGTGCACGTGTAGGAATTGGGAGCTTCAGGAATGTTAGGGGTGCTTTCCCCAGGGCAAGTCCTGGTCTTTGCTGCCCCTGGAGGGGGCTGCTTGTAGGCCACCACAGAGGCAAGGAAGGGGTAGAGCTTGAGGCCATATGGGCTCTAGGGCTGTTGCCAGGCCTGCAGGGAGGCTTAGATCTGTGGACACTATAGTTCAAGGAGCTAGGAGGGGTCAGGAGCCTGCATGGGCTTCCTCCCCCCCAGGAGTAGTTGGTGTGGGTCTGGAGGCCGGTGTGGGCCTTGAGGGATGTGTTCGGGGCGCTGATGTGGGGATCACTGGGTCAGATGGTGCAGAGGGCCAGGGGGAGCTACCACATGCTAATGGGTCGGGTCTCAGTTGAGTCTTGCGGGAGGTTTTGGGCCTGTCACTCCTTTCCATGTTCCAGACCCTGGTTTGGGGCCAGGTGGGCCCTCCAGCCTATCAGTCTGGTTGGTGGGGTTTTCCTAGCGGCTCCCTTTTGCAAAAGGGAAGTGCCCTTTAGAATTACTGGGCGGGGGGGGGGGGGGCAAGGCCCATCAAGGCCATCTTGGAATGGATGTTCTGTGGCTGGGCCTACATCTCGGCCGGCTCCTTTACCCTCTGCCCTTTTTTCTCCTTTGGTTTCTCTGCAGGGCTCTTTGGAGGTGCAGCATTACTGAGCAGCTGCGAGCAGTAGCCATGCGGAGCCTATTGGTAGAGAGGCCCAGGGTCAGCCTAGTCATCTGCGGGCCATTGATGGACAAACTATGAATGGGGAGATGGACCCATGGCTTGGATCTGTGGTGACTACTTCTGGACCGTCATCGGTTGGTCCCTGGGCTGCTTCAGGTAAGTCTGCCTCTGGCTTGGGAGAAGGTACTGGGGCGGCTCAGGTGAGAGGTCCCACTGTGAGCTCAATGGATAAGTCTTCTAAAAAGCATAAGCTTTCACCATAGTGCAGTTGGGGGTCTAATTCCTCTTCTTCTTCTTCTTCTTTGTTCAACTTGTCCTCATCGTCTTCAGGTTTACTGGCCACGCAGAGTGCAGTGCAACTGGGGAGATCCCTGCTGGCTTGGCTGGGGCAGTGCTCTCGTGTTAGTGGCTTTTTCAGAGTTATGGGAGGGGGTCCCATGGGCTCTTTGCCGTAAGATCCGGAAGAGAGCCTACATTGATATCTTCCACCTACTGGAAGTGAGGAAGTGATCTGGGGAGAGTAGGAAGAAGCATAAGGAAGATGAGAAGGTGGGTAGGCTTAAGAAAAAATCTCGGAATGTCATCAATTGAAATAGTTTTTTCCTGTGCCTAACCGGTGTGTGGGGACATTACATGCCATAGGAATAAAAGCATAAGAGACTAAAAGAGTATAGAAAAGAAAAATAAGAAAAAAACAAAAGAAAAAGTTTGTTTGGAACATGTTCAAATAAAAGCAATGTAATACAATAAATCGGACCGAAGCTTATATTTATATAGAGGGACATATACCCATCATAGGAATAAAAGCTTCTTTTCCCTATGTTGACTCAATCCCCGAGCTTCACAGACACATGAAGAGTGAGCTTGGTTAAATTATGACAAGACGTTTAGGGATAAGATGGAGGAGAATGCACATATGCCATAGGGAACTCAGGACATTAATTTATGGCTGACACAGATGTCAGTCCAGTCAAGTGCCACAGGTGGTTTATCAAGTAAAGGTGGGACTGCCCTGGCTACTCCAGCCAGTTGCTCCTTTTGTTCGGGGGCAGATAATGTACCACAGAGGGCAGGTGGGGCTGCAACTGGGGATGTCTGTTGGAGGTTCAATAAGTCATCCTGCCCCTTCTCGGATTGCAAATTCTGACAAGTCTGTTCCATATGCGGAGGCAGGCATTCGGCTCTTAAATGCTGAAAAGAGAGGCCTCTAGGGCCCATATCACTGCAGGCAAGTAAGCCTGCTTTTTTCAGCATAGCCCATACACCGGTGCAAGTCAAGGCCATGCAGCTGTGGTTGCTGTGTTGCCCATTTCAGCGGGACGTTGCCCTTCTGGAGGGAGGTTTTTGTTCGGGTTTTGTCATCCCATTTCAGGGGCATGCCATTAGTTGCTCAGCTCGCAATGCGCTTTCTGTACAGCATTTTGCGACCGTTGTCCGAGAGGATTTGGCTGGGGAACTCGAGATGGACAGGACTGCCAGCCCTTTCAGTGAATGGCCTTTCCCAAATTTTGTGTAGTCCCTATTAGGAGTGGTGCCCAAGAAAAAAACCTGGAAAATTTCATTTGATCTACAATCTTTCATTCCCCACGGAGGATTTGGTTAATGACCATATTCCTAAGGTATCATGTGAGGATCATTATAGCCGCCATTCAGAGACAGGTTTAGCGAGGTTGTACATCCGGCCTGGACGTACAACTCCCGAACAAGCCTGGGACCATATGCTGCCTCTCCTACTCCCCGCATGCACAGGGCCTTTGTGAGGGGAGTGCCGAACCGAGGCAGGAGGCGGCGGTGACTAGGCGGCATGAGGTCAAAGTATAGCAAAAGGAGAAATTAGGCCTTACCTGCTAATTGTCTTTCCTTGAGTTCTCTCTGGGCCAGTCCAGGAATGTAGAGTAGTCAATCCCTTCCAGCAGCTCTGAGGACTGAAAAACTGAAAACTCTTTGCTGACAGGCTCTATAGCTCCCCCTGGTGTCAGAGAGAGTCAGTCTTATAGTAACAAAGCAGAGAAACTAAGGGGCTTGTTTACAAAGCCGCGGTAGTGGTTCGCGATCGCGATCGCAGCCGCGGCCCCATTGAAATCAATGGGGCCGCGGCTCCGATTACGATCGCAAACTGCTACCGCGGCTTTGTAAACAAGCCCCTAAGAGGCTAATCTAAAAGCTAACCGTAAAATCAATTCCGAACTCTTCCATGCCTAAGGACCCCCCCAGAAAGGGCCCTTACAGAGATAACCCTTCTATGGTTTGTTTTTTTTTTTTTACTTCTTGTATGTACTTTAAAGAGATGGAGAGTAGAAAGAGAATCCCCAGCCCCGGTCTCCAGAACAGAAAACCGCAAGCGTAGAATCTGATGGCCGAGGATATGAACAGCTTCACCTCTCGCAGCTAACCAAAGGGCGGGTCCTGGACTGTCCCGGAGAGAACTCAAGGAAAGACATTTAGCAGGTAAGGCCTAATTTCTCCTTCCTATTCGTCTCTCTGGGACAGTCCAGGAATGTAGGGCAGTACCAAAGCAGTACTTATCTACGGGAGGGCCCTGCGAGCCCCGCCACATTAGCCGAAGATCCCACACTGGCATCCCCTCGAGCTTGAACATCGAGACGATAGTGCTTAGCAAAAGAGTGTAACGAAGACCATGTGGCCGCTCTGCAGAGCTCCACAGGCGGAACCAAGGCCGACTCTGCCCAGGAAGTAGTGAGACCCCAAGTGGAATGAGCCCGCAGCCCCACAGGAGCTGCCACATGCTGAGATTCGTAAGCTGCCCGGATGGCATGTTTCACCCATTGAGCAATCGAAGCCTTGGTCGCAGCTTTGCCTTTAGCCGGACCCGCAAACAGTACGAATTACCGATCAGATTTCCGAAAAGACTCCGTCGCTCGCAGATACTTCCGCAACACGCACCCCAGATCCAACTGTTTCAGAAGACGATCCCGCCTGTCGCCCTCGCGAGGCCGAAACGTAGGCAGGAAGACAGCCTGATTCATGTGGAAACTAGAAACCACCTTAGGGAGAAAAGAGGGAACCGGCCGCAGAACAACTCTCTCCGCTGTAAACTGCAGGTATGGTACCCGGCACGAAAGCGCCTGCAAATCCGACACCCTGCGCGTGGAACACAAGGCAACCAAGAAGGCCGTCTTCCAGGAGAGCTCTCGGAGAGTAACCGGCACCGAGGAATCAAACGGCGGTCCCGTCAAGGCTTCTAACATGAGATTGAGATCCCACGGCGGAATCAGTGGACGAAGCGGAGGCCAAAGAAGTTTTGCCGTTCTCAGAAGATGACGCACATCCGGATGGGAGGAAAGAGACATCCCCATTATCTTCCCTCTATAACAAGCTATTGCAGCCAGTTGAACCTTAAGAGTACTCAGGGCCAAGCCCTTCTCCAATCCTCCTTGAAGGAACAGCAAAATCTCCGGCCACTTCACTCTCGAAGGAGAAAAACCGCGCTCCGCACACCACGCCTCAAAAATCCGCCATACGCGAATGTAAGCTAAGGAAGTAGACCATCTCTGAGAACGTAACAAGGTGGCTATCACCGACTGCGAGTATCCCCGCCGTCGCAACCGTTCCCTTTCAAGAGCCAAGCCGTAAGCGAGAACCGATCCACCTGCGGCATCAGCACGGGTCCTTGGGAGAGCAGATTCATTCGGGACGGCAAATGCCACGGAGGAGCCACTAGCAGCCGGACCAGGTCGGCATTCCACGGACGTCTGGGCCAATCCGGAGCTATGAGGATCACCATACCGCCGTACCTCGCGATCCGTCGGACGACCCGACCGATGAGAGGCCACGGCGGAAACACATACAGGAGCTGACCCGGCGGCCAAACTTGCACCAGCCTGTCTAGGCCCTCTGACATATGCTCCCGGCGCCTGCTGTAAAACCGCGCCGCTTTGGTATTTGCTTGAGTTGCCATGAGGTCCATCACCGGCAGACCCCACCGCTCCGTGATCTCGTGAAAGATTGCGCAATTCAGTTCCCACTCTCTGGGATCCAACGCATGCCGGCTGAGATAGTCAGCTTGGATGTTGTCTTTTCCTGCCACGTGCACTGCCGAGATCGCCGAGAGGTGCTCTTCTGCCCATTGAAACAGCAGTTGACTCTCCTCCAGCAGGAACGCACTGCCCGTGCCCCCCTGCTTGCTTATATAAGACACTGTTACCAAATTGTCGGAAAACACCCGCACCACTCGACCCCGGAGCCGATCGCCAAATTCCAACAACGCCAGACGCACCGCTCTGAGCTACAAGCGATTGATCGACCAAAGCCGTTCCTCCACCGTCCAGGTGCCTTGCGCTATTTGCTCCAAACAGTGAGCGCCCCAACCTGACAGACTGGCATCCGTCGTAAGCAACATCCAGGCCGGATCCGCTAGGGGCATCCCCGCCTGCAGATGGGTCGGCACCAGCCACCAGCGTAGACTGCACCGCACCTCCTCTGGACACGTCAAACGCTGGGACAAGGGATGAGCCTGCGGAGACCATCTGGACAGCAGCGCTCGTTGCAGCAGACGCATATGCGCCCTGGCCCACGGCACGAGGTCTAAGGCTGTCGCCATTGACCCTAATACCTGCAAATAGCACCAAGCCGTCGGAGCCGACAGCCTTAGGAAGGCAGTAATCTGCGACTCCAGCTTCACCACTCTGTCTGCCGGCAGAAAGACCGAGCCCACCTCCGTATCGAAGAAGGCTCCCAGATAAGTCAGCTGTCTTTTCGGCTCCAGATGACTCTTTGAACGATTGATGACCCAACCTAGCTGTTCGAGGAACTGCACTACCCGAGCCGTCGCTATTCGGGACTCTGGAACGGACGGAGCCCATATCAACCAGTCGTTGAGATAAGGGTGAACCTGAATTCCCTCCTTCCGAAGCGCCGCCGCCACCACCACCATCACCTTGGTGAAAGTGCGGGGTGCCGTAGCTAGTCCAAACGGTAGCGCTCGGAACTGAAAATGACCCATGGGCACTGCAAACTGAAGGAACTTCTGATGTTCCACCCTGATGGGAATATGAAGATACGCTTCCATCAAATCTATGGAAGAGAGGACCTCTCCCTGTCTGACCGACTGGATTACAGACCGGAAGGTCTTCATCCGGAAGTGAGGCACCCTTAAACAACGATTGACGTGCTTGAGATCCAGGATCGGCTGAAAAGACCCCTCCTTCTTGAGGACCACAAAATAAATCGAGTATCGACCGAAGCCGCACTGGTCTGTGGGGACGGGCACCACCGCCTGCAGTCGCAACAAGCGCAACAGGGTGTCGTTGACGGCTGCTCTCTTCGTCCGGGAAACGCACGGAGACGCTACAAAGGCGTCGACCAGTGGGTGAGCGAACTCCAGAGCATAGCCGTCCCTGATAACTTCGAGAACCCACTGGTCTGTAGTAACGTTGGCCCAGGCAGAGACAAACCCCTGCAAACGACCTCCCACAGGGATCTCTGCCTGGACCAGCGTTCCTTCATTGCGGCTTTTTAGCTGCCGACTGCGTAGCATTAAAGTAGCCTCTACCAAATCCCCTGGCGCCTCGAAAGGACGGACCCCGAAAGGGAAACCGACCTCTCTGGTAGGGCGAAAACCGGGGACCACGGAACTTGCGAAACTCGCGGACCGGCCCCTTTTGCCACGAAGGCACTTTAGACGCTCTAGGGTGATTCTCGGGAAGACGACCGCCTTTAGAGTCCCCCAAATCCTTCACAATTTTCTCCAGGGCTTCCCCAAAGAGGAGCTTACCCTTGTAGGGAAGTTTACTGAGCCGCGACTTAGAGGAGGATTCCGCAGCCCAGTTACGCAACCAGAGAAAACGCCTAGCCGCTATCACTGAAGCCATGGACTTAGAAGAAATTCTCACCAAGTCATAAAAGGCATCCGCCAAATAAGCCGCAGCCGACTCCAACTTCGCCGCTTCCGCAGCTGAGGCCACAGCCTTCTCCGGTCCACCGATCCCTTGAAGCCAACGGATGGAAGCTCTAGCCACATTTGCCTCACAAACCGAAGCCCGAAGGCACTGTTATCGAAAGTTTGCTTAAGGAGAGCTTCCAAGCGCCGATCTTGGAAATCTTTAAGAGCCATACCCCCTTCCACTGGGATGGTAGTCTTTTTGGTAACCGCCACCACCAAGGTGTCTACCTTGGGCATACGCAACAACTCCGTCTCCTCCTGGGGAACTGGGTATAACCGAGTAAGCGCCCAAGCACCCCTCAAGGAAGCCTCCGGGCACTCCCACTCAGAATCAATCATCTGCCTGATCACCCTGTGAATGGGGAAACAGCACTGCTGAGGTTTGAAACCCTGCAACAAGGGGTCCTCCAAGGGTTCTTGCTGAACTTGAGGAGCCACCATATTCAAAGCCGCCAAGGACTGAGCAATTAAGGCCCCGAGTTCCTCCTTCCTAAAGACACGGAACACATTAGGATCCTCGCCCGGACCCAACTCCCCCTCTTCCAAGTCCTCGGGCCATCCCTCGAGCCCTGCTTCAGAAAACAGCTCACCGTCTTCCGGAGCTTGAGACCCCTCCCCCAGAAGACAAGACGCTTCCCCGGGAGCTTCCAACAGAGAAGGCAAAGAAGAGACCCCTTCCCCAGAGTCAGCCTCTAACATCTCACTCTGCTTAAGTTCTGACGGACCTACAGCAGAGGGGGAGCCCGTTGTTTGAGCTTTGTTCAGTAAAAAAGCCCGATGAAAAGCCAAGATAAATTCCGGAGCCAGAAAGGCCTCCAACGAGCCCTGCTCCCTCGAATCAGAACGCAAGGGCTCACCTGCAGCAGCAGGGGCCTTGTGCTTCTTAGATCTGCCCTTTGCTTTACACTTCGTCGACTGCTCTGGCAGCGCGGGAACAGAGCACGGCTGAGCCAAAATGGCCGCCGTTCCCGTGCGAGCCGCAACGGCAGGCGGGCCACTCGCACCGTCATCCCCCGAAGCCTTAGAAGCCTCCATAAGCCCGCAGGGCAAAAACAAAGCTGCCAGCACCAAATACCACGAGAAAAAAGAGAGCACCCGACGCGCGGCGCCAGCACGGAGGACACCGGAGAACCGCTACAAAACCACGCGCCCCCGGTCTCCTCAATAAAGAAGGCACGTACCTGCTAACAATGCGCTCTGCAAGAGGCTAAGCTGTCCAGATCCTCTGCCCGCAGCCAGCGGGTTACCGGCACCGGTGCCTACGAGTTTGGGAAGAGGGATCTGGGGCCCCCAGACCGTACCCAATGAGTGACAGATGGAGGCAAACAATCGAGCAAACTGCAGTACTATCCCCCGAAGGAAGGAGAAAGCACTGAGCGCCTCCGCAGGGCAGCAGTACCAAAAGAAAACCGACAAAGGAAAAGAAAGGGGAAGCTGAGCTGATCTGCCCTGCTAGGGCCAAATAGTCAGCGCTGTCACACCACAGCCTTAGCCTTGCCCATCACCAGAAATGGAAGAGTGCTGAGCTGATCCGCCCTGCTAGAGCCAAATAGTCAGCACCCCTTTGAACAGAAATCCGCCTTTTCCACACACTTTAAAATAAATTCCTAGTCGTCTCTCTGAAGAACCTGTCAGTCAACCTCCTCCTGTGCTGCTGAGGACTGAAAGACTGACTCTCTCTGACACCAGGGGGAGCTATAGAGCCTGTCAGCAAAGAGTTTTCAGTTTTTCAGTCCTCAGAGCTGCTGGAAAGGATTGACTACCCTACATTCCTGGACTGGCCCGGAGAGACAAATAGGAATAATCTATAAGCAATTAAGCATATGGAATAAAACATAAAATTAATATAACACAGAATGCACAGGTACAATACAAACCACACATTATTTCTGTTTCCATTAGGAAAAGCAAAAGGACTAAGGGCAGGACCACTCAGAGGAGAGGGGAAATGGGTCCAGGACTGACATAGGAAAAAAAAGAAAATTAATATTGTTCTTCAGTCAGCTCATCCGAGACCAGGCTCAATTCAGCGTTGCCACCTAGACAGTAATTTCAGAGATAATCTGGGTGAGAATGCCATTCAGAACTAAAATATTTTAAGAGCCATTTTAAATCTCTGATAAGAGGATGCAGGTCAAATGTCAAGGGACAGGTTATTCCGTAGAAATGGGGAAATGTCTCCAAAAGCAGAACTCCTAGTCAATTCTATTCTTACTCTGGAGTAGATGGGGGCTAAGAGCAGGTTTTCTAGAGCATATTGTATTGGACTTACGAGTCAATATTGTTCAGAAGGAAGACATTCTGCAGGGATAGACAAAGGTGCCATTGGCATCAAGGGCGGCTCAAGGCAATCTGCTGCGTGAGGCGAAGAATGAGATGGTGCCCCCACACACACACACACACACACCTTAGAGGGGGCGGGGCTTTTTCAGAATTCCAATCAGAGACTGAACCAAACCAAAAAGCCAATTAAATTATAAGAAGAAAATGCAAGATATTTGCACACAGGGCCATATCGAGCTGCAATCGCACCCTATGTGACTTGCAGCTCGAGTGCACCCCCCCCCCTCTCTTCCCCATACCTCCGTCTGGATCTTTGTTAGTTTGTGTGGAGCCCCTGCCCTTACTGAGAGGCTGGTTCCCCATACTTGGTATTTAATGCATCATTACCCAGATTAAAAACTGTCTTGAGATACCCTCCCAGCTATCCCACCCTCGGCCCTATTGGCCCTCTCCCTAGAACATTCCATTGCAGTGGTACCATAACATCCCCAAACCCTGTTATAACCCTCCTTCAAACTCCTATTACAGCCTTTTTGTTATCTTGGGTATATATACATTCTGTGTTAACATGTTCTCTGTATACCCCAAGTTTTGCATATTTTCATTGTTCTTTGTAACTTGTTCTCTGTAAACTGCTGTGATTGTAAATAAATTAAATAATATTACCAACCCTTCACCCAACTCATTAAACTATAATCTATCCACCTATTGAGTGAAACCTGAGTAACTGAACCCCTAATTTTTTTGTTTTTTTGTCGGAAGTTTTTGCCGTGAGAGATTGCTCCCTCTTGAAGCTTAACTTCCCTTTTAATTACTCATGTGGTAACACTAACCACTGTATAAAAAGTTGTGAGATAATCGCATTCAGAAAGTATTAATGCTACATCACAAATATTTTTCCTTTAAAAGATCACCATGCAGATCTCAACGCTCCAAGCAGATCACTACGGACACAGTACTGCGTTTAGAGTCGCACATCTATTCTCGGCTCTGCTTCAACGCTTCTAATCTGCTATCCATTTACTTATCTTATAATGATGACCAGCCAAAGAGATCCGTGATTTTAGGTCTTCATTATAAACCTTTCTCTTCTTTTCAACGTTTTAACGAGACCACAGCATGCTTTAGCTCTCTCTGAAACTGGACATTTCTTCACACACAGTCACACTTGCTGATCAGACGCTCAAGAATAACAGATAGTTTTTAAACCATCGATAGCCCTCCTCTCTTCTGACGTCAAATCAGACTCAACCAATCCAGTTCCAAATTGAGTCCCTTCGGTTCTAAAGAACCAATTCGAAATATCCAGCTTTGTTCCAATCTCTGAAGACTCTGCTCCCTGTCTCCTCCTCTAGGGTTAGCAGGAACGTGATCAATTATACGCCAATAAAATTCTGAAAAAGTATGATTGAAAGCAATACAATGTTGAACTAAAGGGGCTGAATTTACCCTGTTTACAATTCGTGAGGCATGTTCACGCAAACGAGTTTTCACTTTCCTTATAGTCCGTCCAATGTACAATTTCATACATGGGTAGTCTATGTTTTAATATGCCCATGTATGAAATTGTACATTGGACGGACTATAAGGAAAGTGAAAACTCGTTTGCGTGAACATGCCTCACGAATTGTAAACAGGGTAAATTCAGCCCCTTTAGTTCAACATTGTATTGCTTTCAATCATACTTTTTCAGAATTTTATTGGCGTATAATTGATCACGTTCCTGCTAACCCTAGAGGAGGAGACAGGGAGCAGAGTCTTCAGAGATTGGAACAAAGCTGGATATTTCGAATTGGTTCTTTAGAACCGAAGGGACTCAATTTGGAACTGGATTGGTTGAGTCTGATTTGACGTCAGAAGAGGAGGGCTATCGATGGTTTAAAAACTATCTGTTATTCTTGAGCGTCTGATCAGCAAGTGTGACTGTGTGTGAAGAAATGTCCAGTTTCAGAGAGAGCTAAAGCATGCTGTGGTCTCGTTAAAACGTTGAAAAGAAGAGAAAGGTTTATAACGAAGACCTAAAATCACGGATCTCTTTAGCTGGTCATCATTATAAGATAAGTAAATGGATAGCAGATTAGAAGCATTGAAGCAGAGCCGAGAATAGATATGCTGCTCTAAACGCAGTACTGTGTCCGTAGTGATCTGCTTGGAGCGTTGAGATCTGCATGGTGATCTTTTAAAGGAAAAATATTTGTGATGTAGCATTAATACTTTCTGAATGCGATTATCTCACAACTTTTTATACAGTGGTTAGTGTTACCACATGAGTAATTAAAAGGGAAGTTAAGCTTCAAGAGGGAGCAATCTCTCACGGCAAAAACTTCCGACAAAAAAACAAAAAAATTAGGGGTTCAGTTACTCAGGTTTCACTCAATAGGTGGATAGATTATAGGTGATTGTAAATAAAGCAGTATAAAAGCACACACACACCCCTCTCTTCCCCATACCTCCGTCCAGCGCTGCCTGCTCTTTCCCTGCTGCTGCTATCCTCTGTTTTTTTTCACGGTGGCGCCGGCAGCAGAGAAAGAGCAGGCAGCGCTGGACGGAGGTATGGGGAGGAGGAGGGGGCCATGCGCCCAATCTGAAAGGCACCGGCATTTTAAGCAGATCTGTCCCTCCCTGCTCTGACATCACGCCAGAGGAGGGAGGGACTAGACCTGCTTAAAGTACTGTGAAAAGGCTTGGAGGCATATTTCGGTTACCTGCTATTGTCCTGCCAGCGGTGGCAGGGCAACAGCAGACAGCCGAAATGCACCCCTCAAGCCTTTGCGCCCTGTGCGGCTGCACTGCTTGCATGGGGCTAGGTACGGTCCTCTTTGCACACCAAGGAACTAATAGACAGCAAGAACCAACAGCACAGTTTATAAAACTAAATTAAACTCATTTTTATTTATTTATTTATTTATCTATTTCTTCTATACCGCCCCATCCAGAGATCAAGGGTGGTTTACATGGAACAGTTAACAATTTTGTATACTTCTGTATACTTTACATAGAACGGTATTTGTAACTATGTACAGGTAACATTGCATGGAACAGTTTCAGAACTATTTACATGGAACTATTTACAAAGAACAATAAACAGTATGTTACAGAGGACAATAGACATTTTGTTTTTATAAATTGCGTTATGGTTCTTGCTTTTTCTTTTTCAACATATATTTTGCATCCACAGTAGGTGAAGAGCAGAACCAGGACATTCACCCACAGAACTCAATATTTAAAAAAAAAAATCTGATTCTGATCATCTCACAAACAACAACCACTATTCTCCAGTACCAGGCATATTGTCAACTAATACAAAACCCTAGAACAAAGAGCAAACCTATCATACCATACCATATCAGCACAAACTTCCAAAACTCACATAAGGAGCCCATCCAAAAAAAGCATCACTGTAAATACTACAGTGGACCCTGGAACATCCATACACCTATTTGAAAAGCTGAACAAGTCAAATTACTACAGTACAGTATAGATCTTTATGTACAAACTCCATGTTAAAAGAACACCTGACCTCAGTCATACACTCACAACATCAACCCTCACCAAGTACAGAATAAGTAACCACAATCTAAAGTAAAAATAAAAATATGTAGACAAAATTTAAACTGAAACCCCAAGAAGCCAGAGTCCACATGCAGTGCAACATCAGATAAATAAGAGATGCAGTTCCCCAATACTGTGTAAAATATAAAAATAGCACAAAGTCCAATCACTAAAATTAAATAAAATTATTTTTTCTATCTTTGTTGTCTGACCATTTTATTCTCTGATCATGCTTGTCCCGATCTGAGGCTTCTGCTTTCCTGTCTTCTCTTAGCTCTCTTTCTGTGGTCTATGGTCCATGGTCCATCTGCCATTTCTTATCTCTTCTTTTGTTTTCTTCACTTCCTTCCATTAGCCCATTTCTAGTTCCAGTAACCCTCCCCAGTATCAGCCCCCTTTCCAGTCCTCCCCTCCCAGTACCTTCCAATGTCAACCAGCTTGCATTCCCATGACTGCCACTGGTGTCCATTCCCTTCTAGTCCCCCTCCTACCCCACTGTCCAGCCCCTTCTAGTCCAAATATCATGCCAGGTATCAGCTAAGGTCCACTTTCAGTGCCACCCCCCAGTCAGCTTCCTTCTAGTTGTCCTACCCTCTGTCCATCTCCCTTCCAGTGCCATTCGCATGTCAACTCCCTTCCAGCCTCCTCCCCATTACCCAGTCACCTACCACTCCCATCCCCAAGTATCAGCTCCCTTCCAGTCCCCCTTCAGTACATCCCAGGTGTCATCTCCTTTCCAGCCCCCTCCTTCCCCTGGCAGACCCTCTCAGTATCCGCTCCCTTCCAGTCCTATTCTACCATCCCCCTGCATCAGCCCATTTGTAGCCCTAGCCCCTAGTTTTCTTCCAGGGTCAGCAGCACTCTCCTCCCCTACCCCATTAGCCCATTTCCAGTCCAGCCCATTTCCAGTCTTATCCCCCTAAATCAGCCCACTCCAGTCCTAGCTCCCCAATCAGCCCATTACCAGTCCTAACTCATTTCCAGTGCTAGCCTCCCATCTGCCCATTATCAGACCTAACCCTACCAATAAGTCCATTTCCTGTGTCTTTTGGAGAAACTGCTAGGTACAGGATACTGTGCTTGATGGACCTTGGTCTGACCCCCAGTATGGCATATGTTATGTTCCTATGTTCCATTCCTAGCCCCCCTAATCAGTCCATTTCCGGGCCTAACCCCACCAATCAGCCCATTTCCAGGCTTAACCCCCCCTCCCGATCAGTCCATTTCCAGATCTAACCCTCCCATCAGCCCATTTCCAGTTCTAGCCCCCCCATAGCCCATATCCAGTCCTAGCCCCCCCCCCCCAGCCCAGGGAAATTGAAAAAAAAGCCAAACCCGGTTGCAGAAGCTGCTGTCGCTTCTGCTGCAGCGGCGGCAGTGGCAGAATGAAGTGCCCCGCAGCTGCGGCCCCCCCACCTCCCCTGAAGAGCCCAGAATTTCCCCTATGCACCGCAGCTGCGGCCCCCACCACCTCCCCTGAAGAGCCCAGCATTTCCCCTACGCACCAACTCAGTTTGCAGAGCAGCGCGAAGGGAGAGTGTTTCCCTTTCCCATGGTTCTGTTAAATCTGAGCCCTCCAGTGCTGATGGGAAACAGGCATTTCCTGTTTCCCATCAGCGCCGGTGGGCTCAGCTTTAACAGAGCTGCGGGAAAGAGAAACACTCCCTTCGCACGGCTCTGCAAAGCTGAGCCGGCGCATTGGGGAAACGCTGGCACGGCTCTCCGGGGAGGCGTGGGGGGGGGGCCACGGCCATGGGGCACTTCATTCTGCTGCTGCCGCTGCTGCAGCAGCAGCTTCTGCAGAGTTTTTTTATTTTTTTATTTTGAAGGCCGAGTGAGGAGGTATTTTTGGGGGCGATTTTTGCTACACCCAAAAGGTTGCCGCCTGAGGCTACCGCCTCACTCGACCTCATTATAGAACCGCCCCTGATTGGCACAAATTCATGCTCAGCGACAGTAGAGGGCCCATGCTGTTGTGTAAGATCACCCACCTGTGTGAAAGTGCTGCTGTCGTGACTATGCCAACACGTGACTTCCTTTGTCCTTTGGATTCTGAATTTTCACTTGAATCGCCTGTACTTGCCTACACTTTTGTCTCTGACACTCTGGCAACTATGCCTGAACTTGCACAGGAAGAGACACTCATCCACATCTGTCTCTAATGACAATATCAGTTCTTTTGACTCTGGCAAACATGTCCAAACCTTCATCTATACTGGATGCTCAGTTGCACCTATCTGTGAACTGTGCTTCTTTTTGGCTGAACTTGGAACCTGGGAGATTTTGTGATTATCAGTAGGAAGAATGGTAGCATCAAGTCCTGTACCAGAGCCACGTGAACGTTTCTCAAAGAAATCCCACCCCAGCAATACCTCCACTACAACGCAGGCACTAAGAGGGTCATTTTATAAGGGTTGGCTAGATATACATACATTATAATGCGTTAAATGGTCAAAAACGTGTGTTAACTAGGCATGAGCACATATGATCTCCCTATGGCTGGGGAAAATGCCTCAGCCTAGATTTGGCAAGAACTTACACATTCCACCCAAACTCCAACCCTGTGCGTGCTCACAGTGAAAGTATGCATCATTGGTCTGGCACATGCACTTTCAGAATAGCAACCAACTACATCACACATATACTGTAAGAGACCAATTCAGATGGGGGGCTGTCCGGATGTCTAAAAATTGGACATACCCCAAAGACACCTGATTCTGCAACCGTGGGAACTATACATTCCCGCGTTTGCAGAATCAGGACACTTAGACGGCCTGGACATGCCTTGATTCTGCCGCAGGAGGCATCCTCCAACCTGTATGGCCAGCTCTCCCTATGCTCCTGCTGGAGTGCCAGGACACCCAGCAGGAGCCCCAATTCCCCGCATCTCTAAAAAACAGTGCTTCCCCACTACCCAACCCCCGTAGGGGCCTGCCAGGGTCTGGAATGGGTGGAGGGGAACCTCCTGCTGCTGCTCATCTCATTATGGAGGTCCACCAATGCTGATCGCTGTCTTCGGAGGGAATGATGTATAGTAGTAGTAGTAGTGGTTTCATTTTGCCTCTGACATGTCCTGTTCTCCTATTGTGTGGTGACCCTTCCACAGCGCCAATATTTCCCCTACACACGCACATATCCCCTCACTACGTGCAAGTGGGGGGCATCCCAATCTATGGCACAAGCACTCCACTCTGTTAACTGGACTGGTGCCTTGTGTCAATGGTCATTGTGGGCAGCCTGACGACTGCTCCATCCCTCTCTGCCATCGTGGCAGAGCCACTGGTTCAGTGCTGCAGGTGGCATCCTGGCACTCCTGCCCCCCTCTACCAGGATTTGGGCACACGTCCTGCTATGTCCGACCTCAGTGGTGAAGGATCATCACTGTTCCTGCAGCTGGATTGTTCGTCCTCAGGTTGACAGGCAAATGTGGCATCGCACAAGACACACAGGGTCAGGTCAGAGCCATTGTCTGCTGCTGGCGGAGGGGCGCAGCACCCGTCACCACTGCACCTGCAGCATGCTTCCATGACAACATGGCATCAGTGGGGGTGGGGTGAGTGCCGGCCTGTCCACTAGGTGGGTTAGGCAGATGCCTGGGGAGGCAGGTCCGAAGCCATTCCACAAATGACATTTACAGATGTCACCAGTGCAGGAACATCCAAGTAGGCATGGGGGCATGATAGAGGAATGTCTGTGGAGGTGCAATGGACTTGCATGTCCTCATTCAATGTCGGGAACATCTGCAGGCACATCCATGTTTAGATCTGCTGCAGGCATGAATAGGCATCAGGAAAGTGCTTGTTTTGGACTTAAAACATCCAGAGACTATAGAGAAGATGAAGAGTTAAGTAGCTAGTCTAAGATCACAAAGACCCACACTGGGATTTGAACCCTGACTACCCTGCTCCTAACACACTACTCTAACCATAGACATCCATAAGGGGCATGTCCATGTTTCTGAAAGCGTGCCTGAACTTGCACGCGCCTGCTTATTTTTTTCAGACGTTCTGGCTTTGACATCCCAGATCGCTCATGGACATCCTTTGTAAAATCTGCCTTCACATTAATAATATAACCTTATATTCATAACATAATGCTTTATACCAGATGGTGTCATTACTTTATTACGACCATTTAAAAGTGTAAGTTAAACAAATAACTTAGTAGTAATCACTGCAGAAAAATGATGTCAAGCTTCTTGCCTATTGAGATATAGCACAATAAGCTTAGGAGTTTGTCTCATTAACATATTTAGCAGCAAAATCAAATACCCGAATGAAGCAGATTATTTTACCAAGATGAGACATGCAAAATTGGTCAATAATTGCCAACTGAGAACCTCCTGTTATATGGATTGGTAATGCAATTCCAAATGCTTGCTTCCAATCTTCAAGTAATTTACCTGATAAGAATGATAGATTAAACAGTTCTGCTCTTGACTGCGTATTATAATGGCCATTTAATTTAATCTTTACATCAATATCAACTACACTGAAGGCTTTTTTCCCCAAGAAGGTTATGCATCTTTAAAGCTACTTCAAATTTTGATACGTAGGAGAAGCAGAAAATAAGATAATAAAAGGAAAACAATTCTGAAAATGAATGAAATGATTTAACATGCACTGTTTATTTAATGACTTTTATAAAAAGCATCTAGAAGAATTTTAGGGCCTCATTACTAATATATGTTTACTGGTTGAGGCATAATATTGCAATTTAAAACATACTAAATAACTCAAACCTTGCTATTCTCAAAGGGATCTATTTACAAACTATGAGAGTAATTTTGTAACAGCTCACCAATACGTGAAGACCAAACAGGTGCTTATTTTGGGTCTATTTTATACAAACACATTGGTGCTTATGTATCCCTTTTACTAGCATGTGGTAAACCTTTGCACTTACCATGTGCTACATAAAAAGATGAATGCCTAGTATGTGCAAACCCTCTACAGTAACTATTGGGAACATGTCCAGCATCTGCCTCAAAAGCTCTTGCACAATTGCTGATAGTGTAAACAGACCCTCTAATGCAACTGCTGCATGGATTGCATTGTCCGCCGCTCCTGACACCTTTCCCGGAATTCAGTACTGAACTCCACCCTGGATTCCCTCATCTAACACCCCGACATGCAATACAATCACCCCACCCCCGATTCTCCCACCTGACACCCTCAACACAAAACCAGAGTCTCCAGTCCTCTGGACCCTCAAATCCCCCTCCCCCCCCCCCAACTCTTATCGGCAGTCCTTAGTGTCCATCATTCTGGCCAGCAGAAATTGTGGTTAGACGGGAGCTGGTTATCATTTACAGTGTGTTTGTGTATATATATATATATATTTGCATATTTTATAAAGAAATGTATAAATCATGACTCCATCTATGTTCTGCACAAACTCTGTCCCACAACATGCCTATATGCTGTAATAAATGTACATATCTTCTTGTCACCACATGTACTTTCATGCATGTAACCCCCAAGTGTAATTTTATAAAAGCACTTTTATGTGAGTAAAAAGACCTTTATAAAAATACTTCCCAAGTGAGAAACATGAATTAACCTTTGAGCATGCTAAACTTAGAACTCTAAAATTGAATACATACAATATTTTCAATACATAAATTAGGGTACTAAAAGTGACTGAAAACAGAATACTTTGGAAGTCTAGAACTTAGGCCCCTATATTTAGGATTGTTTGTAAGTCAACTAATGTGAAGCCTGATTTTGTATAGGATGTCTAGATTTGGAAAGGGACAATGTTCAAAATTTGCACTGTCTTTTACAAAAGGCTTACTGAACATAAAGCATTTTGTAACATATATATATAAGGACTTGGAACAATATGGCCAGCATTCCAAAACACGAATAGCAGTGTTGGACGTTCTACCCAGACTTCCAACCCACTCTCAGCTGCAGAAAGTGATTCTGAGCCCAGCGCTCTCCATACGTAGAGTTTTTGTGCGGGGAATGCTGGATGTGGGCAGGGGGGGCGGTGCTAGAGTGGTGTGGGGGAGAAGCCAGCTGCCGGGATCAGGGGTGGCCCAAGGGGGGTGCGGGGCCATGTGCGGAGACTCAGTGCGGGGCTTTATTTGCATAAGGGGCCTCATTTGCATAAGTATTTGCATAATGTTACCATACACTAACTTTTAGTAAACATGCCTCTTCATGAGTGTATGGATAAAGAAAGACTAAAAGATTTTTACATTACTATAATCCAGTGCCAACCGCCAGGCACATTAGGAACTACTACAAACACTGCCCATTTAGAACCCATAGCAAACCCGCTGTATCGTAACAGCACTACCAGGACTCACAAAGCACCATACTCTACCTATCAAAAGGCAACACTGCAAATATTAAACCAATACATTTCAGAGAATAACAATACATGACCAACTGGGGAAAGAGAACATGTGGTACGTCAAATAGGAATTACATAAACAGAATACCTCAGCTCAGTTACACATGCAGAACATAGACCATCACCAAACAAGGAATCACAATTTAGAAAAAGGAAGACAATAATTAAACTTGGAACCCCAAAAGCCAAACTTGGAATGTGCAACACCACTGTACAAATAAAACTACAAATTAATTTCTTCTTGTACTGAACAAAACACAGATGTTAATGATGCACATTTCCCAGAGCTGACATATTCCAGTTAATAAATTCAAAATAAAGAGATATTTTTCTACCGTTTGTGCATTTTTTTCAGTTGCAATTGCTCCAGCCACTTTCTTCTGGTTTCTTCATGTCTTCTGCTAACTCTCCATCGTCTGCTGTCTGCTGTCCATTTGTCCTTTTTCTCTCTTCTAGTTTTTTTTCCATTCTCTCGCTACATCTGTTTTAACATACTAATCTTTCTCCTTTTGCTCATTCCTCATTCCTATTTCATCCACTCAAATTTTACCCCTCCATCCTCAATCCCCACTTACTCTCCCAATACCCGGCCAATTGTAGATTTGTCTTCCTTCCCACACAAAATATTTTTCCCCTCCCCATTTCACTCTCCTAGCTCCATCCCATTCTAATCCTCCCCCAAAATCAGCTCCCTTCTAGTTCCAGCCCCACCCAGAATCCACTCCCTTCTAGTCCCTGCATCAGCCTATTTCCAGTCCTAGCCCCCGATTAGCCCATTTCCAATCCTATCCTAGCCACACCATCAGCCCATTTCCAGTCCTAGCTCCCCCATCTATTTCCAGTTCTATCTGAGTCCCTCCATCAGCTCATTTCCAATCCCAGTCCCCCATCAGCCCATTTCTAGTCCTTTCCTAGCCCCACCAACAGCCCATGTCAAATCCTAGCTCCCCTCCACTCAGCCCATTTCCAATCCAAGCCCCCCATGAGCCTACTTCCAGTTCCAGCCCCTCCATGAGTCCATTTCAATCCAAGCCCCCACCATTTCCAATCTTGGCACCCCCAACAGCCCATTTCCAGTCCTATCCTAGCCCTTCCATGAGCCCATTTCCAGTCCTAGCTCCCTCCCCTCACAGCCCATTTCCATCCCAAGCCCCCTCCCCATCAGCTATTTGCAGTTCAAGCCCCCCCTTCCACTCAGCCTATTTCCAGTCCTAGCAACCCCCCAGCCCATTACCAGTCTTAGCCCCCCATAGCCCATTACCAGTCCTAACCCTCCATCAGCCCACTTCCAGTCCTAAGCCCCCATCACCGCATTTTCAGTCTTAGCCACCCCCATAGCCCATTACCAGTAATAACCCCCCATCAGCCCACTTCCAGTCTTAGCCCCCCCCCCATAGCCCATTACCAGTCCTAACCCCCCCCATCAGGCCACTTCCAGTCCTAACCCCCCCCCATCAGCCCATTTCCAGTCTTAGTCCCCCCCCCCCGCATAGCTCATTACCAGTCCTAACTATCCCATCAGCCCATTTCCAATCTTAGCCCCCACATAGCCCATTACCAGTCCTAAACCCCCCATCAGCCCACCTCCAGTCCTAACCCCCCCATCAGCTCACTTCCTGTATTAGCCCCCTCCATAGGCCATTACCAGTCCTAACCCCCTCCCCCATAGATTAAAAAAACAACACAAACTGGCTGCTGCTACCACTGCCACCGTGGCAGTGGCAGAATCAAGCGTCCCGTAGCCCCCCCCCCCCCCCCCCACCCCCCGCCCAGCAGAACCCTCACGGCATCAGCTCTCAAAGTGCGGGCTTTTCAGAGCCACGAAGGGAGAGTTTCTCTCTCGCAGCTCTGTTAAAAGCCCGCCGGGGCTGATGGGAAACAGGAAGTCTCGTCAGCCACGCGGGCTTAACAGAGCCGTGAGAGAGAAATTCTCTCTTCGCGGCTCTGAAAGCCGCCGCTGATAGAGCTGATGCCGGGAGGGCTCTGCCAGGCAGGAGGGGGCCCCGTGGGATGCTTGATTCTGCCGCTGCCACGGTGGCAGCGGCAGCAGCGCCAGTTTGTTTGTTTTATAAATCTATGGGCTGATGCAGAATGTTGTTTGCATGGGGCCCCCTGAAACGCGGGGCCCTGTGTAAACAACATGCTTGCTCAGTGGACAGGCCGGCCCTGGACGGGATGTACAGAGGCAATTACGGGCATGCCCCTGTACGTTCCCTGGCTCCAACATACATACGCCTGGCTTATTCCACCCCAATGGTGGAATAAGTGTCGGGTGCCCCCCATATCGCACGCCGCCAGGGCAACCCAAGCGGGGTGGGGGATCATGTGCAGAGACTCATTGCGGGGCCTTATTTGCATAAATATTTGCATAATGTTAATGTGCGCTAACGTTTAGTAAAAATGCCTCTTAATGAGTGTCTGGATAAAGAAAGACTACCAGATTTCTATATTACTATATTCCAGTACCAACACCAGGCACATTAGGAAGTACTACAAACACTGCCCATTTAGAACCCATAGCAATCCCGCCATATCATAACAGCACTACCAGGACTCACAAAGCACCAAATCCTACCTATCAAAAAGGCAATGCTGCAAAGATTAAACCAATACATCTCACAGAATACCAATATATCCTCTATTGGGGAAAGAGAACAAGTGGTACTGTCAAACAGAAACTACATGAACAGAATACCTCAGATTACACATACAGATTACAAATGCAGAGCATAGACCATCACCAAATAAAGACAAGGGATCACAATTTAGAAATAAAAAGACAATAAACTGGGAACCCCAAAAGCCAAAGATGGAATGTACAACACACTGGAGAAATAAAACTATAAATTAATTTCCTCTTGAACTAAACAAAAACGTAAAGATGCTAGCAATGCACATTTCCCAGAGCTCACATAGTCCAGTTAAGAAATTCAAAATAAAAAAGTATTTTTCTATCTTTTATTGTTTGGGCATTTTCAGTTACAATTGCTCCAGTCACTTTCTTCTGGTTTCTTCGGGTCTTCAGCTAACTCTCCATTGTCTGCTGTCCATTTGTCCTTTTTTCTCCTAGTTCTTTTCCATTCTCTCTCTACATCTGCTTTAACCCTGGGAGTACCAATGGGTACTCCATTGCAAGTTTCACAATGCGTATCTTGGAAACTAGTTGTTCAAGAATGCAATCTTTTTATGACTTTTTACATGTCAATATTCTCTTTATATTGCGCCATGAGAGGAATAATTTTCATCCGCTAGGTGACGCTAGTGATGAATTGCAGCACAGAGTACCAGTGGGGTCATTTTTGACCCCAGTTGCTTATGTACGGTTTGGATCATGATACAATTTGCAGTTTTGTGAATTTTTTTTTTCTTTTTCAGTCAATTACAATAACCAAGTAAGTAAAGGTCAATCAGAAATACAAAAACAAGAGAAAGAAACTGCCTCTTGCAAGATATTACAAAGGAAATAAACATCCATGATACAGTCCATATCATGAAACCATGCTGCTCTAACACTCCAAAAGGAAAAACAAACAAATAACAAGGAAAAAAGGGGCTAGTTTTGTGAATTGTTTGATCTGACAAAGGTATTTATCATTAATTATGTATCATTTATTTTTTGTACTCTTATTTTATGAAAATTACACATTTTCTGTAATTGATATCATACGTTCTCTCATTATTTCTGATGAAATCTAAAGGCTTTCAGCTCGTTCATCATGATTATTATACATACACCTATAGTAAAACTGCTTTGCGTTTTATTCAACTTTATCTTTGTTCATTTATTTTAGGTTGTTATTTATGATGTCAAAACGAAAGTATTCTGCTGCCCAAGTAAGAGAAATATTGCAACGAGATGCTGACAGTGACGGCTCTGAGTCGTCTGATGATGCAGCATATTCAGCAAGCGAAGAAGCATATCAACCAAGTTCGGGCAATAAATCTGATGATGACAGTCATGATTCAGATGGCAACAGCAGTTGGTCGCCAAATGAATGTGAGACTGATGTTGAGCCGGTAACATCGCCTGCAGCAAAGAGTCAAGTTACAGGTCGAGGCTGTGCTGGACGGGGAAGAAGGCAGGAGTCCTTGGTGTCAGTATCATCTGTGAGGAATCTGAGTTGTGGTCGTAGAGGAGCTAAGAGGTCATCAACTATAAGCCCAAATGTTGCCATTGAAGCCTATGTATCTAAAGATGCCACATCATGGAACAGGAAACCTATAAAGCAAGCTGCTGGAAGATACGCCAGAGCTAATGTCATGCCTGTACAACAAGGTCCTACAAGGTATGCTGTACGAAATGTTGATGGCCCTCTCGCAGCATTCCACTTGTTCATGAGGAAGAACTTACTGAATGAAATCATGATGTGGACAAGCAAACAAGGAAGACACATTTATGATGACACCTGGAAAGATTTGACAGAGAATTTCAACGTTTTCTTGGACTTCTGATCCTCTCAGGTGTATACAAGTCACAAAATGAATCCATAGTTCAGTTGTGGAACCTTGAAGATGGTTGTTCTGTTTTCGGCAAAAATATGGCCCGTAACCGTTTTCAGCAAATTTCTTGTGTTCTCAGATTTGATGATGCAACCAACAGACGTGAACAATGAGGCGTGGATAAGCTTGCTCCAATCAGACATGTTTTTGATACCTGGGAAGCAACTCTAAGTGACGCCTTTGTTCCTGGGGAAAATGTTACCGTGGATGAGCAACTGCTTACATTTTGTGGCCGTGTTCCATTCAGACAATATATTCCCAGCAAACCTGGGAAATATGGCATAAAGCTATGGATGTTGTGTGACAGTGCAACATCATATGTTCTGCGTTTTCAAGTATATACAGGAAGGGAACTCGGACAAAACAGGGAACAGAATCAGGGTGAAAGGGTTGTGCTGCAACTCACTGAAGGATTGACGCGATTTGGTGGAAATGTTACTGTTGACAATTTCTTCTGCAGTTTATCCCTGTCATGGAAATTGCTAGAAAAACAAATGGCTCTTTTGGGGACAATTCGAAAGAACAGAAAAGAATTACCTCCAGAATTTGTAACAGCAAAGGGCAGAGAGGTATTCACTTCACTGTTTGCCTTTCGCGATGACGCCACTCTGGTTTCCTATTGTCCGAAGAAAGGAAAAGTGGTTGTTCTTCTGAGCAGTTTGCATGATCAAGAAGAAGTAGATAACACACATCCAGACAAAAAACCACGCATGATCTTGGACTATAATTCTAGTAAAGGTGGAGTAGATATGGCAGATCAAATGTTGCGCACATATACCACAAAACGAATGACAAGACACTGGCCAGTGACAATCTTCTACAACATGTTGGACATCAGTGCTTTGAACACCTTCATTGTCTGGATGTCACTAAATCCAGAATGGCAGTCCAAGTCAAAGCACAGATGTCGTCTATTCCTCTTGGAATTAGGAAAGCAGCTGCTTCAGAGTAATTGCAGCGAGACTTCTTCCAGCATTGAAGAAGCCACTGATGCTGTTTGCAATGTCGGGATCCCAAAGAAAAGGGCAAGGTGTCACTACTGTTACAGAAACAAAGACAAGAAAAGTAACATAGTTTGCACCTCCTGCAAGCGCAGTGTTTGCAAAGGACATTCAGAAATTTACTCTGTCTCATGCAAATGACTGTAGTACTTTATTTATTTTTTATTTATTTATTTTTATTTAGTAAACATTTGTATACCGCTGCTTCCTACGATCAGCAGCGGTTTACTTTACAGAATCATAATGTATCGTACAATACATTGATTTTTAGGATACAGATTTCGATTGGGCGATGATTTGCATAAAACAGGAAATAGCAATTAGGTACACTATACATTGGATTGAGGCTCTCAAATCTAAATATACATTACTGTGTTCATCAAGTGCATGCAAAAACTGCTTTCATGGCAACTCTTCTTCATGTAATTTTATGATAAAGCATTAAATTTCAAAACATTTAACCTTCATATAATAAATAATTAATTTGGAATAATATTTTGTCTGTTTAGTTTACATTTTTCATGGTTAACAATTAAAATTCGTCGTGGGGTCATTTATGACCCCAACGGTATTCAGTGTGTGCAAAAAATCTCGGTAATTCCAGGGTTAACATACTGATCTTTCTCTTTTCCTTTTTCATCCATTTATTTTCTTATTCCTTTTTCATCCACTCAGATTTCACCCTTCCATCCTAAATCCCCACTTACTCTTCCAATACCTGACCAATCATAGATTTTTCTTCTCTCCCACACAAAATATCCTTTCTCCTCTCCATCTTCACTCCCCCAGGCCCATCCCCTTCTAGTCCTTCCCCAACATCAACTCCCTTCTAGTTCCAGCCCCACCCGGCATCTGCTCTTTTCTAGTCCCATTCTCCCATCCCCCGGCATCAGCCCATTTCAGTTCAAGCACCCCCATCAGCTCATTTACAAACCTAGCACCCCCATCAGTCATTTCCAGTACTGTCCCAGCCCCCATCAGCCCATTTCCCATCCTATCCTGCCCCCCATCAGCCCAATTTCCATTCCTAACCCCCCATCAGCCATTTCCAGTCCTATTCTAGCCCATCAGTCTATTTCCAGTCCAAACTCCTCCCATCAGCCTATTTCCAATCCTAGCCTCCTCCATAAGCCATTTGCAGTCCAATCGCAACCCCCCATCAGCCCATTTACAGTCCAAGCCCCCCATCAGCCCACTTACAGTCCTATCCCAGTCCCCCATCAGCCCATTCCATTCCCAGTCTCCCCATTATCCATTTCCATTCCTAGCCCCCTCCTTCTCCCCATCAGCCATTTCTAGTTCTATCCCAGCTCTCCATCGGCCCATTTCCAGTCCAAGCCCCACATCAGCCCATTTCCAATCCTATCCTGGCCCCCTCATCAGCCTATTTCCATTCCTAGCCCCCCCCCCCATCAGCCATTACCAGTCCTATCCTAGTATCCCCCATCAGTCCTTTTCCAGTCCAAGCCCCCCCCCAGCCATTTCCAGTCTTATCCTAGCCCCCGATCAGCCCATTTCCAATCCAAGATCCTCCCATCAGCCCATTTCCAGTCCTACTCCAGCCCCCCATCAGCCCATTTTCAGTCCAAGCCCTCCCAATCAGCCATTTCCAGTCCTATCCTAGTCCCCCATCAGCACATTTCCAGTCCAAGCTCCCACCCATCAGCCCATTTCCAATCCTAGCTTCCTCCATAAGCCATTTTCAGTCCTTTCCCAGCCCCCTATCAGCCCATTTACAGTCCAAGCTCCCCCATCAGCCATTTCCAGTCCTATCCTAGCCCCTCCATCAGCCCATTTCCATTCCTAGTCCCCCCATCAGCCCATTTCCAGTCCAAGCTCCCCCATCAGCCCATTTCCAATCCTAGCCTCCTCCATAAGCCATTTACAGTCCTATCCCGGCCCCCTATCAGACAATTTACAGTCCAAGCTTCCCCATCAGCCATTTTCAGTCCTATCCTTGCCTCCTCATCAGCATATTTCAATTCCTAACCCCCCATCAGCCATTTCCAGTCCTATCCCAGCCCCCACTCCCACCCCAAAGAGCCCCACACCTGTCGGAGTGGCTTACAAGGGATCCGAGGATGCCAGAGGCCATGGCTCACCTCTGCACAGCGTTGGAGTAAGAGCAGCATGCTCCATCACTCGTGCTGTGTTCACGTGAAGTCCACTGAGTTCCAGGAAAGGTTAAAGATCATTTCCTGTTTCCCAGCACTCAGAGGGCTTCACGTGAACACAGTGTGAGTGAAGGAGCAGGCTGTGCTTCACTCCAGCGTTGTGCAGAGGTGAGCCAGGGCCTCTGGCATCCTTGGCTCCCTCTGAAGCCAGCCCTAAAAACCCAGCAGAATGAAGTTCGCATGGAGCCCTGTGCAAACAACATTCTTGCTCAATGGATGGGCTGGCCCTGCGTGCCACGCTCCCCCACAGAAGGGTTATCCTGCCACGCTGTGCCCCTGCAGCTATGACTCGGCCCACAGAAGCTGCCAGTGGTGGCCAGACCGGATGGCTCATTGCCATAGTGCTAGGACGTCATGGCTCCATCACACGAGCAGTGGCATTCTGGCGTCTGAATGAGCAGCTCCCTGTATGTCGATCTGCTCGGCATACAGGGAGCGCCTGAGCATCCCTATTCTGTCCTTGCAGGTACGGCTGGGGCCCATGGTGGCAGAATCAGGGATATCTCCAGCACGTCCAGGTTTTGGCCGGGCAATGCAGCCGGACGTGCTGGATTCAGAATCGGCCTCCATGTGTATTTGGCTGCATATACGATGGGAACAGCCATTTGACAAAACATGTTCAAAAAAGAGCAACAACTCCAGGCTTTGTACATAGAGGTAGCACACAGTCGACCATAACAATTGCGGAGCCCAATTTCAATCATTTTCATGGGATCCCCTGGACTTAAGATAAATATGTTGTATTAAAAACAAAATGAAATATCCATTTTTATTAGCATATATTTTGACATAAAACATGTTAAAACAAAACTATACTTATACAGAAATCTTTTTTTGCTTTCTGTTCTGCAGACTCTTTCAAAATCTAATAGCTTGCTCTATCCTAGTGTGGCGCTCCCTGTGGGTCAAATAGGTTCAACTACTGTAAGACTGACCCTGAGGCAGCAGCACTTATATAAGAACATAAGAAAAGCCATGCTGGGTCAGATCAAGATCCATAGAGCCCAACATCCTGTCTGTGACAGTGGCCAGTCTGGGTCATGTGACCAAATGATCCCAAAACGTAGATCTATATCTCATAGCATATGCATAAGCAGTATATTTTGCTAGCTACATGTGTTAGATTTTAGAAAATCACACATAAAGGGAATACATTAAAGAGTCACACTCTGAGGGGTAAGCACCATTCACCCCAAGCTCTCTTACCAAGTCCACTCACAGCAAACTCGAAGTCCTAGATTTCAAAAATGCTGACCAGTAAAATGGGAAAGTACTTGAAGGAGGAGCTAAGGGAAGTGGAAAGGCAGAGGACTAAACTGAAAGAGACTATAAAAACAGCAAAGGATCTATATGCAAGGAAAATAAATAAAAATAAGAGAAAAAAGAAACCGATATAGTTCTCCAAAGAAGTGGCTGCAAAAATAAAGGCAAAAAAGGCAGCAGTGACAGAATTCATAAGAACATAAGATATGCCATACTGGGTCAGACCAAGGTCCATCAAGCCCAGTATTCTGTTTCCAACAGTGGCCAATCTAGGTCATATGTACCTAGCAGTTTCCCCAAGAGACACAGGTTCCACAATGCTTGTACTGGGTCAAGCATTGATATCCTGGGTCCCTTCTTAATAATGGTTTATGGACCTTTCCTCCAGGAACTTGTCCAAACCTTTTTTAAACCCAGCTACACTAACAGCCTTTACTACATCCTCCGGTAAGAAATTCCAGAGTTTGATTACATGTTGAGTGAAAAAATATTTTCTTTTATTAGTCTTAAATAGTTTACCCTGTAGCTTCATTGCATGTCCCCTAGTCTTTCTATATTCTGATAAGGTAAACAATCGATCTACGTTTACCCGTTCCAGAAGATCACAAAAAGAGGAACACAGAAAACAATACTCAATAAAGCTGACAGAGGCAAAGAGAGAAACCAGGATGGCAAAATAGAGGGGACACGATTTTTCTCAGGTATATTGGGGAAGGAGGAAGGCCAGAAATGGACTTGCAAGACACAAAAGAGCTAAGGACTGATTTGTGAACAGTGCTAAGGAAAAATCAGAAATGCTAAACAAATAGGGCCCGATAGGCAGCGGTGGCAGCTAGCACGATTCCAGTGCCTAGCTACCACCACTGAACATTAAACCCAGATATTCAATACCGGAGCCATATCCAGCCATTGGCATGGAATATCTGGGTTCACCGCCAAAGCAGGAAGTAACTGGGCAGCGGGGATATTCAGCTGCTGTACAGTTATTTTCTACCTAATTATGAAACCCAATTATATCTCCCACAAATATATCCAACCAACCAGGGAAACATAGACAAACACACAATTTTTGTCTGAACTTTCACCGTGAAGAAACCATTTCTTCTCGAGGTGTAATGTTCCTTTTTATCTTTTTTTAGGGTTATTTTTGGCAGCAAAATTTAAGACCGTCTTTTCTATACCTAACTTTCGCTGCTGAGGGATAACAGTTCAGCAGCTGAATATCGCCACTGGCCAGTTATCCCTGGCTGCCATACCCAAAATGCTGCGTTGCTAACCAGTTAGCACTGAGTCGCATAGTAGCACTACCAATGGATATTCAGCAGCATTAACCGTGCTTAGCAGCAGGTCTACAAACCGTGTAAATGCCTTTGAATATCGGGCTCATACTTCTGTTCCATGTTTACAAAAGAAAATCATGGAGAAGGAATGATTGATAAAAGTACTAATGGGAATGGATTAGATATAACACCATTCACAAAAGATGAATAGCTTGTAAAATTGAAAGTGGATGAGGCCATGAGAGTTAGATTGTGACAGAGATCAGAGAGGTTTCTAGTGGGACCTTTAAAGGATGTGTTTAATAGAACATTTATTTATGTATTTATTTATATATCTATCTGTTTTTCTAGACCGCTTTATGGTTTTAGGCACCTGATATACCGCCCTTTACTTGCGCATCAGAGCAGTTTACATGTATGTATATACTAACAGGTACTTTTTAATCCCTTGTCCCGAAAGGGCTCACAATCTAAGTGTACCTGGGAATCAAAGCGGTTTACATTAAACATTCAACTGAATTGCATAGAACATTGTAAACAGTGTGGCTAAATACAGTGGAAGTTAACATATAACATAGATATTAAACTTTTTACATTGAGATTTGCATGGGAGGGGCAGGAGTTCTGAATTTTGTATGAGAACGGGGGGTTTATTGTAGAAATTTCATAGGCGTTAATTATCTGAGCAATGGTGGGAGCTCCAGTTTCAATGTTACTGGAAGCTCTGTCCCTGATATGTTCAATCCCTGAAATGTTATCTGAATAAGTGAATCTTAAGTTCTTTACGAAATTGTGCCAGCTCATTTATTTCCCTTAGGTTATTAGGGAGGTCATTCCAGAGCACTGGTCATACATGGAAAAGGCTCTGTTACATGTTGTTTGATTGGCTTTTTTTTTTTTTTTTTAGTTTAGGTGGTAAGGCTAGCATGTATTGTCTGCATTTGTGTATGCCTCTGGTTCCTGCTACATTTTGGATGAGTGACTTTAAGTACATTGATGATTGGTTGTGTGTGACCTTGAAGATATTCATTATTGTTTTGTATTGGATTTGGCTAGTTAGAGGTAGCCAGTGTAGTAGTCTGAGTATTGGTGTAATGCGATCACTTTTTGCTGCTCCAGTTATGATTCTGGCTGCCGTATGCGGGGCCATTTGTAGTTGGTGTAGTGCATATTTGAGAAGTCCTTGGTAGAATCTATTCCCAAGTGTGGTAAGATGAGAACTTGAAATACTGAGAAGAAAGCAGAAATCAGATGTCGCTAGTAGTGGTCACAGGTTCTGTAGGGTTTTTATCTTGCTGTATATAGATCTGGTGGTCTTACTGATATGTGAGGTGAGGTTAAGCTGTTGATCACGCATTATCCCTAGGTATCTGACCTCTTGATTGACTTCTAGCTCGGTATTGCTGATTCTAATTGTTTTTGGAGGTGCAAATGCTTTGTTTCTAGATATGTGTATGACTTCTGGTTTTTTTTAAGTTTATTTGCAGCTCATGCTCTGTTAGCCATTTTGTAATATTAGTGAAGCATGCTGTTTGTTTAAGTCTGGATTGGAGATATCGTAGGATAAGTACATCATTATATTGTCGGCGTATATGTTGTAGTGAATATTATGTTTGTGGAAGATGGAACATATGGGCTGTATAAATATGTTGAAGAGTAAGGTTGATAATGCAGAGTCTTGTGGAATACCCCTATGTTGATAATACGGTACAGATTTGGTAATCCTACTCTTACTTGTTGGCGGCGGTCGGCCAGGTATGATTGAAACCAGCTAAGTGGGGTGCCACCATTTCTGATTGCTCATAATTTTGTTAGTAATACTGTAGGTTGTGGGGGATGGAGTTGAATGCTGCAGCTAGGCTGAGGAAAATTAATATGAATGGCAGACTATATATAGATCTGTATGTGGCTAGGTTACTTTTGTCAGTGGTGGGACTTTTCAGTAGTGGGCACATAGAGGACATTGTTAGTTCTTTTGGCAGATATCCCTGTTCAAGTGAGAGTTGTGTTATTCTGAGGATGAATGGGAATAGCTCAGCTCTGGATATTCTTATCCAAGTAGCTGGGCATGGTCTAGAGGTGAGGTGGTGGTGTGTAGAGTACTGATTATGTGCTCTATGTTTTCTTTTGATATAGAGTCAAATGTTTTCCATTGTACGTTGCTGGAGTTATCGGTCTGTAATGTTTTAGTATTATAGCACTGGGTGCTGTTTTTCTTTTGAAGAAGTTGGTGAGTGTTTGTGGGAAGGGCATGGTATCCATATTTTCTTGGTTAGGGTCTCTAATTAGAGACTGAACAATCTCAAACAGCTCTCTTGGTTAAGTGAGTTCATTATGATTTTCATATTATATTCCTTTTTTGTTGTGTTGACCATGGTGCAGTATTTCTTTAGTTTGTTCATGCAGTTCTCTTGGCTTTCTGGTTGTTTAGAGTTCCTCCATCTTCACTCGATTCTTCTTAATTCTCCTTTTTACACTTCTTAGCTCCCTTGTGAGCCAAGTTGTGTTTTGTTTGTGTCTTCTGGTTGGATTTGTTGGTGGTGCAGCTTCTACTTTTTTATGGTCTCATTCCATTTGTTAATCAGCGTGTCTATGTTGTTTGTGTCAGTCTGTAGTTGAGGGGTAATTTCCATTTGGAATGATTGTTTGTTAAACTTCTGGAATCTTCGCTTGGTGGTATGGATGTATTTTTTATTGTTAGTGTCGCTATTGTGAAGTGTTACGAAGCTTATCATGTGGTGGTCTGACCACGGTACCGGGAAAGTTTGAGGAGCTGAGTATTTTGTATCCAATAGTATGTCCTTGGGTGCAAAAATAAGGTCTAGTGTGTTTCTTTTCACATGAGTTGATTCATTTACTCTATGAGTCAAAAACTATAAAGATGTCTTACATATTGGGACATGGAACGTACGAAGCATGAACCAAGGGAAGTTGGAGGTGGTCAAGAATGAAATGGAATGTGTACAACTTGATCTGTTGGGTATCAGCAAACTGAAATGGACTGGCATTGGGCACTTTGCATCAGATAATCACATGGTCTACTATGCTGGAAATGAAAGACAAAGAAGAAATGGTGTTGAATTTATAATAAAGAAGAAACTTGCAAGAACTGTAATGAAATACAATGCAGTCAGTGAATGCTTAATCTCTATTTGTCTATGAGGAATGCCTATCAACACAACTATAATTCAAGTCACAGAAAGAATGAAACAATACTACACAGAAATTCTACAGCGCTCCCTGAACAAACCGCAGGGGCTATTCAACCTAGTGAGGACCCTCACAAAAGTACCTTCCCCCACCCAACCGAACATGCCACCTCCACAGGAATTTGTGGACTATCTCCAGTTGAAAACAATCCAGACCGACAAAACCACACACCCCCAGCGCTGAGCACGGATTACGCCACCCAACACCACTAACCACATTCTCAACACCATCAGAGAGAAGCATTGAGGACACCATTACTGCTATCAACACCACCACAGCTCCAAACGATCCCTGCCCAGCGTTCTGGATAAAAACACTGCGCAAAGAAGTCAGCCCATTCCTGGCTAAACTCATGGATCTATCCTTCTCAGCAGGCTCATTCCCAAGCAGCTTGAAGCAAACATCAATTAGACTACTCCTAAAAAACAGCAAACTTGACCCCCAGAAGGTAGAGTCATACAGACCAATCTCAAGCATCCCACTAATGGCCAAAATAATTGAAAAAGTCATCCAACGCCAGATCCAACATCACATTGAGACCACCGCTCCCTTCGACCCATGTCAACACGGATTCAGGGAGTTGCACGGAGTCGAGACACTCCTGACCACTCTCTTCAGCACATTAATTACCAGATTGGACAACATCAGACAAAGATATGCCCTAATCTTCTTGGATATTGCTGCAGCTTTCGACTCCATCGAACATGAACTGTTCCTGGTGCGCCTTGCAGAGAAAGGGATCCAGGGCACAGCCTTAAGCTGGTGCAAATCATAACTGACAGACAGATGGCAACAGGTATGGACCGGCCCCACGACTTCCAAACCGTTCCAACAGGAACAGGGCGTACCACAGGACTCGTCGCTCTCGGCCCTGTTCATCAACATATATATGCAGCCCATCTGCACAATCACCCGCTCCTTCAACGTCGCATGCCTGGTATACGCCGACGACGTACTACTCTACATGCCATTCTCAACTGACCAACCGGACTTTTTACCACTAACAACCTGCTTCGATGCTGTCACTGAATGGCTCCACACCCAAAACCTCAGAATAAACTTCAATAAGATTCCTGAACTTACTCCGGTGATAAAGACCTCAAAATTAAATCGCTTGTTAGTAAAGCGGAAGAAGAACAACAGAGGATGTCGACTCTGAAACTGGCACAGCTGGATTTTCAGCAGGGAACAGGGTCGGCTCTGAAACGTTCAAAGCAAGAAGCAGGTTCTCCACAGAAAATGGCCGCGACAGAAAAAGAAGCAGCGGCAGAAGGCCTCTGGGAAATATTGGCAGAATTGAAGAGTGTGAAGGAAATGATAGCTGCAAATTCGACCTCTCTGGTGATTATACAGGAAGACTTGAATGAGGTTAGGGAGAGAATGCAAGATATAAATGTGCGTTTAAATACAGCTGAAGCGCAAATAAAAAAACATGAAGCCATGCTTAGTCAGATGGGCTCACTTACGAAGTGTGTTAAAAAGATTGAGAGTCAGATGGAAGAACAGAATAATCGGGCACGACGAAGCAATATTAGATTGGTGGGAGTCCCAGAAGGGGCCGAAGGTACGTACCCAATTGAATATCTAGAAAAGATTATACCAGAGCTTTTACAAGTTACCAGGGCCGGATTTACCTTGAGTGAGGCCCTACGCCAACAAAAATTGTGGGCCCCCAGCAGGGGCGGCCCAAGGGGGGTGCGGACCTCATTTGCATAAGGGGCCTCATTTGCATAAATATTTGCATAATGTTACCATATACTAACTTTTAGTAAACGTGCCTCTTAATGAGTGTATGGATAAAGAAAGACTAAAAGATTTCTACATTACTATAATCCAGTGCCAACTGCCAGACACATTAGGAACTACTACAAACACTGCCCATAGTAAACCCGCCGTATCCTAACAGCACTACCAGGACTCACACAAAGCACCATACTCTACCAATCAAAAGGCAACACTGCAAATATTAAACCAATACATTTCAGAGAACAACAATACATGACCTACTGGGGAAAGAGAACAAGTGGCAATGTCAAATAGGAATTATATAAACAGAACACCTCAGCTCAGTTACACATGCAGAACATAGACCATCACCAAACAAGTAATCACAATTTAGAAATAGGAAGACAATAATTAAACTGGGAATCCCAAAAGCCAAACTTGGAATGTACAACACTGTAGAAATAAAACTATACATTAATTTGCTCTTGTACTAAACAAAGCGCAGATGTTAATGATGCACATTTACCAGAGCTGACATATTCCAATTAATAAATTCAAAATAAAGAGATATTTTTCTACCTTTTGTGCATTTTTTTCAGCTGCAATTGCTCCAGCCACTTTCTTCTGGTTTCTTCGTGTCTTCTGCTAACTCTCCATCGTCTGCTGTCCATTTGTCCTTTCTTCTCTCTTCTAGATTTTTTTCCATTCTCTCTCTACATCTGCTTTAACATACTAATCTTTCTCCTTTTGCTCTTTCCTCATTCCTATTTCATCCACTCAAATTTTACCCCTCCATCCTCAATCCCCACTTACTCTCCCAATACCCGGCCAATTGTAGATTTTTTATCCCTCCCACACAAAATATTTTTCCCTTCTCCATTTTACTCTTCCAGCCCCATCCCATTCTAATCCTCCCCCAACATCAGCTCCCTTCTAGTTCCAGCCTCACCCAGCATCCATTCCCTTCTAGTCCCTGCATCAGCCCATTTCCAGTCCTAGCCATCCATCAGCCCATTTCCAGTCCTAGCAACCCCCCAACCCAATACCAGTCCTAGCCCCCCCATCACCCCACTTACAGTCCTTAACCCCCCATCACCCCATTTTCAGTCCTTAACCCCCCATCACCCCATTTTCAGTTTAAGCCCCCCCTATAACCCATTACCAGTCCTAACCCCCCATCAGCCCACTTCCAGTCCTAACCCCATCAACCCATTTCCAGTCAGCCCCCCATAGCCCATTGCCAGTCCTACCCCCCCCCCCCATCAGCCCACAGCCCATTACCAGTCCTAACCCCATCATCCCACCTCCAGTTTTAACCCCCCAGCCCATTTCCAGTCCTAGCCCCCCATAGCCCATTACCAGACAACCCCCATCAGCCCACAGCCCATTACCAGTCTTAACCCCCCCAAAGCCCATTACCAGTTCTAACCCCCCCCCAACAGCCCATTTCCAGTCCTAACCCCCTCAACCCACCTCCAGTCTTAACCCCCCAGCCCATTTCCAGTCCTAGCCCCCCCATAGCCCATTACCAGACAGCCCCCATCAGCCCACAGCCCATTACCAGTCTTAACCCCCCCCAAAGCCCATTGCCAGTTCTAAGCCCCCCCACAGCCCACAGTCCATTACCAGTCCTAACCCCATCAGCCCACCTCTAGCCTTAACCCCCCCCAGCCCAGCCCAGCCCAGCCCAGCCCAGCCCAGCCCATTTCCAGCCCCAGCCCCCCAATAGCCCATTACCAGTCCTACCCCCCCATAGCCCATTACCAGCCCTACCCCCCCCCCCAATCGCCCATTACCCTCCCTACCCCCCCCCCGTCCATTTCCAGCCCCCCCCCCCCAAATAGCCCATTTCCAGTCCTCCCCCCCCCATAGCCCATTACCATTCCTACCCCCCCCCCCCCCTGGCCTAAAGTAAACTTTAATTTAAAAAAAACCCTGGTGGCTGCCGCCGCGGGGCCCCCTCTGCTGCCGCGGGGGCCCCGTCTACAAGCTGAAGCCGTCGGGTCGGGTCGGGTCGGGTCTCTCTCCCTCCCTCCCTCCCTCCCTCACTGCAGGCTGCAGGCTGCGAGAGACGCGAAGGGAGAGCGTCTCCTCACGTCTGTGTTAAGCCCGCAGGGGCTGATGGGAAATCCCATCAGCCCCTGCGGGCTTAACACAGACGCGAGGAGACGCTCTCCCTTCGCGTCTCTCGCAGCCTGCAGCGAGCGAGGGAGGGAGGGAGGGAGGGAGAGAGACCCGACCCGACCCGACCCGACCCGACGGCTTCAGCTTGTAGACGGGGCCCCCGCGGCAGCAGAGGGGGCCCCGCGGCGGCAGCCACCAGGTTTTTTTTTTTAATTGTGTTTAAAAAAAATTAACTGGTTCTTTTTTTGTGGGCCCCTGCCGGCTGTGGGCCCTACGCCATGGCGTACATGGCGTATAGGTAAATCCGGCCCTGCAAGTTACCCTTGTGAAGTCATTTGAGTTGGAACGTGCACATCGAGTTCCTACGCGCAAAGCAGATAACGTTAGATACCCAAGGCCAATCATAATGAAAGTGCTTCGATATCCACATGTACTGCAAATCCTGCAAGCAGCCAGGAAAAATGCGTCGTTGCAAATACAGGGACAAAATTTGCCTTTTTTCCACGATTTGAGCAAGCAAACCATGGATCACAGGAGAGAACTTTTGGCCTGTAGACCGATGTTGCAAAGTCTGCAAGCAAGTTATGGCCTGTATTACCCAGGTACCATGCGGGTAACACTGAATAATACAACGAAAAACTTTGTAGATGCTGTGGCTCTGAAGGCCTTTCTGCAAGAAAGGATCGGTATGGAGACCTGAATGTTACTGTGTTGTGAAGAGAGGGTTGATAAAATCAGGAGGTGAATAGGATGTGGAGAAAGAGTGTGCTAGAGCAGGAATGCTCCATCTAGAAGATATATATATAGCATATAATGAAAATGTGTAAGAGATAGGATGTATTTTTTTCTGTTTAATGGTGAGTCGAGCTTTGGATTAACGATGTCACAATTTAAAGCACATAAGTAAATTGAAAATGTACTCTGAGACTGTTAATGTTTGTCCCATAAGGGAGTCAAAAATGGAGTGCTTTAATCAAAATGTTTAATGCGGGGCTGTACATAAAATATGACAGGTGGCAACGATAGAATAAGAAAGTTTTGTTTATTTTGCCAGGATGGTACTCACCATAAAGTATATGTTTGTACAGTTGAATTGTTCATGCTGGCCAATCCAATCCAACGGAGCGCTTATAATATCAAAGATGGAGATAGACAAGGAAAGTAGACCCATCGCAGTCAGAAATATGCAGGCATGAAGTTAAATAAAAATGGCTAATAACTTGGTTTTGCTCACCCTGAATGTAAAAGGTGTTACAAATCCAATTAAACGTAAGAATATTTTGGCATATTGTCAGCAAAAGAAAGCCGACATAGTATATTTGCAGGAAACGCATTTAACAGAGAAAGAGTCAGAGAAGGTGGCATCGAAATTTTACCAGGTTGCTGCGGCAGCGCCAGCTATAAATAAGAAAGGAGGAGTGCTGACATTAGTGCAGAAAATACTAGTACCCACAATTAAAGAAATGAAAGTAGATCACTATGGCAGGTGGGCTAGAGTGACACTGCAAATAGATCAGAGTCCTTATTCACTGATGAATATATATGCCCCGAACACGGATGATCCTAGCTTCTACAGAAACATAGCTATGGAATTAACTGAAGTTGTAGCTACAAAAATAATACTCGTTGGGGACTTTAATCTAATACTAGATCCTCTTACAGATCGGGTACCATATAAGTCAATAACCAAAACTAAATCACATGCAGTGTTGAAGGGTATGATGGAAGAACTAAATTTAACTGATCCATGGCGCCTCCTTCATCCTACAGAGTTCACGTTCTATTCCCTTCCGCATGATACCGAAACTAGAATTGATTTCTTCCTGGTAACAAGTGGACTAATTAAGCAGTTGATATCGTCAGAAGTACATGCTGGAACAATATCAGATCATGCAGCGGTCTCCCTGACTTTAGATACTGGAAAATCGCATCAGAGGTCCCCACGATGGACATTTGATAAGTCCTTATTATTGGATGACTCTTTTGTAACCTACATAAACAAGGAAATTGAGACATATCTTAATTTCAATGAACCTTCAGATACGTCGATATGGGGATGGTGGGAAGGATTTAAAGCAATGCTTCGTGCACACATAACAACATTCTCAATTCAAAGGAAAAAAGGCTAGGAAAAAAGAACAGGAGGAGCTAGAGTTACAAATAAAAGCAGGGAATGCCTGCTGGCAAAGAAATCTGATCCAATGATATTGCTGAGACTTCAAAGATTAAAATTTCGATATAATAACATTCTTAATACTGAGGCACAATCCAGAGTTCGGATGCAGCTAAGCACATACTATCATGAGAATAATCGAGCTGGATAACTTCTGGCTAAGCTGCTTAAGGCAAGGAAGAATGTGACCTGTATAACAGCGCTTCAAAGTATGAACGGAGATCTTCTAGTACAAGATGAACAAATATTGCGATGTTGCAAAGAGTTCTAAGAAAAATTATATCATACCGAAGTTGTCTGTAGCGATAAAGCTTTTTTAGAGTTTACTTCTGATATAACAGGGCCTAAATTATCGACAACCCAAGTGCAGATGCTGGAGCAGGATATCTCAGTGATAGAGATACAGAAGGCAATTAGACAGATGGCCAGAGGGAAGGCGTCAGGACCTGACGGTATTTCACTGGAATTTTATCATAAATGTCAAGTGAAGGTAGCAGCTATGTTGCAGGTCTACTATAGTGGATTATATGATGAGGATCCAGAAGTAGGAGCCCTGGCAGAAGCAACTATTGTTATCCACCCGAAACCAGGATGAGACCCACAGAGGGTAGAAAATTACAGGCCCATATCATTGCTAAACACTGATTATAAAATATATGCGATAGTACTAGCAAAACGACTGGGTAAAGTCTTGAGTACACTGGTACATACGGACCAATGTGGCTTTGTGCAAGGTAGGTCCACTGCAGATAATGGAAGGCTACTTGCTCATGTCCTGTCTAAAGTCCAGATGATCCCTGAACCACTTATTGGGCTGTCATTGGATGCCGAAAAGGCTTTCGACAGATTGGAATGGTCCTTTATATTTCAGACCCTGAGATGGTTTGGGATTGAAGAGAGATTTCTTAAAAGAATAGCACTGCTGTACTCTAAACCTGTAGCGCGGATAGCGGCTAATTCGGGGCTGTCTGCACCTTTTGAACTCCAGAGAGGAACCAGACAAGGTTGCCCTCTATCCCCGCTCCTCTTTAACCTGGCACTGGAACCATTAGTGATAGCTATCAGACAGCATGAGGATGTTAAAGGAGTTGAGTGAGCAGATGGACAGTGTAAATTATCAGCATATGCAGACGATCTTCTACTTTTTCTGAAGCCCAATTCATTACCAATAGTGCTGCAAATTATTGATAGATATTCAGCAATATCAGGATATAAAGTATACCTAACTAAAATGACAATAATCCCTCTTAATGCTTGTGTGAAGGTGGACACGCTAAAAGACTATCCTTTTCAATATTCACATTCATCTTTCAAATATTTGGGAATCACGTATGGTCACACTATGCTAGAGACAGTGAATCTAAATGTAGAGGTGTGCAAAAAGATAGTTAACAATTGCACTATAAAATGGAGGCCATTGCATTTAACCTGGTGGGGCAGGCTGGAAACAATAAAAATGGTACTTGTCCCCAAGATCAGTTATATACTGAGTATGATTCCAGTGATTTTTCCTCAAGCATTTTATAAAAAAATTAATAGCATGTTTGTAGCTTTCCTGTGGGGAAGAAGGTCCCCAGGATAGCAGCGTGGAAATTAAGACTACCCAAAGAAAAAGGGGGGGGGGTCCACTTTCCAGATGTTGGATGGTTACATATAGCCTCGCTGCTCAAGCAGGGAGCTCAATGGACAGTAGAAGATTTAGATGAGTGCTCCAGATGGCTGAGGGATGAGCAGGCTATAAATGCCCCATTACAGACAAATATGCTAATTGGGACAACCAAAGACCCGAATAAGCCACAAAATGAGATTGTTTCGACAACGCAACAAGCATGCCGGCTAATAGCGTCGTGCATTGAAGAAGGGGAAGACTTTTCTCTGGAGATGCCTTTATGGTTGAATCAGCGATTCGTAATAGGGGTGAAGCCTATATTATGGAAGAGACAGATAGAATGTGGTATTGAAACACTGGGACATTTGATATGTGAGAACAAGTTTAAAACCTTTGAAATGCTGAAGATAGAATTTGGACTGCCAGGTACATGTTACTTCCAATGGTGTCAACTAAGGTATTGCTTGAGTAAAGCAGGCGTGTCTCCTATGCTATTGCGACCGGGGTGGCCACTGTTGCAGAAATTCCGTGAGATTCAATGTGGTACACAAATAATACTGAAGTTTTTTGCATTGCTTCAATCAGGGACAAAGAAGCAATGTGTTGGAGTGCAATTAGCGTGGACAGCAGATAGAGGAGATTGTATGCGTCCAGAGATATGGGACACCTTCTGGGGGTCCCAGATACGAATCACCAGGGCGGCATCCCTAACGTAGTCAATGTATTTTATGGCGCATTGAGCGTATGTGACCCCTGTAAAGAAAATGAAATGGGCATTGCAAGCTGGAAATAGATATTGGTCCTGCAAGGCAGAGGTGGGAACGCTATCGCACATGTTATATTATTGCGGACATCTGCAGATATAATGGAACTGTGTTTGGAAATGTATATCTAGTATCCTAAATATACAAGTCCCTGTTACATACCAAATAATAATATACAAGTCTATGATGGAAATACGCATGTTGAGAAAGCAAGATAGCCAACTGCTAGTTTTAATGATAAGCTTGGTTATAAAGGTAATCTTGATACATTGGAAGAATCTGGAAAGTATACATAGTGAGTACTGGTGGAATTTGCTGTGCCAGCATAAGATATATGAGAAAATATATGTGACAAAAACCCCCAGTACAATTAAGCTGAAAACAGAAATGGGATGCTATGAACAAGTATATGAAATTAGGGTAATATAATATTTTACTGGTTATAGCTAGTGGTTTGCGGACAGCCATCAGCTTAGTACCATGCGATGGATAACAGATTGATCACTGAATACGGAAGATAAATGTAATATAGAAGGGCGGGATGTTGAATGGTATTGGTAGCGGCCAGTTATGGATGTTCTAATGTTGCATGTTAACAAATGTTAAATATTGTGTTAAGACAAGAGAATATATTATGTTATTGTGTATGTGCTGGAAAACTCAATACAGATATAAAAAAAAATAAAAAGAATAAACTTCAATAAAACAGAGGCACTATTCATTACCAGGAACCAAGCCAAGCTCCAAAGCAAGTCCACGATCCATTACCTAGGGGTCACACTAGACCAACAGCTGGATATGAAAGCCCACATAAAGAACACTGTCAAGGCAGTATACCACAAAATAAGGACAATCCGGCATCTACGACCCCTGCTGGAGCCAGACGATGTCCGGACAATCTATCAAGCCTTGATAATCCCCCACTTTGATTATGCCAATGCAATTCTACAGGGACTACCAAAAAATATGCTGAACCCACTTCAGCTTGCAATGAATGCAGCAGTCAGAATACTACACGGAGCCACCAGGAGAGACCATATAACCCCAATACTGAAACACCTCCATTGGCTGCCAGTCCACTGCAGACTCTCCTTTAAAATTCTACTGCTGACCTTCAAGGCCATCAACAGCCTCACCACCTCCTCCATCACGGACCTCGTCCTCCCCACTCCCCCAAACAGAGTCAGAAGGTCAGTCTCTGCCAACACACTGAGAATCCCCAGAGAAATTACGAAGTGCTCTCAAGCAACAAGAAACAGAGCCTTCATGTACTATGCACCCACATGCTGGAATGCCCTCCCGCCCACCATCCGGTCCATCACCGACATTACTCAATTCTAGAAGGCCCTGAAGCACCACCTCTTCCTCCAGCACTTCTCTCACAACAGGGACACGCCACAACCAGTCATACTCAACCACCAAGACAACCCCCCCAACACACCCACAATACACAGACCCAACCCGGCACATTAGCACTATCAGACACCCTGGTACACACTTATATATAGTCACCTAATCGTGTAAATAGTTGCCAGGCAGCCCCTGTCACCACTGCACATCGGTGGTCGACTGCGTGGCCTGTATATAGTTGCTTAAATGAGCTGCCAAGCTGACTTGCTGCACAGCCTGTACATAGTGACCCCAGTTAGTACAAGTTGCAAAGCATGTTCATTGTAAGTATAGTACCAGCTCGGCCTGTACTATACAAATTTGCTGTTGACTGTAAACCGAGCTGATTTTAAAGAGTGTGGTATAGAAAAGACTTTAAATAAATAAATAAAGTATATGCCCCAACAACAGCTGCAGAAGAGGATGAAATTGATGAGCTCTATGAACAAGTACAAGCTGAAATTGACAGAACATGCAAACAGGATATCCTGATAGTTATGGGTGACTGGAACGCAAACGTTGGCAACAAAGAAGAAGGCAAAGTGGTTGGAAAATATGGACTTGGCTACAGAAATGAAGCCAGAGAAAGACTGATAGAATTCTGCAAGTCCAATGATCTATTCATCTCAAACACCTTCTTCCAGCAACAAAAGCGGCGACTGTACACATGGACTTCACCCAATGGATTGTATAAAAATAAAATTGACTACATCTGTGGAAGTCAAAGATGGAAAAGCTCTATAACATCAACAAGACAAAACCTGGAGCTGACTATGGTACAGATCACCAATTACTAGTATGCAAACTCAAGCTAAAGTTGAAAAAGAGCAAGCCACTCATGAATGTAGCAAAATATGACCTTGAGAATATACCACTGGAATTTAAAGACTGCCTGCAAAATCAATTTGCTGCTTTAGATACAAATGACAGAGCCTCAGAATAGCTTTGGAATGACCTCAAGAAGGTTGTGTTGGAAGAAAGCGAGAAGTCTCTACAAAAGGTGAAAAAGCAAAAATGGCCAAAATGGATAACGGAAAAAACTCTGAAAATTGCCCAGAAATGCAGAGAAGCTAAAGCCAGAGGAGAAAGAAAGACAATTGCAGAAATCAACAGAGATTTCCAAAATGCAGCAAGACAGGACAAGGAAAAGTACTACAATGACACATGCAAGGAAATAGAAGCAGAAACTATTAGAGGAAGAACAAGCTACGAGAATTAAGGGAAAAAATTTCAGCCTCAAATTGGAATGTTACAAGATGTTCAAGGTTCTATGTTGAATGATACTGAGAAGATCAAGAAAAGGTAGAAAGAATATATAGAGGTTTTATATGATAAAGATCAAGTGGACCGACAGCCGTTTCATCCTGTACCTTCATCCTGGAACCTTCATCCTGTACCTTCATCCTGTACCTTCATCCTGGAACCATTGGCGATGAAAGAAGAAGTCGAAGCAGCATTGAAAACCTTATCAAAGAACAAAGCACCAAGCATTGATGGCATTCCCGTAGAAGTATTACAGCAATCTGATGCAGCTGTTACCATACTTACAAGACTCTGCCAAGAAATTTGCTAAATGCATAAAATAAAAGGATATTTTTAAGGGCCATCAAAAGGTTTCAAACACTCTTCGTCCATATTTATCATGAGTTCTTACAGCTTTTACAATATTTTTTTAAATGCACGCTTTTTTGCACAATCACATAAGTAATATTGCATATGAATTTTGTGATTGAGTAAAAACCTTAAATTTAAAAAAATATTGGTTCGATGAAGAAAGCTATAAGAGCTCATAATAAATATGGAAGAAGCTCCGCATGAAACCTTTTGATGGCCCTTATACAACTTCTCTCTGATAAGCTGGGATGTAACATTGCTAAAGTCGAAGAGTGAGTTTATTTAGCCATGGCAGTCAGGTTTTGTGTGAGGCCTTTGTAAACTAGGAACTTTTTGAGACATTCCACATAGCTATCCTTTTCTAAAATTACTTCCCTTCTACAACGGCAATGGCAAAAGTTCATATTAACACTGAACCCGATTTAGCAAGGGGCACATCCAGGCAGTCTGGATGGCCCTGAGCAGAACAGGCCTGTTAGGACCCAATTCTGCACCGCGGGAGCAAGATATTTCCGCAGGTGCAGGATTGGGCCTGGAGATGGCCCGGCATGCCGTTGCATTCGGCTGGGGGACAACCTCACCGCCTCCCAGCCAGCCCACCGCATTGCTGTCCCCCTTTACCCTGCAGCCCGACCCATGATGGGGCCAGCCAGGGGGCAGGCTGGCCGATCCAGGGGGAGGGTGTGTGCAGCCAGCGTTTATTCCATCTCCGAGTGGAATAATCTGGCTGTTCCCCCAGTGCCCCCAGTGCCCCCAGGACATACAGGGTCGTGACTGGAATCGGCCCCATACGTCCAGATGCCAGTCCTGCCCACGCTCCTCCCACTTTCCACCCCTGTGCTGCCCTGTCCCCTGCAGCACGCACAGCAGCTCTGTGTGTGCAGGGGGGGATAGGAGGCAAAATATGGCGAAGGCGGATAGCAGGGCCACTTGGGGAAATGATTTAGAAAATTACCTCCAAAATGGGACATTTTCAAATAGCTAATTTCTAATGGTAAAACAGTGTTTCACAAACAGAAATACAGTAGCTTTGACAATTGCCCTTATATACAGAGATAAAAAACATGCAAAACAAATCTTTACGTTAGAAGTACTAAAGAGAGAGAGGTAAATTTGATAGGTTTATACTCTCCGATTTTCCAAACAGTAATAACTGCCACTTATGAGCTTAAGGTTCAAAAAGGTTCTGCAGCAGATTTCTCAGTTACAACCATCATGAGTTTTTTTAAAATTTGCATTTATAACAAATTATATCAAGAAACTTGAAAAGCAAAAGGAATATATGTAAATGCAATCTTCACCAAATAATCAAAACATAAACATATGAATCAATATTCAGTTCCTGCAGCCAGCGGGTCTTTTAAACACCAGCTGCACTTTAAAAAATTACATATATTCGTCACCACTATATGCTAGTGATCAGCACTACATTTACCTATACTCCGCTGACCAGGGGCAACTACATGTATAGAAATGATACTTACAGTAGCTGCTAGAGGTGTAATTTAGAACAGCCTTTTTGCTGGCCTAGATTCAACTGTTTAGCTATTTGGATAATGACTAAATGTCACTTACACTGTAGATGTAGTTAGGCAAAATGCCCTAGCTCCATCCTAACTCGACCCCGGCACTATACAAATAGTGCCGGGGTGTTTAGAGGGATTTTTAGTGACCCTATCCATATACTGCCGCTGAAAGTCTACGAATAAGGCACTTATTCATGTGGAGGGCGATTCTAACTTGTGCACATCCGGGCCATCTGGACGTCCAGAAAATGAACGTGGCCAATTTGCACTGGATTCCATAAGTGTGGGAGTTATACGGAATCAGGGCAAATGGATGGGCTGGCGGGCACGGCATTCAGAGCGGGGAGACCATGGCACTGGCATGTCCAGCCGGAGCACCCATTACCCGACAGCACAGAAAACCCCTTTCCTCACTGCCTGACCCTTGGCGGGGGCAGCCAGGGCCTGGATCAGGCTGTGGGATATCTCCCGTGGTGGCGCAACGTCGTTGGGGGAGCTGCAGAGCCTAATCTCCCCCGCAGAATAAGGCAGGCATCCAGCGCAGCTACGGGGGATATATAGAGGCCCGATTGGAATGGCCTCTGTATGTCTGGGTGCCTGGTCCCTCCCACGCTCCACCCTCTCTCCACCCTAGCGCCACCCCCTCCTGCCCCTGTCCAGCGTTCCCCACACAAACCCTCTGTACGTCCAAGCCAGACATACAACCCCGCTATTTGGGGTTCAGTATCGATCCCTTAGGGGTAATTTTATAACAGGTTGCCTAGATTTACATGTGTGTAAAAGTAGTTACTTTAGGGGTCTTTTTACTAAAGGGCGCTAAGGTGTTGCACGGAACATGCAACAGCATTGAAACTATGGTGCATTCGATTCAACACCATTGCGTTAACTATCGGGGGTGTGGAAAGCATTTCCCCGGCAGTTCAGATAGAGCCCTGTCCCTTAATACATACCACATTAGCACGGGTGCACTTAACTCCACCTATTGAGGTAGCTTTAGGTGATCCCGTGTTAACGGCACGGATCACACCACACCCGCTTGCTACCCTAAAGCGAGTTAGACAACATGGGAATCGTTCCGTGCTAATTGTCATGGTCCTGTGCTAGTTGGCAACACATGTCCCAATGCCCTTCAGTAAAAGACCCCCTTAGTGTTATACACACATACTGTAGTTGTAAGCATAAATGATGGCACCTCAGTTCTCTAAGTACATATGCACGTGTACTTTATTGGCCTCCTTTGGTCCACAGACCATCGGGTCTCTCTCTTAATATTGCTATAGGCAGCTCACTTAAAATGCCCTCATTTATTTCTATAATGTCCTCTGTATTTAGCATTTAAGGCTGCCATGATCATTTTCTCTGTTTTTCATGAACTATAATTACCATACATGGAAGCATATAATAATAATTTGTTGGTGAATATAATTGCACAAAATGATCAAAACTTTTAAAATGTGTTGAAACAAAGTGGATAATGGGCAGGATATGATAGGATTCTATGTTCGTTCACGGTGATTCTTGTAATGCTACAGAATAATTTGAAATTACCATGTTGGTACTATGGGAAAGATTTGTTTTTCATCCTTGTGATTCTCTGTGATAATTCATAGGCAATGTGCTCGATAAATTCACTAGTTAGAATTAACCAATAATACATAGTGTGATTTTATGAACCATTTCCACAAATAAAACAGTACTTTGCTGGCAGAACTGGGATTTTAGGAAATTCCTTCTTTATAGGGGCAGGCCATTTTCTATGGCAAGACCACTGAGACCTTCACAGAAAGGATTATTGCCAAGATTATCCACATAGTGATATTCAGCTGCTGTCTGGATAAGTTTTTCAGATAAAGCTAGGACAGCAAAAAGGCAGTTCTAACTTTATCTTCAAAGGCTATCCGGATAGCAGCCAAATATCACCGCTATTCAGATAGGACTGCCACAGACCACAAAAAGCGGATATTTAGCAGCAGTCACTATCCAGATACCGCCGTTGAATATCTGCTATACTCTGCCCACAGAAGCCAGTGGTTAAATAAACTATTGACTGATGTGGGCTGAATATCTACCCAGTGTATGTTTTTGTTGCAAAGGCCAATTCTGATGCAATTAATTCCTGCAGAAGCTCTTGGGGGATGTCAGCTATATCCAGTTTCAGAAAATCCTCAAGATTTTCTTTTTTTTCTCGCGTTCTTGGGAGGAAAACTGACATATTTTCTCTCCTTCATTCTGTTCAAAACTCTGCTGCGTGGCTAATCTTCCGCCAGCCCCAATATACTCATATAACCCCTCTTCTCAAATCACTTCATTGGCTTCCCTACCGTTTCCGTATCCAATAAAAACTTCTCCTTCTGACCTGTAAGTGCATTCATTCTATTGCTCCTCACTACCTTTCCTTTCTTCTCTCTTCCTACACCCTCCTCGTAAACTCTGCTCTTCCTCTGGTTTGCTTCTTTCTATGCCCTTTTCTTCAACAGCCAAATCCAGACTTTGATCCTTTCACTTTGGTGCTCCTTATGCCTGGAACAAACTATCTGTATCTTTACATCAGGTTTCATCTCTTCCCCTTTTCAAATCCATCTCTTCCAGGCCACTTTTGGATCATAATCCTTTGTTCTCCTTCTGTCTCATTACTCTTCCCTACTGTACCCTTGTTTTCATCTATTGCACTGTATGTCTTGATTGGATTGTAAGCTCTGATGAGAAAGGACAGTCTTTTATATGTGTCAGTACATTGCTGCATACACCTTGTAATGCTATACAAATGATTAACAGTTGTAGAAGTATTTATTATGAATTGTATTTTATTGTGATAACTGTTATGGAATGTTATCTTTTGATTTGTGAACCGCCTGATAGTTTTTAATTACTAGCAGTATATCAAATAAATAAATCAAATCAAAGCCTTACTATATATGTGGGTAAAAATATATGGATAAGTCCACTATAGACTTAATTTGCCAAGAGTGGTGGTTGATGACTCTCTTCTGAGGAGTACTGAGGTGTCCATTTGCCGACCAGACTTGATTTCTAAGGAGGTATGCTGTCTGGCAGATGCCAAACTCCAAGATTTTATGGAGAGTTTGTTGAGACTCATCAAGCCTACTGACTATTATCTGATGTTGCTCATCCATGTCAGCACAAATGATACCGCTGGATGTCCCTCCAAGCGTATCAAGAGTGACTTAATCGCTTTGTCTACTTTTAGTGTAGCTAATTCCTCATGAACACAGTCTTCTGAAAATTCGTTCAAGATCCCCTTCACTTTCGCTCCTATTCGTAAATTACTAATACTACTACTACTGAGCATTTGTATAGCACTACAAGTCGTACGCAGCCTGCACACAGACATGTAAGATACAGTCCCTGCTCATCACAGCTTAAAATCTAGTCAAGACAGACAACACAGAAGGTGTAGACAGGGAAAAAACAAGGGGGAAAGGTAAAGAAACAAGGAGATCAGGTGAGTGAAGATCCAAAAGCAGCAGCGAAGAGGTGAGTTTTCAGTCTGGATTTGAAAAGGGTCAGAGAAGTGCCTGGTGTACAGACTCAGGTAGTTTGTTCCAGGCATAAGGTGCAGCAAGATGAAAGGAACAACGTCTGAAGTTAGCAATAGAAGGGCACAAATTGAAACAGTTTACCAGACCACTGAAACTTCCAAAAAATATGTCCATGGAAATAATTATATATAAATATAAATAAACAAAAAAAGGTTTCCAAATTACACTATTCATTGAAATCCACTTCTTGAAAACATCAAAGCATATTCCCCAAACCAGGGAGTGGAAAATTCTTGATGAACTATTCAAACTTTTTTTTTTACATTTTTAAAAGATTTTTAAAAAACTTTTAAAAATGGAGTTGGAAAGTTCACTCTTCAACCAGGTAACTAATGCGACAAAATATTTCATCATCACTGCTACACAACCATTATTTTATAGAAGTTTAATACATAATAATTGAAAATTGATGCCTTTGAATTATGAAGCTGGCAACGAATACTGTGTAGCATGGACTGCCCGAAGAACAAACCAGTCAGTACTAGAGGAGATCAAATCTAAGCTTTCTTTAGAAGCTTAGATGACAAGACTTCGACTTTCATACTTTGGACACATCATGCGAAGAGAAAGATCATTAGAGAAAGATCATTAGAGAAAGACATCATGCTTGGCAAGATAGAAACACACAAAAACTCGGTCTTCTTAGGAACGATAGAATGCACACTATGTAAAAAATAAGTCGTTCACTATTAGTTCAAAAAGGTATGTAGAGGAATTTCTTACTTGAACTTGCTCTGCAATCAATACCACTCAGTTGTAAAACAAGGTCTCAGATTTAACAAGTGCTACTTCCCGACTCTCGTCCTGGAAGAAAAAGCACGTCAGCACATCAATGACCTTGTGAAAATTTACATCGAGTGAGCCAGTCCTGCAATTTAATATTCAAAAATTTTTACTTTCACTTCAACTCTTTACTTAGAAGAACTAGGCTGGACTCTGTCGTTGCATTGTAGCTGATTTCCTGATCCCGACGCTCGCCTCAGGTACCAATCCCGCGTTTCACTTGTAGGGTTCCTCAGGGGATCCTGGTGTCTAATTCCTTAACGAAATTCTAGTAAAACAAAAAATATTTATTATTTACTAAACCCTTACACTCTACCTCCACAAATACTTAACTCACACTAATCACCTATCACCTATAAAAATCGTTAAAAGCCTTACCATTGATGCTGCCAACGTTCCATTTTAAATCAACGACCCTTTTTCTCAAACTTCAATCTTTCTCTTGGGCCGAAAAAACGCCGCGCATGCGGGGTAAAGCAACAACCCACCATATTTAAAACCCCACTGATTACCTAATGCCAGAAGCTCCTCCTTTCGCCTCATCCTTAAAATAACTAAACCATAATACTCTATTGTTGACTAAGAAAAACTTCACCAAAACTCGATCTATCCACATCCTACTCTGAACCGCCACTCTTATAAAATTAAAAATGCCATCTTTTATACTAAATTCGTGTCTCATCCTCTCACTCAAATGGGCTACGTTTAACATTTCCAACTCTTAAAAGACACAAAGAACACAAGACAAAATCGACCTGAAAATTCTTACTTTACTAACAGCACGCCAACCAATCTATCCCCATATTAAGGCCATAGGGCTCCACTGTATTTAACTTAAATATCCAACGTTGTTCCCGCGTTATCAATTCCGTATTTAGAGTTCTCCCTCCATATCCTCTCTTTACCTGATCTATACATAGACAACGTAAGTCTTGAAATTCATGACTCTCAAGTAAACAATGCCGAACAATCGGAGCTTCTTGCACTTTATGTTTTAATCTACTTTTGTGCTCACGCAACCTTGTTCGAAAAAGACGTGAAGTTTTGCCAATTACACTATTCATTGAAATCCACTTCTTGCAAACAACAAAGCATATTCCCCAAACCAGGCAGTGGAACTATTCAAACATTTTTTGACATTTTTAAAAGATTTTTAAAAACCTTTTAAAAATGGAGTTGGAAAGCTCATTCTTCAACCAAGTAACTAAGGTGACAAAATATTTCATTATCATTGCTACACAACCATTATTTTTTAGCAGTCTGATACACCAAAAACAGTCCATAGAAACTACACATCCCCATTTTGATTTGTCTATATGTAAGTATGAAAATTTTGCCATCTAACAACCTCGTTTTTAAATTCAGCTTAGGAGGGTACCTTGTGTTTGAAAATTAGTTTTCTTTTTCTGAGCTTAAAAGTACTTTTGCACAGGATAAAGTATAAAAACAAAGACCAAAATACAAAAGCACTTTTGCAACTTTTGTAGTGAGGTGCTATTGAAAACAATTCTCTTCTTGTGGAAATACTTTAACTGGTCTAGAACTTGCTTGGAGTGACCAGAGCTTTGGTATAATGGGCCTATATTAAAGCGCACATCTGATTTTGCTTTACAAGGTAATGGTGGAGGAAGGGGGGGGGGGCGAGGGCGAGACTGGAGCAGTATGGTTGTAGGGAGCATTTACTAGTGTATGTCCCATGCACAGAAATACCTCCTTCTGACACAGTTCTTAAAGCAAGACTTGCCTGCATCAATCAAAGATTAAAGTTCAGCTTCCTTGTTATATGGGTATCCACGAAGTTTTATCATCTAATTTGGAAAAAGGAGATAAAAATGTTTGCCGAAGATCAAAGAGATTCACGGGGACGGCTGCTAATAAAAAATATGAACAGCCAGATATTCGGAGGAGCTGATCTGGTGGGATGAGCCTTGCTGACCATAATATTCAGCAGCACAATCTGAATAGTGTCACTCAATATAACCACAGAAGTCTCAGCACTATCAGGATTATGCCAGGGTGGAAATGATCCAGAAATGGAGATTTTCAGTGTTGCTAGCCAGGTAACTAGCTGCATAACTTAGGATAGCAAAACAAGCTGTCCTAAGCAGAGGCGGCCCAAGGGGGGTGCGGGGCCATATGCAGAGATTAATTGTGGGGCCTCATTTGCATAGGGAGCCTAATTTGCATAACTATTTGCAAAATGTTAACATGCATTTTTAGTAAACATGCTACTTAATGAGTGTCTGGATAAAGAAAGACTAACAAATTTCTACATTACTATATTCCAGTGCCAACCGCCAGGCCCATTAGGAAGTACTATAAACACTGACCATTTAGAACTCATAGCAAATCCACCATATCATAACAGCTCTGCCAGGACTCACAAAGCAACAAACCCTACCTATCAAAAGGCAACACTGCAAATATTAAACCAATACATCTCAGCGAATACCAATGCATCTCCTACTGGGGAAAAGAGAACAAGTGACACGGTCAAATAGAAACTACATGAACAGAATACCTCAGCTTGGTTAAAATGCAGAACATAGACCGTCACCAAAGAACAAGGGATCACAATTTAGAAATAGGAAGACAATAATTAAACTGGGAACCCCAAAAGCCAAACTTGGGATGTACAACAACACTGGAGAAATAAAACTATAAATTAATTTCCTCTTGTACTAAATAAAACACAAAAGACGTTAACGATGCACATTTCCCAGAGCTAATATATTCCAGTTAATAAATTCAAAATAAAAAAGTATTTTTCTACCTTTTGTTGCTTGTGCATTTTCTTCTTCAGTTGCAATTGCTCCAGTCACTTTCTTCTGGTTTCTTTGTGTCTTCTGCGAGCTATCCATTTGTCCTTTCTTCTCTTTTCGATTTTTTTCCAAATTTTTTCTCTATATCTGCTTTAACATACTGATCTTTCCTCTTTTGCTCTTTCCCCCATTTCTTTGCTTATTCCTTTATCATCCACTCAAATTTCACCCTTCCATTCTCAATCTCCATCTACTCTTACAATACACAGCCCATCGTAGACTTTTCTTCCCTCCCACACAAAATATCTTTTCCCCTCTCCATTCTCATTCCCCATACCTTTCTAGTCCTCCCCCAAAATCAGCTCCCTTATAGTTCTAGACCCACCCAGCATCTGCCACCTTCTAGTCCCAGTCTCCCAAGCTTCCACATCCCCATTTCCAGTCTTAGCCCCCCATATGTTCTTTTCCAGTTCCATTCCAGCCCCCCATCAGCCCATTTCCACTCAAAGCTCCCCCCATCAGCCCATTTCCAGCCCTATTCCAACTCCCATCAGCCCACCTCCAGTCCTATTCCAGCACCCATCAGCCCATTTCCAGTCGTATTCCAGCCCATTACCAATTTGCAATCCACGTTCCCCCCCATCAGCCCATTTCTAGTCCTATTCCAACTCATCAGCCCATTTCCAATCCTAACTCCCCATATGCTCTTTTCCAATTCCATTGCAGTCCCCCATCAGCCCATTTCCACTCCAAGCTTCCCCATCAGCCAATTTCCAATCCTAGCCCCCTCGTCAGTCCACTTCATCCTATTCCAACCCCCATCAGCCCATTTCCAGTCCACGTTTCCCCCCATACCATCACAGCCCATTTCATCCATTCCCCCCACCATCACAGACCATTTTCAGTCCTATCCCCCCACCATCACAGCCCAATTGCAGTCCATTTCCCCCCTCACCATCACAGCCCATTTCCATTCCATTTTCCCCCATCACAGCCCACTTGAAGTCCTTCCCCACCATCACAGCCAATTGCAGTCCGTTCTCCCCCATCACAGCCCAATTGCAGTCCGTTTCCCCCCCCCCCATCACAGCCCATTTGCAGTCCTTCCCCAACATCATTTATTTTATTTATTTAGACGGATTTGGTATACCGCTTTATCATTAAAATCAAAGCGGTTTAGCACATCAAACAATCGATAATATTGTGTGTTCAGAAGCATGCAGTGGAGGTTTAAGAAGAGTGCTGAAAGGTGCAGTGTGCTAGATTTTATTGGTGAACTATATACTGTGATACAGTAAGCTATAGAGAATCTGTGGAAACTAGCAAAAAGGAAGAACTCACCTCAAACTTGGCTAGGCAGGAGGATTCAGCATGTTTAAGAAGGGCTGAGCACCCGGTGCCATCAGCACAAATAGAACAGAAGAGGTTTAAAATGAGGTTTCCTTTCCTTAGCAGTGACGCAGATAGAATTGAGGGATCTCATCAAAAACACCTGTCCCCAGAAGCTGACGTAATGTGCAGAGGGGGGAGGTACAAAAAGCCCTGGTTAGAACCAGGAAGTGGAGGAAGTAGCGTTGGTACCAGAAGCACCAGAGGCACCCAGGAAGGTATCAAGGGAAGTCGGTGTTTGAAAGGAAACCAGAGAGAAAGCCAAACTGACTCTGAGGAGGAGAGTGGCAGTCAGATGCAGGTGGAGTTCCAGCATCAGACAAGCAAGGCTCAGAGGCAGAGAGAGACTCAGAATCCCAGGAGACGTTCTAACTCCAGGGGAGGCTTTGGAGGTCTGGGAGGACCCAGAACTCTCAAGAGAAGCTCCAGGAAAGGGAACTGGAGCAGTAGAGAAACTGATCTCTGGAGAGATAGTCCCGGAGAGGTTTTTCACACAAGCAGGAAGTGGTGCACTACCTCAGAGAGTTTACCCAAATCACGGAGAAACTTTCTTCAAGCCAGAGAAGCTTTGCCAGGGGAGAGAAACTCCACAGCTGACACCAGACCCGTTTATAAGGTAACAGATTTAAAGCCTTATGTTTGGGAGAGAAGAGAAGCTGAGAGTTTTAATAAGCCCTGCACTGAGCAAAGTTTTAATACAGGAAGGTGTGCAGACTTCCAAGCAAGGGAGCCAGGAGAGGCTTATCACAAAGAGACTTTCTATACAAAAGGGTTCTACAATCCTGATTTAGATAAGTGCCTGGGAGAAGAGAGAGTTTTTCTTCCCCCAGTAAGTGAACCCAGCTCCAGCACATGTACTGAATGTGACCCAGGGAGTAACAGACGCAGTCCAGGTTTAACACAATGGGAAAGCAGTAACATTTACCCTGAGCCTGAACCGATGGATTGCACGATATGTTTGTCAGATGAAATAACATCTTTATGCTGAGGTCTTGTGAAAGGAACAAGGAAGAAAGAAAGATTATTCCAGCTGTTTTTGTTTAGTTTGTTTCTTCGTTCTGTATGTTTGCAAAGTAATGATATCCGCCAGGGAACGGGAATAAAACCCCACTTTTACTTTACCACTCTGACTGACTGACTCTGTGTATAGAAGAGGAGGCAGTTAAGTATCCACAATACCCTAGGCAGTCGCCTAGTGGACACACGGAGTCTCTTACCTTGACGACCCGTGACAATACATAGTGATTAATATACATATTTACAGGAATGGATCCATGTGAGAGGTGACCTATGGTCAATGATCTACTATTGCCTTGAAACTATTTCAAAATGTAATCAGTTCAGGTGAGGTCCTTGAAATGTTCTGTAAATAGGGCAGTTTTAAGAAGCTTTCTGAAGTCCTTGAGGTCTTTGGTTGATCTCAGGTGGTCTGGGAGGGAGTTCCATATAGCGGGCGCTGCTAGGGAGAGTGCTCTTCTTGATGTGGCCTGCTTTGTTTTTGCAAATTCCATTGGTGTGCTGATGGTGTCTGAGGTTCCTTTTCTTCTTGGTCTTTTGTTCTCATCGGTTTTTATGAGTGGTTGTAGGCTGTCAGCTGAGAGGTTGTGTAGTATTTTGAAAATGTTTACAAGTACTTTGAATTGAATTCGAGAGCTGATTCGGAGCCAGTGTAGGTGGTACAATATGGGGGTGATGTGGTTGTGATTAGTACAATCTGTTATGAGTCGTGCGGCTGTGTTCTGTGCTAGCTGAAGTGGTCTTATGGTCTTTTTTGGTATCCCCTGGTATATGTGATTGCAATAGTCTAGTGTGGAAATGATGAGGGCTTGACAGACTGTTCGAAAATGCTCCTGAGCGAGTATCGGTTTGAGCCTTCTGACGGTCCTCATTTTGATGTAGGTGCTCCTTGTGGTTTTTGCAATGTGGGATTGGAGGTTAAGGTCCTTGTCAAGTGTTACTCCCAAGTATTTTATTTCTTGTCTTACTGGTATAATGATGTCGTTCAGTTTGATGGTAGCCGTGGGTGAGAATGTCGGGTTTCTTGTGATGAATAGCGCTTCAGATTTGTTGTAGTTTATTGACAGATTGTTTTCCTGAAGCCAGGTTGCCATTTGTTGGAAGCAGTTGGCTATGTTGGAGAAGTCTGGGTTGTCCAGTTTGATTGGTGTGAATATCATTATGTCGTCTGCGTATATGGTGTATTGGATCTTGTGGTCCTTGATGATGGCGCAGATGGGTTGTATGTATAGATTGAAAAGCAGGGAGGAGAGTGCTGAGCCTTGTGGGACTCCCTGTGTGGCTCTGAAAGGTTGAGAGGTCTTTGATCCACATTTGACTTGTAGCTGTCTGTTGCTGAGGTAAGATGTAAACCATTTCATGGTGGTGCTGTGTAATCCTGCCTCCTGCAGTCTGGTTAGTAAGGTTGTGTGACAGACAGTGTCAAATGCTGAGGAGATGTCTAGGAATATCATGAGGACGCCCATTTTGGTGTTGTCGATCGTCAGTAACAGTCTGTCGAATAGTTGTATTAGTAGAGTTTCAACCCCATGGCTAGGTTGGAAGCCGTGTTGATTGGGGTCCAAGGGATTGTGGATGTCAATGTGTTGTTGGAGTTGATATTGGACTACTTTCTCGATGATCTTGGATAGGAATGGTAGGCTTGAGATGGGTCTGTAGGCGGCGGGGTCTGTTTTAGCTAATGTGGTTTTCTTGGGGATCGGACGTATTGTGGCTAGTTTCAGGGCATTTGGCATTATTCCTTTGGCAAGAGAGTTATGTATTATTTTCCGTATGACTTGCATCAGGTCTTCTTTCGTTGCTTTAATCCAGGATACTGGGCAGGGGTTTGTAGGAGCGGTGCTGGTGTTGAGGTCAGTGATGATTTTGGAAAGTTGCTCTTTTGAGGGGATGCTGAATGTGCCCCCGCTCTGTGTTGGTGTGGAAGACCTGAGTTTGACAATCTCATTGCTGTTCTTAGGTGTTGCAGTGAATTTGGTTTTGAGGTGGTCTGCGAATGTCTGTGGGTCATAGCCCAATTGCAGTCCCTCCCCCCATCACAGCCCATTTCCAGTCCATTTCCCCCCATCACAGCCCATTTCCAGTCCGTTCCCCCCCCACCATCACAGCCCATTTGCAGACCTATCCCCCCAGCCATCACAGCCCACTTGCAGTCCTTCCCCCATCACAGCCCAATTGCAGTCCATTTCCCCCCCCCATCACAGCCCATTTCCAGTCCGTTTCCCCCCTCCCATCACAGCCCATTTCCAGTTGGTTCCCCCCCCCCAACCATCACAGCCCATCCAGTCCTAGTCGCCCCTTCCTCCGAAGAGCCCCGCACCGTCTAATGGGCTGCAGAGGGAGCCGAGGAAGCCGAGGAAGCCCGTGCGAGGCCCTGGCTCCCTCTGCACAGCCGCCAGCATGAAGAGCCTTTTCCTTCATGCTGGCGGCTGTTTCAATGAAGCCGCAAATGCTGGGAGAGGTTAAAGGGCATTGAGCGAGAATGTGGTTCGCGTGGGGCCCCCTGAAGCACGGGGCTCTGTGCGAACAACATTCTCGCTCAATGGACGGACCAGCCCTGGTCCTAAGTGCTAAATATTCAGACTAAAATGCCACATCTGACACTGCTGTGTTTAACTATTGTGCCAGAAGTTTATAAATGTTGAGCTCAGCTCATCACCAAGTTCTATTATTAGTTTGGGTTTAGAGCCTCCAGGATTTGTAGCAATGTTCTCTCTTTTCTGGTGAAATGATCAGAGTTAATTTAACTTTCACTAAAATGAATATGAAATGCATTGAGTTTCAGATCTATTTGATGTGAATTCTGCAATTTGGCCAACATGTGGAGAGAGGAGAAACACTGGGGAAATAATAGGGATGTCCCTTTATAACCTCCTATAAAGGGCAGGCTGAAATGAGCACGCTCTAAATGTGCCAGGGAGCAGGGATAAATATAGACCACTCGCAAACCCTTTATAAATTGGAGATGCTTGTGTACTTGTTGCTCTGACCAAACCACAACTCAGACATGCTCCTGACACACCGCAATGTGACTTGGATATGATCGGGCAGACATGCGTAAAAATCAGACCTTTCTAAAATCACTCTTTAGATGAGGATATGATTTCCATGTTTTAGTAGTCATATTCACAAGTGCGAATCACAAACAGGGCTCTCGTAATCCCTCAAGCCTGGACTAAGGGGCTGTTTACTAAAGTGCAGTAAATGTTCGCACTTACCACACAATAATTGTAAAAGTTAAGGTGCGGTAAGTGCAGGTCCTGTGTGGTAAATACAGGGGGTGTGTTCAGCATTTGCCCTGTATTTAGCACACAAGACAGACACTTATCAAAGGGGCCCACGTTCCCTGCCTTGGCAGTTAGCCTGGTGCTCCCTCATCTCCTGCAGGTGTCATGCCATAAAGTTTTAGGCGATGACAACTTTCTATCATCATTTAAACTGGTTTATTTAAGCTGGTTATTTAAACTGGTTACCTGGATTGGTATCCTGTACTAATTCACTGTCATTCCTTTCCTCTAATAATTCCCGCCATGCAGGGGAACTTGAAAAATGCAAATATCAAAAAAGCTAGAAACCAGGCTAAAAAACCTTCAAACAAACTGGAAAAACTCTGTCCCAGATAGAGTTTTAAACTTCTGCTTACATAGTTAACATCTCTCCACCAAGACCTGGCAAATTGTGCAAATCAATTGATCAGACATCTACACCTAACATCACGATGGCTACTAATAGGAAGAACATTTCTCCTTCCAAAAGGAGACCAAAGTAACGTTTGCAAAAACTGCAGATCAAGAATTAGTTTACCTGCACATCTACAGTACAGGCTGCTCACCACAATAGGTGATGATAGAATATACAGACATATCTTTAAAACAGTATCATGGCAATAGAAGAAAAGGGCAATAAGGAGACTTACTTACTTAGAGTTAAGTCCATCTGGCCACATTGGGCAGCAAGCATTCTCCAATATGTTCAATCTGCTGCAACAGATTCCATTCATCCTCAATTGGAACCAAGGCACTAAAGACTTTCTTTAAATGTCCTATGCCACATCTTCTTTGCTGTCCCTCTCTTTCTCCTCCCATGTGCTGGTGTCCATTCAATTGCAATTTTGGGATGTCAGTAAGTATGCAGCCTTAAAATATGTCCAGCCAGCAGGACCCTTTAGTTGAGTTACAATACTTTGGACCCTAAAAGGAGAGCATATGAAACCAAAGCACAGTTAATGCAGAATAACGTTGTCATGGCCAGTGGTAAGAAATGCAAAAATCCCGGTATAGCATGAAATGACAATAAGAAAGTGTTTAATAGGACCCCACACTCATGGATAATAAGCTGCCTTGAAACATACTGAATAATATCAAGATCCAGCAAGGAATATTTTGAAGAATTCCTGTCAACAGTTTTGTTTTATTAAACACTAATTCTCTGGGGTACACTCATTAATTCCTTGTACAACAGATTTAACCTTACCCTTAAAGACACTAATGATCCGCAGGTAACATATCTACTGTCTGTCGATGGCTTAAAGGTCTACAGTTCCACTGATCAATGCTTAGTGAAACTGCTCCATGCAGTAAAAAACATTTCAGATGGCATCAGAAGGTGAGTACATACAGTGCTACCTATGCCTAGTAGCACTACAGAAATAAGTAATATAGTAATGGTAGTAATAGTACATTAGAATAAAGGAGAAACAATCCAGCAAACATTACTGTAAAAAAATCAGCAAAGAATATTATAAGCAATTAAATTTGATATTAAAAAGTATTTTAACAGCATGGATTAAGATATAAGGCATCAATCAGCTTGAAATTCCTGCACTTTCATATGGCTTTGGAATTGTAAACTGGCCTCATAAAGATCCTGAAAAAGTCTTGTTTATATTAATAAAAATTGGATATATAAGCAAGAAACTCCTCCACGCCGATGAAATAATCTACGAGGGTTGCTCAGAAAGTAATGCCCCACATGTTTTTTCTCAGTCCAGAATGAAAATAGAGGTGTGAAATTGAAAGGGTAGAAACTTGGAACTTCAAAGGACACATGTGTGTAATTTTACTGTCGTCCGACAAATAGCGAGGCGGTAGTGATCCTTCAAATGGCGTCTGTGAGTGACACACGGTACAAACATCGAGCTGTAATTTAATTCTTGGTGGAGGAGAAGGAAAGTGGTAGAAACATTCACAAATGGTTGTGCGCTGTGTATGGAAGTTCTGCAGTAGACAGGAGCACCGTTGGATGATGGGTGAAGAGAGTAAAGGCTTCAGGAAGTGGTAAAATGGAACTGGAAGATCGGCCACGGTCTGGGCGTCCTGCCTCAGCCACCAGTCCAGACAAGTTGCAGCGCGCTGATGACATTATTCGTGCGGATCGGCGCATCACGAGTCGGGAATTGTTCATATAGCTTTCCATCAGTAGAGGTAGTGCAATGGCAATTATTGACTCTTTGGGATATTCAAAGGTGTGTGCAAGGCACACCGCAACAGCTTACAGTGTTTTAATGCCCACTGGCAGCTATCGCAGGGCGCTGCAACTTGTCTGGACTGGTGGCTGAGGCAGGACGCCCAGACCGCGGCCGATCTTCCAGTTCCGTTTTACCATTTCCTGAAGCCTTTACTCTCTTCACCCATCATTCAACGGTGCTCCTATCTACCGCAGGACTTCCATACACAGCACACAACCATTTGTGAATGTTTCTCACACTTTCTTTCTCCTCCACCAAGAATTCAATTACAGCTCATTGTTTGTACCGTGTGTCACTCACAGACGCCATTTGAAGGATCACTACCGCCTCGCTATTTGTCAGACGACTGTAAAATTACACAGATGAGTCCTTTGAAGTTCCAAGTTACTACCCTTTCAATTTCACACCTCTATCTTCATTCTGGACTGAGAAAAAAACATGTGGGGCATTACTTTCTGAGCAACCCTCGTATAAGACTTAGCGTTTGCAGAGACTGCACATTCAAAGAGCCGAAGGAGTTATGGACCTTACAGAAACAGACTACTCATATACAGCCTACTATCACAGGCTTCTAGGCCTACTTCATAGCATCAATAGAACTCAATTGTCAAAAAGTGTTGAAGTATGAAGGTAAATATCTAGAATCTCAAAGTGTGAAGTCGATGTCACCGTTGATTGAGAATTAAATGTGTGCAGCAGAAGTGTAAGCAGAAGCATCAACAAATTCAGATGACAGATAAGGGGTTAACAGAATTTCCACTGATTTTGCCTTAAAAAGTTGTTGTTTCGTTTCTTCCAACTGAATTTTAACAATTCAGTTAAGATGAAAAATACTGTTTCGGTTTACTCAGGGCCAAATGATACAGTCACACCACCCCTCCCCTCCCCCGCCTAGATTTTATATGTCATTGCACAGTAAAGCTTTGCTTTTCACTAGCCTAACTTACCTGTATGTGCAGGAGGTATAAGCAAAGCAACTGAATTTCATCACTCTGCATACAACTTTCCTGCCCGTTTCCAGCCCACTCAAAGCCATTGCATAGATGAGTGACGGCGTGGTCTACACATAAAATTATGCATGGAACCTGGGCAAGTTTACTTAAAAAGGGCTTCTAGGGTCAGCATCTGCACTGACTGCATAACGTTTTTTTAAAGTCTTAGCCCAAAGTTGACTCATGAAGACTTTAAGGGGAAGCTGGCTCAGTGCAGATTTGAACTGTCATGAAAGCATTTCATGATGCCTAATTTCCTTAGTTGGTATAGAAATTTTCATACGGTTATGGCAGTTTTCATTATGTGCACTTCTATTTAATGAGTACAATATTAAACATTAGAGATTATTTCTTTCCAATAGGCATCTATGCAAAAAATGACCAGAGACATCAATGGTAATGTAGCTTTAAAAATGTTCTCCAGGATCACATGATGTGGTGAAGAAAGAAGGATGCGTTTTTCTCTGCTCCCAGGAGCTTCCTTTCTATCTGACCCGATCCTGCTACTATCTTTCCATCTTTGTTGGTGCCACATTCCCATCTGAAGTCTGAACTGGTGAATGGACAAATAACTGAGCAAAATAGTCTAAACAGGCAAGCAAGACTCCTGTCCCCACTCCTTAGTCACCTCCTGTCTAGACTATTAGAACCTACTTCTTGCTGGTCTCCCTCTGAATTATCTCTCTCCCCTTCAATCTGTTCAACACTCTGTTGTGTGGCTAATCTTCCACCAGTCTCATCATGCTCATATTACCCCTCTTCTCAAGTCACTTAATAGACTCCCTATCTATTTCCGCATCCAGTTCAACCTTCTCCTGTTGACCTATAAGTGCATTCACTCTGCAACTCTTCACTACCTTTCCTCTCTTATCTCTCCCTACACTCCTCCTCTGCTCTTCTGGCAAATCGATTCTATCTGTGCTCTTCTCTTCTATTGCTAACTCCAGACTTCGCTCCTTTCACCTTGCTGCTCCTTATGCCTGGAACAAACTACCTGAGTCTGTTTGTCGGGCGCTTTCTCTGACCCTTTCCAAATCCATGCTAAAAGCTCACCTCTTCGCTGCCGCTTTCGGATCCTGACTCACCTGATCTCCTTTGTGTTTCCTCACCATTCCAACTAGATGTATCTCATGTCTACAGCTACTGTGTTGTCTGCCTTGACTAGATTGAAAGTTCTGATGAGCAGGGACTGTCTTTTACATGTGTCTGTGCAGCGCTGTGTACGTCTTGTAGCGCTATACAAATGTTCAGTAGTAGTAGTAAAGACAAAACACAGCCTACTGAGGACAAGATGGTGGAGGCCTCCTCTCATCTCTACTCCCATGCACTTAGATAAAGTGGTAATGCTGAACACGAACAGATTCTATCATAAAAGCACTGGCCAGCAAATTTAATTTAATTTCCAACCAAATAGAGATTACAGAGGATCATTTTAGAATCCTTATTCATGATTTGGACATCCAAAAAATGTGCATGCAGCCATCCAAATCATGAAGACGTCCCCAGAGCCATATTAATAGACTGGTTTTTATTTATTTATTTAAAGTCTCTTTTATACCGCGCTATTCAGCATCAGTGCGGTTTACAATAAACAACGAACATACACATTTCCAATAGTACTTTGTGTTTACATGTGAACAGGAGAATCAACTTGGCTAACAGGGTAACTATATACAATAACAATATATACAATTTACAGGCTGGTCATGTGTTCTTATGGTTTCAGACAGAGGAGATTTGTGAGGTTTCGGTAATTGGTGCTGAGCTTTCATTGGTTTCCGGGTAATGTAGGAGGAAGAGGTAGTGTTTCACAGCCTTCCTGAATTGGAATATGTCTGGGATTAGAGACATCCTTGGCATGAGCATGCCTAAACAGAGTGATGGGCATATCCAGGGCAGTCCACTGAACAAAGACATGCCCACCTGATTTTAGAAATGGATGGCACTTCTACAGTAGGTCCACGTCCAAATCTGTACTTGCTATAGGGTATGACTAAGCAGCGGAAAAATGCTCATTTTGCTGGTATACCCCCCAGAAAGTGTAGAGGAGACAGTACTTTGATATTCCTAGTACTGTCCACAACCACAATGAACTTTCACAGGAAATGGGGACACCTGTGTTGCAGTTCTCGCTCTGCTGCTTGCAGAGTGGCTGTCTGGGATGCATCCTTGTCTGGAATACTACCATGAGGACATCTAAGTAGATCTCCCTGAAGATGTCCATTTTGGGTGCATCCATGTTTCTGAAATCTTGCCCAAACTTGGACGTCACCAGTTTTTTTGGGCACGTTTTCACATGGGCACCTGGACATCATTTCTAAAATGTACCTCCACAGGGGTCTTTTATTAAAGGGTGCTATGGTGTTGCACCTAATGTGCCAATAATGCCAAAACTATGGCACCATAGGTGCAACACCACCACATTAACTATTGGGGGTGTGGAAAGCATGTTCCCGGCAGTTAATGCAGAGCCCTGTGCCCTAACGCAGCATACGAATAACACAGATGCACTTAACTCCACCTAGTGAAGTGGCGTTAGGTGAACCCGTGCTAATTGCAAGGTTACAGTTACTGTGCCGTGCTCACTACACCCACTGTCTGCCCCAACCCGCCCTTAACACCCCAAGTGATTTACAGTTAGCACAGGAATTGGTCCATGCTGCCATGGCTCTGTGCTGTCAACATGTGTTCCAGAGTGCCTTCAGCGCATGCCAGAACACACACTGACAGCTAGCACCCTTTAGTAGAAGACCCTCTATGTCTTCACTGATTAAGGACATAAGTAGATGCATATGAGACATGGAACAATGCCTCTCAACATCTAAAGATGATTTGTGCAGGGCCTTGGCTGAGCTCCTGGTACTCTGTAAGGTTATGCTGGCACAGGGAGAAAAGTTAAAGGATCTTCAAAATAATTTTCACCACAAAATTTAAGGTTTTTTGGCATACTCGATGACATCAGTGATGAAGAACTCACTGGGAAACTTGAACATTGGCTAATAGAATGGTTTTCCTTGGATGCCACATTGGACAAAACTGTGCTGAAGAGAGTACATAGAATAGGACCAAAAAAAGTCTGATAGTGTGTGGCTATCTGCGTTCATCACCAGGTTTCTGATTTATGCACAAAAGGTGGTGATTCTTCAGGCCTATAAGGTGAAATGGTGTGTCAGTTTTAACAATGTGCACATCTTGCCCTTTCAGAGCTACTCAGCTTAGCTGGCAGCAAAGTGTTGGGAGTTTTCTGAAACCCACAACCTAATTTTACATGTTTTTCTTCAGAGGAAGTCCCTTGCCTACAATCAGGTAAAAATGCCAAACCTTTTCTTAAAATCTTGTAGGAAGTGTGACCATCAAGGATCTGGGACTTCTCATAGTGTACTGTGACCTAGGCATATGGTCATTCCATTGCCCTAAGCATTCTATGCCAATATGGGAGATGAACACCTTTTTTTTTGTTTTGGATACTTGTTGATGATATTTTTGAATAGGTGAATGAGAGACTGAGCAAATACCTGAAATGAGTGGTCTCCATCCTCCTCATCCAAGAAGAAGAATAAGGTGGTAGATATATCTTGATCAAACAGTCAGCTTTCATGGACTGCTCCTAAGACCGATCCTGCAATCATTGGCTGTATTTTTGATACCAAATGTGGACTGTAGAGTCAAGAGAAAATCTGATTTTTGGGACAGAAATCCTCCTCTACCAATACTGGATTTCTTTTCCAAATTTGCTTGCAAGGGCCTTTGGTGGGTGGAGGGGAGATAGGCTTGGGATTAAAAATACTCATGGAGGTCAAAGTGTTTGAGTTTTTGCTTCGTGTTCATTATCTACTTTCACTTATTGGTGGGAAACTTGATTCAGGATGGGAATCAAAGGGAATTTTGGGAGAGTGGCCAAGATCTTAGATATTTTAAGGGTAATAGCATGGAAGAGGGGGGTTGGGACTGCATGAAAGGTGGTAGAAAAGGGAGTTTTAAGTGTTTATAAGGATAGCTGCGTGAATGTAGGTATAGATGTGAATGTAATGTGGGGGTGTGAATAGTTGGTGGAAACCAGGATGAAGACTGGCTAGCAAAGTTTAATAGATATATTACTAGAGTCTTACATGAGTTTGTCTTGGTGTTGAGGTTTCTTTTGCGGCTGAAGTATATCTTATGGAATGTTCATGAGATAGGATCACCTGTTAAAAAGTACAAGATGTTCCAGGCATTAAAAGGTCACAAGGCAAATGTGTATTTTCTTCAGGCAACTAGACTGGATTATCTGGAACCTCATAAGTTGCACCGGGATGGGTAGGGGCAGTTAATGCAGCATCTTTAGGACATGCTAGGCCAGGATAGCGATTTGGGTGGCCATATGTACGTCCTTTGAGCCCCTCCAGGAGTTGAAACACCCAACAGGCTGATATATATTGTTACATGCACACTTTATGTCCCTAGTGCTTACAAACATAAGGTTTTTTTAGTGGATGTGATAAAATGCCATGAGGCCCTTCAACACTTGTCTATGATTCTGGCTGGAGACTTCAACACGCTGTTTGACTTCAAATTGGATAGGTCCAGGGCTTTTGCTAGCTCTGCCTTATATGCTGCTAAGGGCTTATCTTATTTGAGTAGAAGATGTGTCTAGTTGACCCATGGACAGTGTTACATCCATTTGAATGGACAACAAGCATCGTTCAAGAGTGCATGATAACATGCCCTGCATAGATTACATTTTAGTGACTTAATACTATTTTCCATAAAAGTGAGGGAGGCTTCTATAGGTCCCGTGGAGATATCTGATCATGCAATGATATGGTTAGATCCAGATCTAGAGGGGCTAGATATGTGATCTAGACAATGACGCCTTCTCACCTATTTCTATCGAGATTTCCGCTTTCAGACTATCTTTTGGAGAAACGGTGGGAATTCTTGCAACATAATACTGAACATCAGTCAAATCCACTGATGTTTTGGGAAATCTCCATGGCTGTTACGTGAGGAGAGGTTACCTCTTATGTAACCTAGAAGAAAAAGGAGTTGGCTGTCAATAGATTATAACTAGAGAAACAGCTTAAGAGGAATTTTGTATTGCCCTCTTCGCCTACTATTAAAGTAAACTTTGTGGCCATGCAAGTAACTCTAAACACACTTATACATGACAGAACTAAGAAAGACCTGTTTTATTATTGATACAAACTAGCCAAATACAGTAATAAGTGCAGAAGAATACTTGCAAATTTGACTAAATCACAACTGTGTCATGAAGAGGGAAACAGGGTGGGCATGAGGGATTCCGTGGATAGACTTCCATTGTGTAAGCTTACTCTTGCACAACAAAACGCTCTGGATGACCTATTGACAGTGCAGGAGGTTCAAGGGGTCATATGCAATGTGGCCCTTTCAAGGACCCCAGGTCTGTATGGATCCCCAAGTGAATAATATTAATATAAAATTCTCCAGGATTTGGTAGTCTTGCCAGTGCTGGCAAAGGGGTTCATTCTCAAAAGACATGAACAAAGCTGGAGTGGAACAGGTAAATGTAGATCAGTTGTTTACATCATCAGTATATAGAAAGACTAGAGGACATGCAATGAAGCTACAGGGTAACCTATTTAAGACTAATAAGAGAAAATATTTTTTCACTCTACATGTAATCAAACTCTGGAATTTGTTACCGGAGGATGTAGTAAAATATGTTAGTGTAGCTGGGTTTAAAAAAGGTTTGGACAAGCTCCTGGAGGAAAGGTCAATAAACCATTATTAAAAGAGACCCAGGATATCACTGCTTGACCCAATACAAGCATTGTAGAACCTGTGACTTTTGGGGAAACTGCTAGGTACTTATGACCTAGATTGGCCACTGTTGGAAACAGGATACTGGGCTTGATGGACTTTCGTCTGACCCAGTATGGCATATCTTATGTTCTTATGCTGAAATAGGGAAAGGATCTCTTCTTACCAGGTTCTTATGGAGCTATTTTGTTATTAAAATCCATTACTAAAATTTTTGCCAAAATCATGGCATATCGGTTGGTGGATGCCTTCCTGATTTGACTGAAGAGGGATAAGTGGGATTTATGAGAGAAAGGTACACAGTACTCAGTGGGTAGAATCCTTTTGGCTATGTCATGCTGTCAGAGGCTTTATCTGCCATCATTAGTGATGAGTTTCAATGCAAAAAAAGGCTATGACATGTTTTACAATATTTGGGATTTGGGAACTCCTTTTTGGGCATAGTATGTACCTTAAGTTAATCCTAATGCTTCAGTAACACTCAATGGAGTAGCATCTGCAACTTTTCCCCTGCAGAGAGGAGCCCACCAGAGGTGTCCCCTATCTCCACTGATGTTTTTCCTATTCTTGGAGCCTCTGCTGTTACACATTAGGCATGACGTTATGGGAATGGATTTAGGGGGTTCAGCATTTAAAAAATGTAGCATTTGATGATGATATTTTGGCATTTTAATGAACCCTAGAAAGTCTTTAGGTAGCTAGCAGTAGATTATTTTGGCTTTTTCTGGGCTGAAATTAAATTATGACAAATCAGAGGTACTGCCATCCTTGGAGCAAATGAAGGGAAATTGAAATGGTTCTTTTCCATTATGATAGGCTGATAAATCTATTAGGTTCTTGGGAGTATGCATACCCCAGGACCCCCATGATCTTTACAGGGTGAATGTCCTTCCTCTTTTGAGAGAATTCCAGGATCATAAAGGGTTCGGCAACCAATGCCAATTTCTTTTTTTTTAAGACGTTTATTTTCATTTTACAACAAACAAAAGTAACAACACACCAAAAGATACAAATACACACATACAATAAAGAAAACAACCCCAATTACCCCCCACCCCTATGCTTCTTCTCTAAGCTAATAAGAGTCATCACATAAGCGCTTACACACATCAGTTATTGTACAGCAAACAAGCAGAAATGGTATTGATGATACAGGCTGATCCTGTGACAGAAATGTATACAAAAGTAAACAGCCAAATGAGAGCAGTTAGCAGTTAGAACATAATCATGGAACACCTTCCTTTTAAACAAGCAGTGAAGGGCTTGAGTGGAAGAGATTGACATACGAGGTAGTTGCTCATAATTACAGTAAAATGGACATAATTCCACCAATCATTGAGGTTCAGATGGGAGCCAATTTCCAGTATGTCGGAATGAAGGAGATAGGAAATAGCTATGCCCAGTAAATGGGCCTCCTGAAAAAACACTAACTCAGAATAATCATGATTAAGAGAGCTAGGGAGTGTCCTTCTTTGGAATGGACTATTGATGCCTTTTACAGTCAGTAATGATAACGTACATAAAGCCATGCCAAATAGTTAAACAATCTGAAAAGAAACATAATAGCGCACAAAGGTACACAATGTCGCTCATAGTACCAGTAAATGACTGCAGAAACAACATGATAGGAATTAAACTAAGGAAAACCATGAAGCGCCCCTTATAACAAAATAAGCACCGGAGTGCCTTAGAGAAGAAGCAAAACCCCAGAAATTACTGGCGGCCTGATGTCTGCGGGGAGAAACCCCAGAGAAGGCCTGAATTGAAACATAAATCCGACAATGTTATACAAGCTCCGAAACTGACCAAGGGTCTCATCGTGGAAAGAAAGGAGACCAATAAGGTATATATAAAGAGAAAGAAAAGTCCAGGCAGTCTCCGTTTCAAGCAGCGATCACCGCATCGGGCCATTCAAAATGGCGGACAGTTCCAGCGGATTCCATCCAAGCTGTTGGATTAGCGCATCTGGTCTGCTTCTTTAGAAGCTAGAAATGTTGCTAGCAGATCAGGATCTTCGAAGGTACGAGTTTGGTTATGGAGAGTCACTCTAAGCTTCGCAGGATATAAGATGCCGAAGCGAGCCTGTAGCTGTTGAAGTCTAGGTCGAAAAGCAAGGAGTCTCTTCCGACGGTCAGCTGTGGGCTTAGCCAAGTCAGGGAAGAAGGAGACTTTATGATTTTCAAACTCCAAATGACGATTCGCCCGGGCAGCATTTAGAATTTGCTCAACTTGCTGATATCTCAGTAGACGAAAAATGATGGGCCGGGGGGTCGTCCGATTGAGCGCCATGCTGGTAGGAACACGATGTGCTCGGTCAATTTCCAAATCTCTGTGAAAAGTAATCTTCAGCAAGGAGGGAAGAGTTTTGACCAGGAATTCTCTCATATCTCCTGCTTCCGCGCCCTCCGGTACACCGATGAGCCTTACATTGTTGCGACGGGCTCGATTATTGCTATCCTCCAACTCTTTCTGTAGACTCTGTATCTGACGCTCAGCCACATCCAGTTTCACCAAGCGCACCACGTGCGAGTCAAGGACCCCCGCCATATTGTCCTGCCGTAATGAAAGACCCTCAAAACGATCCTGAAGCACACCAAAATCTTCTCTCATGGCTCGGAGCGCTTCTCCGTTAGACTGCACCAGTTCCTTCACACCACGTATTTCCTCCAAGATCTCCTGTTGCATTTCGGGGTTATCCCGAAATGGCACCATCTTTTGTGGGGAAGGCAGCTCTGTCTTGGAACGTTTTCCGTGTGAAGAAGAGGGAGATCCGAAGTCTAAGCGCGCTGGTTTATGGGCCGCCATCTCCCCCGAGGCACCCCGGTAAGTTCTGAGCAAAATATTAAGTTAATGTAGGTATTAAGTCAGGATTCTGAGTAGGCCCCTCGGGAGCTTCAGCGCAAAGCGTCTAACCCGCTGGACATCAGGCTCCGCCCCCCAACCAATGCCAATTTCAATGTTGGGATGAGTTTATTTGTATAAAATGACTTTAAATGTTTCAAATGGTTCCCTCTGTGCTAATGCCATATGACTTAAGTATAACTAATAAAGCATTGTGCCAGTACATGTGGCAGTGACATATATCTAGGATGCCATTGACAGCATTGGCAAGACCTGGGGTGGGGAGGGTAGGCCTTACCAGACTTGAAACATTACAACTTGGCTAGTCTTTTGCATCATATAAGAGAGTGGTTGAAGGGGAAATCCCACTTTATGCATTTTTCTCAAGATGCTTTTGCATTTAGGCCTCTTGATCTTAGATTTGTTTTATATACACAAGTGACCTTTTTGCCAGGACATATAGTTGGACATCCATTGGTACTCTGCTATGTAGAGCATGACGATAAGTCTGTGGGAAGGTCAAATGTAACCCAGAACTCACTTCTTGAATGCCCATTAGAGAAAATAGGGATTTTGCCCTGATATGCAGCACCAAACGTTTGGCAGAGAGCGGGGATCAAGATCTTAGCAGACTGTACAGATGATGAAGGCCAAATTCAGCCCTTTCTTGACTTACAGACCCAATCTGAGCTTCCCCAGAAGACTTGTTTGCCTATCTCCAGCTGAGGCACTATGTGGAGGGTTTGAATAGAGTGGCATTGAGTGGCCCAGATATGGAAGATTCAATAGAAAGAGGCAGAGGGCACGATATCTCTGTCAATTTTGTACAAGTCATATGGCTCTATTGAGGGGGGACTTTTGATTTTGCTCAATAGGCTGACCAATAGAGTAAGGATCTTGGTTTATCTATCTTGTCCAAAACACTCAAGCTTGCTGCTGATATTTTGGCATTTTTTTTTATTTATAGAATTTCAATCAAAATGATACAAGCACTCACACTTGATACAGCAAAGAGACATTGAGCAAGTAATTCCACAAAGGAAATCTATACAGAAATAAACTATAATAAACCCCTGTCTTACAAGTCCTCACACTAGGGAGATCCAAAATAAAGAAACAATAAAGAAACTTATTATAGATTCATTAGAAATAGCTAGATCCACTAGGCCTGGTATCCATATATCTACAAATTAAACCTACCCACCTAAGGAACAGCAGACAGGTGAGCACTAATAAAGGAGACTAATTTAGCTGGTTCAAAGAAAATATAGGAAACCGATTTAAATTTTACCAAACATTTACAAGGAAATTTGAGAAAAAATATACCCCCCAGCTGGAACACCCCCGGTTTAAGCAACAGAAACTCTTTCCTCCTTTTTTGCGTATAACGAGATAAGTCAGGAAACATTCGGATAGCAAGCCCTTTAAACAAAATGGAACGCTTTTTAAAATACATTTTCAATAACCACTCACGATTGGATACTAATGCCAGTGAAATTAACAGAGTTGTAGGAACCACAGCATCGGATAACGAGGTATCTAAAATATCTGATACATTCAGTACATCTAACGGTTCCTCATTGACAGAAAAAGCCCCTGTTGGACTTTTTATTTTCTTCCCCGTAGGGAGGTAATAGATTTTAGAAATTGGAGGATATAAATTCTCAGGAACATTCAATACTTCACTCAAGTACATCTTAAACATATCACGAGGAGTCACCAAGGGTGAACGGGAAAAATCCATAGCCCTATTCTGGTTCTCCAACATTTCTATTTTAAATTTAACTCCTAAAATATCTTTACAAACATCAGCAAACTTATCTTCCAATGATATAACCTTATTCTCCATCGCAGAGGCTTGAGACTATAACAAAGTCACAGAGTCCTGACAATTCCGTAGTCCCAGCTTATTATCTTGTATCAACTTCCATGTGGCATTAGTTTGGGAGACTAGACACTCACCAAACTTATATTTTGGCATTTTAATGAACCCTAGAAAATCTTTAGGCCACCAGCAGTTAACACCATGTTATGAGAAACTCAATACAAATTTTTATGATGACTATTATATCTCAGCACCAGGATTTCGAGGCACGTTTATTTAGCAGAATCAGATTTAGGGGAAAAATGCATGCAGGAGATCAACTCCCTGGGCCATGCATTTTGATTATGTCTACTACTACTACTGATCATTTGTATAGCGCTACAAGACATATGCAGCACCGTACAAGCACTATAAGCAAAATACAGTCCCTGCTCATCAGAGTTTACAATCTAGTTAAGACAGATAACACAACAGCTGAAGACAAGGATACATTTAGGGGTATGGTAAGGAAAACACATAGGAGACTAAGCAGATCAGAATCCAAAAGCAGCCTCAAAGAGGTGAGTTTCAACATGAATTTGAAAAGGGGGCAGAGATGAAGTCTGACATACAGGTTCAGGTAGTTTGTTCCAGGCATGAGGAGCAACAAGGTAAAAGAATCAAAGTCTGGAGTTGGCAGTGGAAGAAGATACAGAAGTGATCCGCCAGAAGAGCGGAGTTCCTGAGGAGAGGTGTAGAGAGAGATAAGAGAGGAAAGGTAGTGAGGAGCTGCAGAATGAGGGCACCTATAGGTTAGTAGGAGAAGTTTGAACTGGATACAGAAACCGATAGGGAGCCAGTGAAGCGACTTGAGAAGAGGGGTTATATGAGCATATTGAGTTTGACAGATTAGCAGCACAGCTGAATTTTGAATAGATTGAAGGGGAGAGAGATGACTCAGATAGAGACCAACAAGGAGGAGGTATTCGCGAGGTAACTAAAAAGTGGATAAGTGTCTTAGTAGTGCGTTCCGAAAGGAAGGGCGAATTTTGCTGATGTTATAGAGAAAAAAACGACAGGTTTTAGCTATCAGTTGGATGTGTGTGGGGAAGGAGAGGGAAGAGTCAAAGACGACCGCAAGGTTGCAAGCTGAGGAAACAGGGAGTAGTAAAGTATTATTCACAGAGAAGGACTAGAAAAAGGAACTGCTACTTCTGGAGAGAGATCTGCAATTGTGAGTATATACTTCTGGAAATTTTCTGAAAGGACTTTTTTGTATTAAAGCTAATTAATCTGTGAACCCAGTGTTTTTTGTTAAATCAGTCAGTGCCTAGTAGCAGCAGTTTAAGTTTAAATTTAAAACACAGAAGAGAGCTTTCTGGTTAAATTTGGAACCCAGAAGAGAGCTTGTAGTTTAAATTTCATAATAAGTCAGAGCCTAGCAGCAGCAAAGAGCTGTAATTTAAATCAAATCAGAATACAACTTAGCATAAAAGGCAAAACAGGGTCAGTACTCTTTGAGCAACAAATAAAGTCACAAAGAGGCCTTCTACCTAGGGGGCAAGAGACCTGTGAAACTTTTTCAATAGGTGTTAACACCAAGTGGCAGGTCAAGAGGCCATTTTGAAAGGCTCCTTCTATCCAAGCAAGGACTGTTAATCACCCAGGAAATTGGTCACAGCTTACCTCAGCAGCACAGGACAGGGTACTGTGTAGCAGCCCTCTTTTAATAAGTGTCATTTCCCTCCCTTCTTCCCCAACACCCACCCACCCCTGGGATAATCGTAGCTTTATAGGTACTTACACATCTTGAAGGAAAGGAGGTGCTCTCAGGTGAAGCCCGTTATCCAAATCAGTCATACACTAAGGACCTGAGATTAATTAAGCTTCAGGTGAACAAGGTATATTAAATGTATTAGGTACAGTTTTATTAGTATAAATATCCATAGCAACCCTTAGTAAGTAAAGAACTTAAAGATCTAAACACAACCTTAAAACTAAGATGCAGACAGCAGTCCAACAGCGAGATGGGGGGCTTTCCAGTCTTTTGCATTGAGTGTCACATGTATGATTTTCTCCCAGTTGGTGAGAGGTCTTACGTGTGCACTAGGTGCAACAAGCTCTTTGCTCTCAGGGAACGAGTCCGTTCTCTAGAGGCTAGAGTAGCAGACTTCGAAGACATAAGAAAGACAGAGAGGTACATAGACGAGACCTACAGGGATACAGTCCTGAAGTCCCAACTCCTGTCTGGCAGCATCCCTGTTGCCATGGAGGAGAGAGGTCACGTGACAGGACAGCATCACCCTGGTGTGGCAGGAAGTGATTCTGTAACTAGGACCTGTCCTCCAGGTGATGTAAAACCCTCTCGCATCGAGGAAGTTTCTCCAGGGCCATGTGCCTATGAGGGAAGGGTTAGGACAGCCGTTATAGTTGGTGATTCGATCATTAGACATGTAGATAGCTGGGTGACTGGGGGACGTGAGGATCGCCTGGTAACATGCCTGCCTGGTGCGAAGGTAGCGGACCTCACACGCCACCTAGATAAGGTCTTAGATAGTGCTGGGGAGGAGTCTGCTGTTTTGGTTCATGTCGGTACCAATGACATAGGAAAATGTGGTAGGGAGGTTCTGGAGGCTAAAATTTAGGCTTTCAGGTAGGAAGTTGAAATCCAGAACTTCCAGGTTAGCATTCTCCAAAATGCTTCCCATTCCACGCGCAGGACCCAAAAGGCAGGCAGAACTCCGGAGTCTCAATGCGTGGATGAGACAATGGTGCAGAGATGAGGGTTTTGGATTTGTTAGGAACTGGGGAACATTCTGGGGAAAGGAGGGGCTCTTCCGAAGGGATGGGCTTCACCTTAACCGGGATGGAACCAGGCTGCTGGCATTAACCTTCAAAAAGGAGATAGAGCAACTTTTAAACTAGATAATAGGGGAAAGCCTACAGTCACCCAAGAGCGCATGGTTCGGAAGAATGTATCCTTGAAGGATACTACCAAAAGCAGAGAGGTTCCAAAAAAGAGTAAAGTAGTCCAAATGCCCTTGAGTATGGAGCAGACAGAGCTTAAAGATCCCAAATTACCCATGCCTACCAATAGCCAAATTAATATGAATAAAATACAGTCTCTAAAATGCTTGTATGCAAATGCTAGAAGTCTAAAAAATAAGATGGGAGAGTTAGAATAAATAGCACTAAATGAGAGGTTAGAAATGATCAGAATATCAGAGACATGGTGGAAGGAGGACAACCAGTGGGACACTGTGATACCTGGTTACAAACTATATCGTAATTGGTGGAGGGGTTGCGCTCTATGTTAGAGAGGGCATTGAGTCAGAAAGGATTAAAGTTTTGCAGGAAACAAATTTTGCTGTAAAATCTCTATGGATTGAAATTCCATGTAAAAAGGGGAAGGCGATGGCAGCGGGTGTGTACTATCGACCGCCTGGCCAGAATTAACAAATGGCTGAGGAAATGCTCAAAGAAATCAAGGAAGCTAACAAACGTTACAGCGCAGTAATAATAATGGGTGATTTCAATTACCCCGGTATCGACTGGGTCAGTGTCACAGTAGGACATGCAAGGGAGATAAAGTTCCTAGATGAAATAAATGACTGCTTCTTGGAGCAGCTGGTTCATGAACCGATCAGAGGGGAAGCCATATTAGACCTAGTCCTTAGTGGAACACCAGATCTAGTGCAAGAGATAAGGGTGTTGGGGCCACGTGGCAATAGTGATCATAGCATGATCGCATTTGATTTAATTAGTGGAGGAGGGATAGTAAGGAAATCCACAGTACTACCTTTTAACTTCCGAAACGGAGACTATGATAAAATGAGAAAAATAGTTAAGAAAAAACTAAAAGGAGCAGTTGCAAAGGTTAAAGACTTACATCAAGCTTGGGTGTTGTTGAAAAATACTATCTTGGAAGCCCAGACCAGCTGTATTCCACACTTTAAGAAAAGTGGAAGGAAGTCCAAAAAACTGCCGGAATGGTTTAAAGGTGAGGTCAGAGAGGCTGTTGTTGCCAAAAAAGCATCTTTCTGGAAATAGAAAAAAGAGCCAAACGATGAAACCTGGAAACAGCACAAACACTGGCAAGTCAAATGCAAGGCATTGATAAGGCAGGCAAAGGGAGCATTTGAGAAGAAGCTTGCTGCGGAAGCAAAAATGCGAAATAAAGACTTTTTCAAGTACATTCGTAGCAAAAAACCTGTGAGAGTCAGTTGGTCCATTAGATGATAGAGGAGTTAAAGGGACACTAAGAGATGACAAGGCGATAGCGGAGAGACTGAATGAATTCTTTGTTTCGGTCTTTACTGAGGAAGATATAGGGATCTTACCTATGACTGAAGTGGTTATTTAAAGGTGCGGATGAATTGAAGGAAATATCGATACATCGGGAAGATGCATTACAACTATTAGATAAGATGAAGAGTAGCAAATCACCTGGTATACATCCAAGGGTGTTGAAAGAACTGAAATATGAGATTGCAGACCTGCTATTAGTAATCTGTGAATTTTCATTAAAATCATCTGTAATACCTGAAGATTGGAGGATCGCCAATGTAACGCCTATTTTTAAAAAGGGTTCCAGGGGTGATCCGGGAAACTACAGACCGATGAGCCTGACGTCAGTACCGTGAAAAATGGTAGAAACCATCATAAAGAACAAAATTACTCAGCACATAGATAGGCATGGCCTAATGGGAGACAGCCAACATGGCTTTAGACAAGGAAGATCTTGTCTTACTAATCTATTATGTTTTTTTGAAAGTCTGAATAAACAGGTGGACAAAGGTGAGTTGGTTGATATAGTGTATCTGGACTTTCAGAAAGCCTTTGACAAGGTCCTTCATCAGAGACTTTTGGCAAAACTAAAGAGTCATGGGATAGGAGGCAGTGTACTATTGTGGATCAGGAACTGGTTAAAAGATAGAAAGCAAAGGGTAGGGCTAAATGGCCAATTTTCCCAATGGAGAAAGGTGAATAGTGGTATACCCCAGGGATCTGTGCTGGGTCTGCTGCTTTTTGACATATTCATAAATGACCTGGAAAAGGGAATAATGAGTGAGGTTATCAAATTTGCAGATGACACAAAACTATTTAAAGTTGTTAAAACCCAAGAGGATTGTGGAAAATTGCAAGAGGATCTTGATAAATTGGAAGACTGGGCATCAAAATGACAGATTAAATTTAATGTGGACAAGTGCAAAGTTATGCACCTAGGGAAGAACAACCCAAACTATGGTTACACGATGCAAGGTTCCACATTAGGAACCCCACCCAGGAAAAGGATTTAGGCGTCATTGTGGATAACATGTTAAAACCCTCCGCCCAGTGTGCAGCGGCAGCCAAGAGAGCAAATAGAATGCTAGGTATCATAAGAAAAGGAATGGAAAATAAAACAAAAGATATTATAATGCCTCTATATCGTTCCATGGTGAGACCGCACCTTGAATATTGTGTGAAATTCTGGTTGCCGTATCTTAAAAAGGATATAGCGTTATTAGAAAAGGTTCAGAGAAGAGCCATCAAAATGGTAAAGGGGATGGAAAGATACTCCTATGAAGAAAGGCTAAAAAGGTTAGGGCTCTTTAACCTGGAAAAGAGACGGCTCAGGGGAGATATGATAGAAGTCTATAAATTAATGAACGGAGTAGAACTTGTAAACGTAGATCGATTGTTTATGTTATTAGAATATAGAAAGACTAGGGAACATGCAATGAAGCTACAGGGTAAACTATTTAAGACTAATAAAAGAAAATATTTTTTCACTCAACGTGTAATCAAACTCTGGAATTTGTTACCGGAGGATGTAGTAAAGGCTGTTAATGTAGATGGGTTTAAAAAAGGTTTGGACAAGTTCCTGGAGGAAAGGTCCATAAACCATTATTAAGAAGGGACCCAGGATATCAATGCTTGACCCAGTACAAGCATTATGGAACCTGTGTCTTTTGGGGAAACTGCTAGGTACGTATGACCTATATTGACCACTGTTGGAAACAGGATGCTGGGCTTGATGGACCTTGGTCTGACCCAGTATGGCATATCTTATGTTCTTAGAGACTGAGAAAGGAGGAATGGGGAGGTGGGTTTAGGTGGAAAAATAAGAAGCTTTGTTTTGGCCATGTTCAATTTCAAGAGGCAGTATAAAAACCTTTTGGGGGCGGAGGGGTCCTCCAACTATTTAGCTAAACTCACTTGATGATGTGGCTGCATGTGGGTCTCAATATAAATCTATCAATTTATTTTTGAGGAAGGTGTGCCTTCTAGCGAGGAAGGCTGTGTTATGTCACTGCAGGAGCCTTCAGCTCTCATCTTTCCTCCGGTGCCATTTAGCTCTCCACATTGTAATGGTGATGGAGAAGTATGCAGCATGTCTATCTAGGCCCAAGGGTTGCATGCAGATCTGGGGGGCCTTATTAGAACTCGCTTTCACATGATGCACAGAGTATTGTTCTTAATGCATGCCTGTGTGGCCATATGCTGGTACTTACATAATGACTGTAAGCGGGAGAGGGGGCCTGAGGCGGAGTGATTTGACTGAAAGGGGGGGAGAGAGGGAGCTTGGGGGGTTTAGTGTCACATGTATCTGTATGTCCATAAGAAAACACTATGTGCTTTGGGCTATTATGTTCTTTGTAGTTAGAATGCTACCTTGTTATGGCACTAATAAAGAACGTTTCTTTTTAAAGTTCTACATCAGCCAATAGCACGGTGGCTCTAAAATGCTGTGTGACATCACAGTGTATTCTGAACTACCTGATATTTCAACTATAATGAACTAAATAGGCCTGATTACCAATAAAAAAATCCAAAGAATGGATTCTAAGTTTCAGGGACATCGAGGACATGAAAAGTGTGAGCCAGGTGTGGCACAATTGGATCAAGGTTTCACATAGTGGAGGACGAGGCAGACATAGAGCTTCCTTTCTTTCTCTTGCCCTGGTACTGCTGATGAACTTTCCTCTAGCTCTGTCTCCTCAGCCTCATTAACGACGCAGGTATTCCACTGCCTGCCTGTTGATTTAGTATTGCTATCCTACTCAGTATTATCAACCACATCATCGTCATCCTTGCTATCAAAATAAATGCAGTGGCAGAAGAGTCTGAGCTGTCACATTTCCTTTCTTGCATTTCTTCTCTTGAATAGCCTGACCTTTCCCTAGCTGTGCATGCTGTGCCTACCACAACAGGATCCTACTACTGCTCTGTCTCAGCAGACTCGGACAACAATGGCTCCTTAGTGCTATGACTGCCAGAGTTTTGTGAGGACTGCCTGCATGGCCAGACTTCATAGGAGAATAACTCTACAAGGTAGAAAAAGGATTGCATCCTGAAGCAAGCAGCAGGGGTGCTGAGCAGACTACAAAGAAATAAGGAACACTTTCCTCTTCCTTCTTACTGTGGGGCTCAACAGCAAGCCTCGGACACTTTTTTCTTTTTCATGAGTGCTGTGACAGTGCAATAGGCTTTCATGATACTGTTTATAGGGATTTTGGCTTTGGCAAGAGGATCATATTTTATTACCTATAAAGACTAGGATTCTGGTTGGGGTTCTAATAGGAATGTTGTCTTGGAAATGGGATAGTGGGAAAATAATTACCTGCTGTCCTGCTAGCAGCTCAGTTACCCCAAATATTTTTCTGTGCATATTATATAATTTTCTTTTTGATATTGCTGTTGCCCAGAATTTAACAGTTTGTTACTACTAGGGCACTACCGGGAAACAGATATTCAAAGACCCCTTGAACGGGTACAATAATGGGCTGATTTTGCTGATTATGGTTTTGGCTGAATATCTGCCAAAATCTAGTCAGTCAAAATTTGTGTGGCTGAGTATCTTCCCCCTTCCAAAATTTAGGGGCCTTTTTACTAAATGCTGCTAACCAGTTAGCGTGCTTTGTGGCATGCAATAATTGGACATGATGAATGCTAATGCGTAAGCATGTCAGCTACTGGCTGCCAGAATTCACATTAACTGACAATCGCGTGCTGATGTGGAGACTGGGCAGGTTAGGGGTGGAGTGTGGCCATGGAGACCACATTAGCGCATGATCACTGTCAATGTCGCAAATAACAAGGAACATGCTGATGGTAAATGCGGAGACTTTGCACTTATCAAGCATTAAAAACATACATTAAGTACAAAATCATAGTAGGATTTAGTAGAAAGGCTTCTTAGTTGCTTAATGCTGAAAATCTCTGCCCATATTCGACCCATGTGCACACCAACGTGAAAGTACATGCGATGGGCTCCACACGCGTAGTTATAGAATCGTGACAGTGCAATTTATTCATGTAAGTGCACACTCACTTGAATGAATGACAAATACTACAATTTACATGTGTAGATGGCACATACATTTACGTGGCTCCTTATAGAATTACCCTCTTATTGGCTAAATGCTACAAAGAAATAAAACCAACAACGTAGAAGTCCCTTCCTCCACACCCAATTTCAAAATTAACTCTCGCTCTCTCTCCACTGGGGCGTTCCAAGGTAAACTAGAGGTGGCACATGGTGAAAACTGGCTAGCCAGTTATCCCAAAGCAGTGAAAGTTAGACACTTGAAAGGTTCATCTAATTTTCACCACTGAAGCTAACCAGGCAGGGCTGAATATTTCCGCAGCCCAGGTAGCTTCGGTGCTATCCGGCCAACCCAAATATTCCATGCCAGTGGCCGGTTATGGTCCTAGCATTGAATGTCTACGTTTAGAATTCAGCAGCGACTTTATCAGTGCTAGCTGCTGCCGCTTAACATCCCCCTCTGTAGTGTTCAGATGATCATGATTGTTGAGTTAATTATAAAAGTTTGGGGAGGGGGGTGGTGAAAGAATAAGGCTAATGATTCATCTAGGGCACCCAATACCCTTGCACTGGTTCTAAACTCACTCCATTTGATTAATAAAGCCCCCTGTCCTGATGCCCTTTTCTTCCTGCAGGCCAATATTTAAAAAGAAGGAGTTTCTATCTTAGTTGATGCCTCCTTCCTTGAAACAGAAATTTAAACAAGAAGGAGCCAAGTCAGCAGTGCTTTCTTCCTCCAACAGCTGAGATTAAAAATAAAGAAGTACCTCATTCTCCCATGCTGATGTTAAAAAGGACACGTTTCCCCGATAATCGATGACCCTTTCCTCCAAGAAGGAAAAAAGATGACCCCCCCTACCAGTAGCCACTACCCCTCCCTCCCTTCTGCTCTGTCAAAGTTTTAAGAATAAAGTAGGAAGCAGTTGGGAATTTTCATGCCTCTCTCCCTTTGCACTGGCAATCCTCCCCTTCAAACTCTTCCCTCCCATTATATCATTTGTAACCCAAAAGCAATAGTGTCAGCTTGATGATTTCTCCATCCTACCTTTCTATTCAAAAAAGGTCTTTACTGTCCTCCTTCCCTTTAGCAACCTGAAATTATGTAAGCCTCACACCTGATGCATACTCCCACCATGGGTAACTATTAAAAGAAGAAATAGGGCCATGATGGAAGCTAAAAAGAATAAAGAAAACCCTACTGGCCTCTTGTCTTCTTCTTCCACAGAGGATATTATAAAGAATGAGTCCTGCTAGGCCCCTTGACGTTTTTCTCCATGGCCCAAGCTTACAAAAGGAAATCCCCCATGCCCGGCAGCTGCTCTTCTCTCTCCATACCTACCACTTTGTCAAAGTTAAAAAAAAAAAAGCCAGCAGTGATTATACAAAACAGAATGTCCAAGGTGTGAATTCAACAACTCCAGAGCTTCTTAGGGCCAGAGGGCAGCATTGAGGATTGAATCAGACCAGATAGGACTCGATAAGGACATTGGCTTCCTGTCACATTATAAACTATAAATATTTACAGCCTGATCACCAATAGGACTCAACAAATATATTTACTTTCTATCACACTACAAACATTGAGGGGTCATTCTGTGCAATGAATAGTGGGGATGGACATCCCGTTGGGACATCCATCCCCGTTATTCGTACCTCCACCCTAATACGTCTAACTTCCCCACTCATTGTATGAGGAAGTTAGACGGGGAGGGAAAAAGGCAGATCGGGGCGGCGTTACAGTGGGCAGTGGGCGGTCATCAGCCCCAAACATACAGGGCCGATTCCAATGTTGGACCTGTATGTCCAGGGCTGATGGCTTAGACGGAGAATTTATTCCACCTCTGAGGTGGAATAAGTTCCCTGATCTGGCAGCAGATAGCAGGCCTGGGGCTGTAATGTGGCGGGAGGGGGCAGAGAGCATTCCCTGCAGCCTGACCCTGGCCTTGGGAGGCTGGATTGGGGGTCAGGCTGCGGGGAAAGCAGTTCAGGAGCTGGCGGGCGGGGATCATGGTTTTACAATGGAGCCACGGTGCCATGGCAACCGGACGCCATGGTGCCACAGCTCTATTGTAAAGCCCAGACTGACTTAGTCGGGCAAGGCCTGTACATGCAGGCCAGGCTGAATCGTGGTCTCGTCCTGCACGTAAAGGCCTGTTCAGGATTCTCATCCCGGCGGAATAAGAATCGCGACTCCCTCTGTGCGTCCGGTTCCGACCAGGCACACAGAGGGCCTGTACGTCCAGGATGGAATTAGGCTCTTATAGCCTGGTCACTCTCTGATCAATGATACATTCCTCCCCACCCCATGTAATGCTGTATTGATTCCTGTATATATTTTAGTATCAACATCTGTTGCTCATACTGTCTTGACCTGAGGAAGAAGATTTTACCTTCAAAAGCTAATCTACAAATGTATTTAGTTAGTCCAGTAAAAAGGTATCACCTTATTTTCCTTTCTCTTTCTCTTTTTATTTAACTACCATTACAGTGGACTAACATAGCCATCACATTTCTTTATGCAATATTTTTAAAATGAATTCCGCTATTACTTGTGGACTGGCAGGCATTCTAGAGTGATTGTTCCCTTTAATTTGATACTTTTTCTTTTATTGTTTTCTCTATTTTTTCCTCTTTTTCTGTAATAAGTGAATTTGCTTGTGGGGTATTATGCAAAATTAAGAAATATAGAATAAAAAAAATTAGGATGAGTCCAAACAATAAATTTGTGGTGGCGAGATTGAATGTAAAATTCATATATGTTGCCAAATCTTGAAGCTCACTCAGTCTACAAGGAGAAGTATGGCCACTAGAAAGAATGAAAGCCAAAATTTGAGTAAAGCAGATTCTAATGGCTCAAAGGGCAACTTGATAAGAGAAGAGATCACTAATTAAGGTCCCACAAAACAGGAGACGTCTGCAAAGGAGGTCATAGATGAAGGCCTTTCATAAACTGGGAAATGTTGTTCTACTTCCTTATTATATTGTTCTATTTCTATATTCTCTGTTTACTGTAAAGCCCTGTTGAGCTATGTTGTTACATGTAAACCACTGTGACATTTAGATAGAATGGTATAGAAAAATTGCTAAATAAATAAATACGAAGCTGCGCTGCTGGAAGATTGTCTACCAGATTGTGATATGCAGACAGTGGACTGAGATGAACTCTTACTGAGAGTTGAAGGCCCAGGCAATATAAGTGATAGAGGTACTGTACAAAAGTAGTAGGAGGACATGTGATGGAGTCATATCCATTTGTAAAACATCATATGGACAATCTCTTTCAGTTGAAGGCATTTGTTCTTCTTGTGGAAGGCTTTCTAGAAGCTATTATCATTATCAACAAGTATATAAACTAGGTACTCCTCAATTTCCAAGCTGAGAGGTCTAGGAACTTTAAGTCTGGATGGAAAAGTCTATCTTCTTTTTGAGTTATTAGTTCTGGGAATTGAAGAAGCTTTCGATGAGGAAGAATTGCAAACCCTTGGAAAAAGGAAAAACAATATCTGCTGAGTTGAATAAGAAACTATTAGAATCATGATGGCCTGAGTTTGCTGGAACTTGTGAATAACTCTTGTTAAGAAAGGAGTCAGAGGACAAGCCTAGAGAAAAGTCCAGATCCATGGAATTGTTATTGTATCTAGAGATACATGAAGACTGGAAGAAAAATGAAACAGTAAAACAGAAGTATCATGTTTTCTCTTCTGGATAAGAAGTTACTATATGGCATGCCCCATTCTTGAAGTACTCTGCTGTCAGCTAATTGATTCTGCAAAGCAGGGATGTAGGCAGTTTGTACCTGGATGTGATTTGCTAGGGCAAAACCCCATATTATTGCCACATCTCAGCAAAGATATAGAAAGCTTGTTTGTTTATATAAAGCTTTGCAACCTAAATGACTGACTGAATGAGAGCAGATGAGTTACAAACCTTCTGAAGGAATACCATAGGGCATATAAAATTGCTCCAAATTCAAGATGATTTATATAAAGAGTTCTTTTGTAAAGAGACCACATTCCTTGAGAATGGTGATTGTCTAGATGAGTACCACAACCCTGGTTTGAGGTATCCATGGTGAAGACTAGTTGATGATGTTATCATGGTGTAAAAGATACTCCATCGGGTAGGTTAGATTTGAGAATCCACCATTGCAACATGAGGCACAAGTGAGGTGGCAGGTAAATTATCAAGAACAGTGGTTGAGAGCACCGATTCCACTGGAATCGATGCTCTCAATCCCAAGGAGGGCACCACTCTCTCTCTCTGCCCAGTCGCCGGCTCCATAAGAAGCATAGGACCCCCCAAGGAAAGCACCACTCTCTCTCTCTGCCCAGCCGCCGACTCCATAACAAACACAGGACCAACGATCATCAGAACAAGAGCCACAAAGAGGTGAGAGTGAGTTTGTACTGTACGTGCTGCTTCTTCCTGCTGCCTTTTCCTGCACCTCTTCAGCACGCAGCCAGCAAGCTCCGCCCACCAAGCACTGTCTTCACCGGCACAGAGAGCCTTTAAAAATCAGTGCAGCTCAGGCACACCCGCATCTGGCGGGCCCACGCCTGAGGACCTTGCCAGAGAGCCCTTAGGCAAGGCCCTTAGGGGAGGACCTCTTGACAGATTCAAGATCGCACATGAAACAAGATCTTCCTCAATCAGCAGATTGAATCGTAAGCTTTAAACAGCTAACCCTGTACCTTACAGACTATGCATGTTTAAAGTTTAGGTGCTACAAGCTGACACTTATGATCAAACTCCAAACACTATTCGCCACTACTACAGTAAACACAACCGGAAACAAAAAGATCCACAATATCTGAGCATTAAACTTTTGATTAAGATATCTCCCAACATATCCAATTTAATTGTAACTTTAATGCAAATGTAATTTTAACTTGTTATAGCTTTGTTAAAACTCTACCACAGTAACACAAATGTAACTTTTGTCTCTCAAACTAGCTAGTTCTAAATATCTCTCTAGATACCTCTTGCCTATGAGTCGCATTTTAATTCCTCTCTGTTCTCGTATTGTGATCACATTGTTTGTATCTCACTGTTCGAATCATAAACCTTGGTTTCTCACTGATGTTTTTCACATGCCACTATTCTGTTAGCCAACCTGTATATCAGGTGGCTATTATATCTGCTCCTCCTAAATGGTAGAATTCTTTCTGCAGCCATACTGCTTCCCCCTTTAATAACCTATTATACCCCTCAACACACCATTATATTGATCTTTTATGATGATTCATGTACTTTAGCACATGACAACTAATTCACATTGTTTTTTCCGCCGTTCTCATCACAGACATGTGCTATCACTGCAGCAATTCACAGTAGCCTGAGCTGCTCCCTCACTGTTCATTATTGTAACATACTATTGCCCTGTTCTACTTATCATTTATTGCTACTATTATTCTTTGCCTTAATGCCTTACTGCCTCTATACAACTATTATAAACCTGTGTCTACCACAGTGGCACTACAACCCCCACTACTTTTACAACTAACGTAGACCCAACTTGGTTCTCATTACTGTTTTGTTGGCTATCCCTCCTCAGATACTATCTTCTATTCAATCCAAATCCCCTCTGTTACAGTTTGTAAACATGGAAATCAAATTCTCCATAACTCGTGTTCTTTGCATTCTTCTGCTCATTACAACATTAGCTAACGCACTCCAGACCCCCCAAAACACCTTCACAATTCATCCCATTCCCATCATTCATCATCGCCCAAACAATAACCAAATTGGTTACTTGCACAACCATCGAAACACCAGAGATAGCAATCATCATAAATACAAAACCCACCAAAGACTAATAATCATCATCTCCGGCAATTATATCAAACCTCTTAACCAGACAAAACCTATTAAGACATTAAAATGCATACTAATAAACACGTGATCTGTTAGGAATGAAATACCATTAATACTAGATATCATATCAGATGAATACCCAGATATTTTTTGTATCACTGAGACATGGCTCACTGTTCATGATACCATCCTCCTAAATCAGTTAAATACAAATGGGTACAGTCTATTTAACTGCCCTAGGGACATCAAACAAGGTGGTGCAGTTCTAATATTAACCAAAGCAGAAAAACACATCCATCAGTGCCTGTAATAATAATGATGGGCTAGACCTCCTCAAAATCGAGAACAAAAGCTTAGCAATATGCCTCATCTGTAGACCTCCCACTAACAGCCACATTAACCTTACATCAATCTTAGAATCAGCCTGCTCATCACACATGAGGAAACCCCATGTCATCCTCAGAGATTTAACCTAGCATCACTCCCCCTCCAACAATCTACAGTGTTCTTGGAATTCATGGAAGACCTAGGCTTCCATCAAACGATGCACAATCCCTCCCAAGTCAAGGGAAATACACTCGACTTGATATTCCTCCCAAAATCTATCATTGAACACCCCAATTATTCCCCCCCCCCCCAGCACAACTCAGGTACCCTGATCTGACCACCCAATCCCCTTACAGAACAAAAACCCACTAACACAGAGCAATATAGTCCTCTATTCAGGAGGACAAAAAGCTTTCCTGAATAACAAAGCTTTCCTGAATAACTTAGGCCCTCAACTCACTTCTCAAACCCATAACTTAGATGAGTCAGTAAAGAACTGGCATTCAACAATTAATTAAACAGCTATACCCACAAGCACCTACAATAAAAGCACCCGCAGACCTTCTAAAAAATGTTATACTCATGATATACACATCCTTAAAAAAGAGCTACGCAAACTCGAGAAAAGATGGAGGACTAAAAAATCCACAGATCTCAAGTCCCTCTTCACAGCAGCTCTTAATTCTTATAAAGAATTCATACAAGCTGCTAAGAGGAACCACTACAATAACACCCTAAATAAAGCCATCAACTACCCCAGAGAACTATTTGATATCGTTAAATCCCTAACTAAAACCCCTCCAAAATGAGGCCCCCAAAACAGACATTAACCCACAAATCCCAGCAGACCACTTTGCCTCTAAGCTAAAAAGTGATAAACCTACAGACAGTTCTCTATCACAGATAAGTCAATCCTGCCCCGGCAAATGAAACTCAATTCACACTGTCAAGGAAAAACAGCTTCTTGATACCATTACTAAAATTAACACTACCACTTCACACCTGGATCCATGCCCAGTTTCTTGGGTAAAAGCAACTAAATCTGAACTAGCCCCGCTCATACTCAGTATGATTAACCAATCCCTCCTCCAAGGAACTATGCCAAATGATCTCAAACACTCCACCATTCATCCAATACTCAAGAACAGATCCCAAAATAGCAATGACCCTACCTCCTATAGGCCAATTGCAAGCATCCCCTTCCTAGCAAAAATCATTAAAAAGATAGTCCAATTGCAGTTGCAGGACTTCATTGACACAAACGCTCCCCTCAATGAACACCAGTACAGTTTCTGCCCATTCCACGGAGTAGAAACCTTACTAACGGTCTTATTTGATTCCCTCATCTCTGGCATGGATAATGTTAATCAAGCTTTCGCATTTGTCTTCATAGACATTGCCTCTGCCTTTGACAATGTGGATCATACTACTCTCATTGCTAGACTACAACAATTAGGAATAGCTGGTACTGCCTTACAATGATTTAAATCATTCATCATTATCTCTTTGAATTCGCCAAAAACAACCTCCAAATCAACTTTAAAAAAACTGAAATTATGTTCACAACAATAAACCTAGATTTAACCCCCCCCCCCCCTCTTGAATTCAACATACAAAATACCACAATCCCAGTAAAGCAGGAGGTAAAATATCTGGGAATCATTCTGGACAAGTCCCTCAGTATGTCATTTCATTTAAAACAAACAGCCAGGGCTATATTCTTTAAACTAAGAACCATCCAGAACCTCAGACCTCTCCTTGAACCTAGCGATTTCTGAACCAGGGTCCAAGTACTTATAATCCCACATTGGGACTATTGCAACATATTTGCACATTGGGACATATTGCAACAACAGCTTACTACAGGGTCCCCCCAAAAAGACCATCAACTCCTTACAACTAGCCCAAAATGTGACCGCTAGAATTATTTCCAAAACTCGTCTAACAGATCATATCACACCTGTACTTAAGAATCTACATTGGCTCCCAATAATGAACAGAGTGAAATATAAAACAATAATCACCACTTTCAAACTAATCAATAACATCTCACCCTCCTTCCTTAAATCTAGGACAGACTCTAGGAACAGAAGGAAGAGCAACCAGAACATACTTGCCATACCATCCTCAAACTGTAAAACAAAGCAAATGACCAGCAACAGAGCCTTTACTTACACTGCACCGACACTATGGAATTCTCTGCCAGACTCCATCAGGTCAAACAAAGACCTACAGACCTTTCGGAAAGAGCTATGATGCTTCTTTTTACTGAATACTTTAACAACAATGACTGAAGCCCAATTGTTACTCCTGTCTTTCCGCAACCCATACATACATGGATATAGTTAATGATCCCTATCTTCCTGATACAGGAAGTTGCGTAGTACATAGTTGAATATTTTTTTCTGTAACTGTACATAGTTAAACCGTTTTATGGTTTGTAATAATTGTTCTCTGTAACTGGTTTGTTTAATGTAAACCGTCCCTGATCTCTGGAAAGGGCAGTATAGGAAAGCCGCTTAAATAAATAAATAATTGTTTTTTTTCTATCCCATTCTGTGTACTGCATCTTTAAGCAAATGAAAGGGATGACATGTACCACTGCCATCACATGCCGCAACATTTGTAAGTAAGCTCTCATATTGACTTTGGGTGCAGATTGAATGGCATGGACATGAGTCATATAAGTCTTAATTCTGTCCTCTAATAGAAAAGCTCTAGAATGGATACTCAGATATCACTCCTATAAAAGAGATGATGTTGGTAGGGTGTAGGATGGGCTTTTTGATAGCTGATAAGAAAGCTCAGAGACTGAAGAGCAGCAATTATTTTCTGCAGAAACATGAAGGTCGGAAATTGTGACTATGCCACTAGTAGTCAATCATCCAAATAGCAGAATACCATATGGATTTGTTTGTGGAGGGAGGTGGCTGTCACCATCAGGCATTTGGAAAATACCCTGGGTGCTGATGAACATCAGAATAGGAGGACTTTGTACTGCAGTGGCTGAATGGAAGAATAAATCATCTCGGGCAGCATCCAGTCCCTTTTGCTGACAGTAGAAGAATGGGGGCGATGATGGTAATTTTGAATTTCTCTTTCAGAAGAAAATGATTGAGATCCCCGAGATCTAGGATTGGATGTAAACTTTAAGGATTTTTTTCAGAATCAAAAAATATTGGGAGAAGAACCCATGATTCATTTCCTGTGGGGGAACAGGTTCTATGGCATGGGCCCGAAGAAGATGTACCTCTTGATGGAAGAGCTCCAGATGGCGGGGAAGAGGCTGTGTTCATAATAAGGGACTATCCAGAGAATGGCTAAGGAATCTAGGATTGTAACCATTTTGGATTATTGAAAGAACCCGTGTGTTTTTAGTAATCTCCTTCCAGGCTGAAAAGAAGAATCAAGCCCAATAGGAAATGTAGGATATATATTCTGCTCTTGCTTTTTGTCACATTTGAGCTACAAAAGGTCAATAGGTAATACCCCTTGTCATAATAAAAACATGGGCCCAATATTCAAAGGCATTTACATGTTAAACAGACATGGTTAGTGCCACTGAATATCTATGGGTTCTGTCGCTACATACCCTGATACTAACTGAGTAACATCGGAGTGTGTCACGGCTGTTTCAGGGTGGAGCAGAAATGGCACCCGTCGTTAACCAGGCAGCGGCAATATTTAACTGCGACCTGTGGGAAAATATAGGCATGGCAAAAGCTGGCCTATCTTTATCCATGGGAGCTAACTGAGCAGTAGCTCAATAAAGCTACATGCGGCAGACCCGAATATCCATGCTGATGGCCAGATGTGGCCCTGGAATTGAATATCTGGGGTTTAAGGTTCGGCAGCAATGGCTATGCACTTTAGAAGTGCAAGCCGCCACTGCTGAATATCCCTCCCCTCCCATGTCTCATACGAGTGGAGAGCATGAACCCTGAAAGACGTTTTTCCAATATTATCGAACTAATGAAAATCCTTTCCTGGTGGATTGTTTTAGAAATTTCTTCATTTCTTTGCTTTTCTCATAGTTGCTTTTAACACTGCTGAAGAGTATGACAGCTGAACCTTGCTAAAACTTGAAAAAGACTGGACTTTCTATTCAATGTCTAACTTCTTTGAAAGAGGTTGAATAATTAGAGGATTTTGCTACATACAGCTGTTGTTTTTTACTTATTTATTTATTTTATTTACATTTTTATACCACGATTTCCTAAAGATCAATTGAGGTTTTCAAAGAACAAAATTGAATTGTACAGAAAGCACGAATTCAGTTTACATGAAACAGTATTAACTATGTACAATAACAAATAAAACAAAATATGTTAACTATATACATGGAGATCCTGTGTTTGTGTTATTGAAGTGTTCTGATATGGGATTATTGATTGATTGTGTAGGACGCCTAGGTTATGCTGAGAAGTTATGTTATAGAGACAAAGTATTGTGAGAATAGATATGTTTTAAGTTTTTTCCGGAAGGAGGAAAGGTCTTTTGTGGCTCTTAAGCTGTCTGGAAGTTTGTTCCAAAGGGTGGGAGCGCAGTGGGAAAATGCTCTGTTGTTTGTGATTTTTTTAGCCTTTCTGTAGTCTGCTGCTGTTAAAAGTTTGTTTTTACTGCAGTCCTAGTGGGTACGGGCGTTCTTTTCACCAGAGATGAGAGAGGATAGGTAGGATGGTGAAATGTCGTTAGTTAGTTTAAAGGTGGTTACGATAATTTTGTACTGGGTACAGCATTGTATTGGGAGCCAGTGTAAATTGCCTAGGATTGGTGTGATATGATCAATTGGGTTGGTGTTTGCTGTTATTATAGCTGCAATGTGTTGTGCAATTTGGAGTGGTCTTACTGTTTGCTTAGGCAGTCCTTGGAGTAAAGAGTTGTCATAGTCAAAGTGAGGGGCTACAATTGCATTGAGTACAGATTTGAAATCACTGGGGTGGAGGAGTGGGTGGAGCTGTTATAGTAGACAAAGCTTATAGTAAATCTTTCTTGTGTGTTTTATGAATGTGGCCATGTTCAGAGTGCAATCTAAGATCACACCGAGGTATTTTATCTCTTCTTTGACAGTTATAGTTGTGTCGTGAATTTTAATGGATGGAGGAGGTGAGACGTTTTGGTTTTGTGTTATATAGAGGGCCTCGATTTTACTGGTTAATCTTAAGATTGTGGGATGAAAGCCGAGTAGTTCAATGAAGCAGTCAGAGATTTATTGGATTGGAGGTTTATTAATTTTGAAATAAACTATGCATAGGAACTGAAACAACTGATTGGAGGCCTTTAGGTATTTTAGTAGGCCAGAAACATCAGATATAAGTTCCATTTCCTGATGAAGTGGGAAAGGAACCTCCTTTGACATCTTTGGAACAAACTTTGAATAAGAGATATCCTCATAGGGGTTCATTCTATGAAGGTGTAAGAGAAGGATGAGAAGGTATGCCGATATAGTCCGTTCCCTCAACTGGAGAGGGCATACAAGAGTCATAAACATCAAACAGATCCTCCATACTGGAATGGAGAGAGTCTAGCAATGAAAGAAGTATTGGATGTATAGTCTCTTTATCAAACCTGAAGAACATAATAGTGAGACAGACAAACAAACCTAAATTAGAATCTAATCCTATGTTTACACACACTACAATTAATGCACCTACTCCACAATCATTCTGCAAAAATTTGATCTCTGATCAAAAAGAACCCCTGATGGGGTCTTTTTTAAGGAGAAACAAGGATCTTTATTGGGTTAACGTATGGAGTACAGGTGACGATGTTTGAATAATTTGGGAGTGAAGCTTTGAGATAAGTAGAATTGATGCTTAAAGCGTTGCATTTAAATGGCTGAGTGCTATTGGAAGTTTTTGTTTTTTGCAGAATTTGCTGAAGAATCTTGCTTACGACATGTTGGGGATGATTGATTGTAGAGATGAAGCACTGATAACAGCTTATTGTGTGTAGAGCATTAGCTGTTTTATATAAATTATATTAGTTTTTAGAAATTAATAAGAAAAAAGATAATTGAAATAAAAAAGTATTTTTTTTGTGAAATAAATTGATGAATGGTTTTGTTGTTTAATGAAGGGAGTTTTCTGAGATCGGTGATATGTAAAGTCGTATTCCCCTATGGTGATTAAATTTGCCACATAGTGGGATTTGTGAGTTATCCTGAGGTCTCTTTTTCCCATATAAATGATTGTGGAGTAGGTGCATTAATTGTATTTATAGGGAAGTGTGTGTAAACATAGGGTTAGATTCTAATTTAGGTTTTTGTTGGTCTAAGGGTGTGGCTGTGTATATTTATTTAGTTTTGCATATACTATGACAGTCATGAACCTCACTTCTAAGCCAGGGTATGTGGAGTATGATCTCAGTCTCTCAAATTTACAGCTAATTCTCAACATAGTGCATGCATCATGAAAAAGAGAGCTTCCTACTGGAGCTCGTAAGATGTAATATGTATGGGTAATTTGTCAAGATGTGCTTGGAAATTTTTCTTTATCAAGCCTGTGGCTCCCAATATGATGGAAAATATTTTTCTTTCTGCCACATTTTTTTGTCTCATGACTGCATTTCTTGGTACTTCAGGATCTTCTGCCTCTCCAAGTGATTCACAGAATAATCACTTGGAACAGATACCTCTATTATCGATGCTGTTCTGGTGTTTTCTCCTTTATTTTATTTTATTTATCTAGGCTTATATACCACTTTACCACTATCTCGGTTTTCCTCGCATCCAGTTTCTTATCTGTCGGAATGTCCCAGGTGATCATAACCTCTTCATTCTCTGTAATTCTCTTAGGATCATGATCCAAGTGCTTTATAGGCACAGTGATGTTGTAGTGTTTACAGAGTTTCCAATGTATAAGGCATGCTACTTTGTTGTGCCTTTCTGTGTAGAAATTTTCTGCCATCAGAACTTCACATTCAGCTATGAGATCACTGTTTCCAGATCTTTCTTACAGAATTGCCAGTTTTTTCAGTGTTCACTGTAAACCATCTCATTCATAAAATGCTGTCCTAGGATGCAGCTATCAATCTCTTATCCTTCAGTTTCAGTTCACCTCTTCTTAACCATTCATATTTCCTTGCTTGATCAAAAATGGGTTCCTGGAATAACACTTTGTATTTCCCATTATATTTTCGCATTTGCCACTTTTGTTTCCTCATTTGCTGATCTAATTAATTGAAGAGCTTTGTCTCTTGTTTTGCAAATTCTGTTCCTTCCTTTCCTGTGTGTGCATGTAGATTCTCACTCATTCCTTCTAGTCATCGGAATCCTTGTCCAGATTTGATGATGGAGTCAGATTCTGGACGATTACTTTCGTATTTCAGCACTTTTAACACATTTGAATACGATGATGCTGATAGGCAGACCTAGAGGCCCATGATGGTAGCTCTGTAGGTGTAATCATTCTCTATGAGACTTAGCCCTCCTTTAGCTCCAGAGATGTACAGTCTTGGCATACACTGATTATTGTAAATTATTTAGGGGCATGGAGGAGTTTTCTAGTTGTACATCCAGTTTTTCAAGATCTTTAAGAGGCCAGTCTACAATCCCAAAGCCGTATAAGAGTATAAGAATTGCCAGTGGATTGATGGCTTGTGTCTTATTCCGTGATGTTAAAGCACTTTTCAATAATGATTTAAACCTTCTATAGTATTCTTTACTGATTTTTTTTTCAGTAATTTCTGCTCAAGTGTCGTTCCTTCCTCTACACCAAGAATTATATATACTACTCCAAGATATTTATATATACCTTTCTGTTCAAGTTCCTTGATGTCACAGCCCTCAGTCAGGGAGATGTTTTCCATTTTACTAATTTTTCCTCTAAAAAAACATTGCCTTAGCACATTTGTCATGGTCAAAAGTCATCCTGATGTTATCAGAAAAGCTTTTTACTACATGGAGTTGTTCTGCTAATTGTTAGTCACCTGAACTGTACAGCTTCACGTTGTCTGCAAATAGTAAATGGCGTGTTACCTCTGAGTTGTTACCTTCTTTAGGATTCAGGCCAAATCTGTATCCCAAAGAGTTAATGAGAGTATTCATTGGATTAAGTACCATACAAAACAGAAGTGGTGACAGGGAATCTCCCTGAAATATTCCTTGCTGTATTTTGATATTAGGAATGATATATTGACCATCTTCATACTTCAGAAATAGGGTGGTTTGCTCCATTATCAAGGCAATTTATTATCCAAGAATGTAGGATGCCATCAAAAGCTTTCTTATAATTGATCCATGCTATACTGAATTTTCTGCTTTTATTAGCGCTGGCCATGATGTCCTTATTTAACATTAACTGGTCTTTGGTTCCATATGTTCCCCTCTTATTGACCTTTTTTGCTCTATTGCCATGATGTTACTCGATTCGATATGATCATATATTCTGCCTGCATCTATTGCAGTGAACAGCATATAGATTGTAAGTAGACAAGTTATTGATCTGTAATTTTTGGGAATGTTACTTGGGTCCCTCTTTGGAAGGAGGAATGTTCTTCCTGCTATAAGCCATTGCAGTATTAAGTTCAGCTGCTTGAACAATTTGTTTTTGCAGTTTGCCAGATCTTGGTGAGTGATATTAACTGTTCGAGCAAAGGTTGGTCACTCAATCTGGGCCAGAGCTCTCCTAGTTTGGGACTTGCTTTAATCTGTTTTCTAGCTCTTTTGTTGTTTCTATAGGCTATTCCATAGGTATGCATGGAGTGGAGGAGTAGCCTAGTGGTTGGGGCAAGGTACTTCAGGCCAGAAGGTCGGGGGTTCAAATCCCACTAGAGGACAGCAACCTTGGGCTGGAAGGACTGGGGTTTCTAGTCCCACAGGTGCTCCTTGTGGTCTTGGGCAAGCCACTTAACCCTCCATAGCCCATGTTCCCTGTAAAATAGTTTTCTCCAAGTTATAATACCCTGTTCAATGTAATTTCAGTTTGTTCAATGTAAACCGCACTGATGCAGAATAGCGCGGTATATAAGAGAATGTAAATAAATAAATAAATGCATGGTAACCATTTTGCTTATTGATTGTGTTCTATGGAGTCCTTGTATAGGCTTCTCCAGAAGGTTTCTGTTTCAGCTTTGGTTGATGGTGTTTTTACCATATTAATCTTCTTTCCCAATTCCCTATAGAAATGTTCTGGGTTCTCTCTAAAAAATTTAATTTGAAAGCTTTCTTTTCAGTTTTCTTCATATCTTCACAGTTTTTGCGCTTCTGCTGCTACTTTCAATATATTGTTGGAACATAAAAATTGCAGGTCTTCTGTTAATGCAGCATGCTTCAACTTGATGTCTTGTATCTTCCTCAATATCTTTGATGATCTTAATCCTTTTAGATGCCCATCTATCAGGGATACCTCCGCACGCAATGATTATATTTTTCCTTCAATGCTCTTTTTCCAAGGAGGAACTGTTATTGTTCTCTTTTTCTTCTGGCCCTGCAATTTAATTGGTAGTATTCTTGCAGTAATAATTTTAGCTGCACAATATTGTATTCAATTTATATCGGTAATGTCAATAAATGATCCTTTTATACAGGATATGGCCTTGTTCATCTAAATTACCATACTTTTAACTTTAGGTGTTAATTTTAACGTATCTAATTTTTCCCTTGCCTGGAACCCAGCATATTCATCTTTTTCTATATGGACTAGGAGTTCAATCTTGAATTTTTCCTCCTCTGGGTCTTTCTTCTCCATTTCTTCCTCCTCTTTTGTTGATTTGTCCTTTATTATTCTCACTCTCCTGCAGTTCCAGATCTCTACGTTCCATCTCCCCTTCAACTGTTCTTTCTTTTTTCTGTGTATTCCTTTCTTCTGGTACTCTCACCCAGGTCTCCTCTTCCTCCCTGTATTTCTTTTTCCACAGAAGCCTTTAGTTGATTCAAGATATTATCATCCACTTCTTTCAGTTTTTGGTGGTTTCACTTTGTATACCCTCTTGATTTAAATATAGGGTTTGTAGTATAAAATTAGAAGTACATTATCTCCTCTCTATCTGCAGAAGTCCACTTAACCGTAGTTAATCTTCTTAACTTCTTCATTAATTCTATAGTTTATCTCTTGCCACAGTGGGTCCATGAACACACTCATCATGGCCTTTATTCATGACAGGGATGTTACCTGCATCTGCAATGTCTGCACTATCGCTACCACCATCATTAGCCCTAGTGCGAAGGCTACAGGTGGGCACCTTTTTATCCTGGGCTATGTGCGGCCAGTATGTATTTTTCTTTTTCTTTCTTACCATACTTCAATTGTAGTGCTGCCTAGCTGAGATTTAGGGGTTTGTTTATTAAAGGGTATTAAAGGAGCAGGCATTAGTGAGCATTAACAGCAATGATAAGGCGTTTTACATGCAAAAAGGACTCTGGGCGTGTAGCAAGCATTCCAGTATAAAGGGCACTATCGGCCATTTAACGTGCATTAATGGGACATCGGGCGTTAAGGTGTCAAACATACACCTTAATGTCTGAAAATAACTGTAATCCTAACACTGGATGAAGTAGCAGCAAGGAAAGTCAATCTGAAGATGATGAATGGAAGGACAGGTGGGAGATGACAGACCTGGCAGATCTGTGAGTACCCTACGCGGCAGCTAGTAAAGTGGACTAGCATGTGGAAGGCAGCTGTACTGATGCAAAGGGGGGTGCCAATGTAAAATGTTGCAATGTTAGTGTGTGGCATAGGATGGGGAAGACGTGTCCTCCAGCGGAGTCAGAAATGACAGGATATGTGCAACGACAGGAGGACAGAGTAGGAGTGGTGATGTGTAGATCAGGCACAGGAAAGGCATGCATGAAGAGCTGAAATGCGGAAAAGAATACCAGTGTAGGCCATGGTGTAGCAGCTTGCGCAAAAAAGACTTGACTGCACACAGCCGACAGAGGCAGATGGATGGACTGAAGGAAGGATGGTGGCTGATGAGAGGGTGGTATGGGCAGGCAGGACAGATGTGCTGTAGATGCCATCCCCAATGTATTTGTATTGTGCGTGAAAATATGCGCCGGTGCCACTTAGAAGGCTTGCCATCAGACATGTGGGACTCACACCTGTTCTAGCCACTCAGCCATCATACAACACCTTAGACAAATGTACAGATAACAACTGCACAGGTGTCATTCAAGTTGGGCAAATGGGTGACGTACGGACATAAGGTGATACCTGCAGGTGGCTATCCAAGGAGTAGGATGTGTCCATATGTACTGCAGAGATGTAATGGAGCCAAAGCTGTAGAGTCACAATCATGATGTCATACGTGACTCATGTTGGCCAAGCAGGTATAGTTGTATGCATTAACTGCCTGTTAGTACACAAAAAACAGACGTCCTAACTCGCTGAAGCTCAGGAACCACACAAGGGCGAGAAAGTCAATTGGTCCTTTAGTCATACAACTTCCTTCATCAGGAGGTAAATCTCAAAGAGAACAGTAATGTAATATGAACAATTTATAACTTAAAAAACATACAATAATAAAACACTTAATCATAAATTAAAAACATATGATAGAAAATATATATATGTATGTAAACAATATTAAGTATTAAAACAGAACATAAAATACTCACAAGAAAACTGAATCACAATTCAAGAAATAAGTAAAACTCTCAAAGTAATACATAAATAAATGATAAATGTTTATGTTTATGTTTATGTTTATTAGCTTGATATACCTCTATTCCAATTAGAACACAGCGGTTTACAAAAATGAAAATATACAGAAAAGGCCAATGGGCCGGAAAGGAAAGGAAGTTACAATGTACGACAGGAAAGCACCCGAGACATTTAAATAGACATAGCTAAGGAGACAGAAGACTGAGAGAAAGGGGAAGGGGAATGTTATCACACAAAAGGGGAGGGGAGGTCAAAAGCAGTGGAGAAGAGGTGTGTTTTTAGATCTTTTTTAAAAGTGGGGTAATGCTGTTCGAGTCTGAGGGGAAGGGGTAGAGAGTTCCAGTAAGCAGGGCTGACAAAGAAGAAGGCCGAGGAGCGTGTGGATTGTAGGTGGGCACATGATGGGGAGGGGAGGTGAAGGCGGTTGACATGAATTGAACGAAGTGAGCGAGTGGGAGTATGAAATTGGAGTAAGTCTGCCAGATATTGGGGAGTGTGGTTGTACAGGACTTGGTGAACTAGTGTGAGGATTTTGTAGCGAATGCGAAATTGCAGGGGAAGCCAGTGTAAGTGAAGAAAGAGAGGGGTGACATGATCACAAAGAGAGGAGTGGAAAATAAGGCATGCAGCAGTGTTTTGAATATGTTGGAGACAGTTAAGTTGCGAAAGAGTGAGTCCAGCAAAGACTGAATTGCAGAAATCGACGCGCGACATCACCAGAGAGAGAAGAAGGGTAGTGAGGGCTTCAGGGGTGAGAAAGGGGCAAATAGATCGTATTTGTCGAAGAAAGAAAAAGGAGGTCTTTGTAATGTGGGAGATGTGACCACGGAAAGAAAGATCAGAGTCGAAGATTACACCTAGATAGCGAAAGCTTGTGACAAGAAGAACCAGTGAGCCTGAAAAAGAGGGGGCGATCAGAGGGGGAGGGCTACCATGAGTAAACCAGATGGCTACGGTTTTTGTCAGATTGAGATGGAGGCAGTTTAAAGTGAGCCAGTTAGCGACAGCTGAAAGACAGGAGTTGAGTGGATCAAGATCAGGATGGAGGGGGGAGGTGTGATGCAGGAGGAGCAGATCATCGGCGTAATAGAACGCGGGAATCCCAAACTGCTGGACCAAAAGTGCCAATGGTGCTAGGAATATGTTGAAGAGAAGGGGTGCTAAAACAGATTCCTGGGGGACACCACAGGGCAGTGGAAATGTGTCAGAGGGAGTTGATGGGACAGAAGGAGAGACCACTGTGCAGGAGTGAGAAGAGAGAAAAGAGTGAAACCAATGATAGACTGTACTATGGAGACCAGCTTTGCGCAGTAGAGAGAGAAGAAGGGAGTGATCAACTAAGTCAAATGCAGCTGAAATGTCTAAGGATACCGCCATCGAGAGGTCACCACGGTCGTGAGCAACATGGAGTTCATTAAGGAAGCCCAAGAGGACAGTCTCAACACTGTGACCTTGTCGGAAACCTGACTGACGGGGGTGAAGAAAGTGAGTAGAGTCGAGGTGCTGTGACAATTGTGCAAAGACAGTTTTCTCAAGTATCTTAGATAGAAAGGGGAGATTGGAGACTGGGCGATAGTGAGTGGGAATCTGGGGATCAAGAGAGGGCTTCTTCAGGATGGGGCGGATAAGAGCATGCTTCCAAGGCCGAGGGAAGATACCTGTGGAGAGACTGGCGTTAATCATGGTGAGGATATGGGGAATGAGAGCAAGGGAGGGGGTAAGAAGCCATGAAAAAGGGATAGGGTCAAGTGACCAGAAGGTTTTGTTGGAAGAGGATATTAATCCCATAAGTTCTGAGGTGGAGATAGAGTGAAAAGATGTCCAGGTATGGGAGAGCTGAGACGTGGGAGGGGGGGAGATAGGGGGAGGAGAGGAGATGGGTGGAGGGCAGTGAGGGAGGGACTTTCTCAAGTCCAGAACTTTGTTGCTAAAGAAGGTAGCAAATTGAGAGGGAAGGGGAAATGATGAAGGTGGAGCAAGGGTAGAGCTGGATTGTAGGGACGTGAGGGACCTGAGGACCCTATACAGATGCCGGGTCTGATTAGATGCAGAGGAAATCGTGGTGGAAAAGTAAGATTGTTTAGCCTTGTGCACTTGTGATCGGTAGTGGGCATAGTTAGTTTTAAAGTTGGACAGGGAGGGTAAAGAAGACGACTTCCGCCAGAGGCGCTCTGTGTGTCGGAGTTGTGTCCGGAGGAGACAGAGACCAGCGTGGAACCATAGTTAAGAAGAGCGACGGGATATGGCACATGGCTGGAGAGGAGCCAGATGATCGAGAGCAGCAGAGAGGCAAGAGGACCAGATGGAGGCTTGTGAGTTTGGGAAGAGGGAAGGGAAGTCTGAAGGCAAAAGATTCAGTGCAGGTGGAAAGTTCTGGAGGGTAATGGGGGTAATGCGACGGGAGAGTCGCTGAATGGAGGGAGGGGATGAGAGAGAGGTCCGAGAAGGTGAGGCGGATGGAGGTGGGGAGCAATTAAAAGTTAGGCAAAAATGATCAGTCCAGGGGAGAGGAATGGCCTGAAGAGACTGTATGCAGAAGGGGAGAGAGATTGGAGAGAGAATAAGGTCTAGAATGTAACCTGCAGAGTGGGTGGGAGAGAGGACGTGCTGATGGAGAGACAAATCCTGCATGAGTGAGATAAAGGAAAGATCCCTAGAGGAGGAAGGAGAGTCCACATGAAGGTTGAAATCTCCTGCAATGAGTAGATGGGGGAATGTCAGTGATAAGTCAGAAATCAATAAGAGGAGGGAGTCCCAGAGATCAGAGCGTAACCCTGGAGGGGAGTATACAAGAAGAATATGTAGGGGAGATGGGGTATGAAGGCGAATAAGTAAGGCTTCAGGATAGCACAGGGCAGAGGATGAGATCTGTGAGAAAGGAATAGAAGCACGGAGGATAATAGCCACTCCTCCGCCCGTACGACCCGTGCGGGGGACAGAGATGGCAGAGAAGTCATGGGGAAGGCAGCGAACTAAGAGGGGATCTTCCCCTTCTTTCAGCCAGGTTTCTGTGAGAAGAAGGAGGTCCAAAGATTCCCAGACAACAAGGTCCGAGACCAAAAGAGTTTTGGATCGCAAAGACCGGCAGTTGAGAAGACCTAGTTTGTAACCTATTTAAGACTAATAATAGTTTTTCACTCAATGCATAAGCAAACTCTGGAATTCATCACCAGAGGATATAGTAAAAGATGGGTAGCTGGGTTTAAAAAAGGTTTGGACAGGTTCCTGGAAGAAAAGTCCATAAACCATTATTCAAGGGGACCCGGAAATCCACTGCTTGCCCCAATACAGGCATTGTGGAACCTGTGTATCTTTTGGGGAAACTGGTAGGTACTTGTGATCTAGATTGGCCACTATTGGACACAGGATACTGGGCTTGATGGACCTTGGTCTGACCCGGTATGGCATATCTTATGTTCTTATGTTACACCTGGGCTGCTGCCTGGTCCACCCTGTGCACCAGAAAACCCCATTGCATGACCCACGTGCTACGTCCTTTGCCCCAGTTGCAACATCAACATAGTTTCCTTTCATAATTGGGCACCATGCTGTTGCTGCTAATGGAGCACTACTATCACTGTCTGTGGCACCCCTGTCAGTGCATCACTTTGCAGACATTTAAATAGGCTCTCTCCCCTCTAAATACACCCTTTCTGCAAGGTTTTACTTGGCATTAAGGTTCCCAACGTTAAAGGGCTTTTAAACACATTGCGCAACAGGCGTTAAGGGAGCACACGCTGTTAATACCCACTATCTGCATCGTTAACTCCCACTTTCTGCTTACTGCATCCTTAACGTTGCTGGAGCCGTTAACGCCCATTAAAGCAGCTTTTTCACTGAGTTAAGGGCGCAAGGGTGCCAATAGCAGGCGTCAACAGCAAACTGGCTCCCTTAACATCCTTTAGTAAACATACCCCTTAGTATAGATTTTGTACAAAGGGACCACCACATGAAGGTACCTAGCAAGACTTGGGGAGGGAACTATATTCTCCCCCCCCCCCCAAGAGATGCACAGCAATTCACCTTGCACAGCTACTGAATTTTATGCCCTTTGACCCTAAAGCTGATCTGTGCTGGTATGCTTATGCTTCGTCAGCACTTTCTTTGGCACAGTTAAGTGGAACTCAAAAAGAGTGTGTTACTACAAATGACTGAGGCGGAGGGGGGTACTAGATTTGTTAGTCACACAAGACGCATTCCTAACTTGGTATGGTCCTGGCATCGGGTCCATGAGAGGGGCTACTTCTTCTAACTTCAGTCTAGGGACTATTTCTTCTTTTAACATTCGCCCACAGAGGAAGACAACATTGGATGTGTCTTCATAACATAGCTTTACAAAACCTGCTCAAATCATGACTAAAATGCATCCTTGTACATTTACCCCAGCTCATTAAGTTGCAATCACATTCTAATTTGGAGAGTAGATAAGTTAGGAGCGGAGTGTGAGTGTGAAGAGCACATTAGTGTGCAATCACCATCAATGTGATAATTAGTGTGGGTGCATCTAACAATATCTCTATGGGAATTGTTAGGAGTGCCAGCGTTAATTCCACCACACATTAACATACACATTCACCTGTTAACTGTCGGGAGCATGCTGGTCACACCTATGTTGGTTAACGTGGAGGTTTTGCATTTACCATGCACTAAAAACGCGCATTAAGTGTAAATCTTTAGAGAATTTAGTAAAATGGACTTACAGACACCTATGTGTTTTTGGTAAATAGTGAAAAAAGCACCTTCCTGCCTCTTAACCTAGGTGGCGTTTTACCCCCGTGTATCAAATTTTAAACCGCCATTGAGCAGTCAGGATCATTTTAACTGAGTTCATTAGATAAATTTTCAACTGAACCCTTTTAGGTAAGATTTTAGCTGAAAATCCAATTAACTATATTTGGGCAAAATGTGACTAGCAAGATTAAACATAACTCTGTTTTACTGATGCCACCTGGTTAAGTAAATTAAAAAAACACTGTCTGGAAGCTAATCATTCTCCCTCCTTGCCACCCAATACTAAAAGATCCGGCCTGCCTCCCTCCAAAGAATATTAAAAAAAACCAAATGACCTCAATTTCTCTCCTTCTTTAGACATTCATCCCTATCCTTCTAAAGCCCTGATTCTTACAAAATATTTCCCGGTTTAGCCAAGACAACATAGGCTTCGTGTTGTCCTGACTTGGTGTTAAGCATTTCTCTGATAATGAGTCAGTCTAAAGAATAGTAAACCCCTGTCATCTTGACTGGGAGATCTTTTGAAATTTCTGGGAGATTCAAGGGAAAGGGGAGGAATTAAAATGATTGTCATTGTATATTAAAATATCAGGCAGGCAGCTGTCAGAGAGAAGGCCATCGGCTGGCCCAGTCTGTCATTTTAATATAGCTGGTGAATGGTCAGCATGTAGGTTTGTCCAGTCAGATTTAGTCATCTGGCACTGAATTCTAACACTAGTCCCATTATTGTCAATGGGATCTGTTTACTTACTAACACATAGGTCACATTAATGCGCATTAACATGGATATCATATTAATGCACGTTAGTAAATTAGGCCCTGAATTTGCAAAATCTGTCTCATTCTTACACAAGACACAAAGAGAAATTATGAAATGGTAACATTTAAGAGCTGAACAACTAAATTTAGTCTCCTAAGGGATGTTCCTAAATTTTTCATTTATTTTCAGTCAAAAATAGGTGCCTAAAGGGGATGTTTATTAAAGTGTGGTACGCAACATGGATTTTAATGCTAGCTGTTAGCATGGGCCCAGTTTAACGTCTGTTCTGCACTAAAAACAGCCACATAGTAAAACTCCTACTCTAACTCATTAGCATGGATTGGGGTAGGAATGGGGCAGGTTATGGGAAGAGATAGATTGTGGCCAGCACTCATAGGAGATAGTAGATTACTGCATGCCGTCACTGCTGCCAATAGTAGGGGAGCGCTTAAGGCCGCCCACCCATGCTGCCAGCACCAGGCAAGGTAGCCATTGTAACAAACTAAAACATTAGCATGAAACACTGAAAGCTAATACCCCCCCCCCTCCCCGGCATATTATCCCTCCCTGCCATGACAGACTCCTCCATCAAACCTTCCTGATCACATCCTCCAAAAGACAGCTGTCCAATCAGACCGCCCCAAATGACAGCCCCCATCTGATCATAAACTCCTCGATCAGAGCCCCCACAGAATAGCATAACCCCCCCCCCCAACTCAAGAGCATACTGTGACCCTCTCCCCACCCTGCGGTAACCCCAACACTTACTGGGGAATTTTTAAGTATTTTAGTGGATGAAGCAAAGGTGATACCCCTTTGGTCTTTCCAAATTGCTGCCTGGGTTAAAAATAGTGGCTATGGTGCCTATTGTACCAGTAGTCTCACAGTGTGGTAGGCGAAGGCCTATGATCCATGCTAATTGAATTAAACAGACAGGCCTAAGCAGCTTGATTTGTAAATGAAGCCTGTAGTTAGGCCCAGAGGAATGAAAACCCCCCTGAATGATGACACCGTAGAATTGAAACTTAACTGAACACAATTTAGTATAGCTAAGCAGAATCGAAACTTAGAAAATAGAGAAAAACAAGTTTAATTGGTACTGATAAGAGAGCACAGCTTCTATGGAATTAATTAACTCTGCAGAAAGCAAGGTTACAGTGCCCCGCTCTCACTCATATTCCAGCTGGATAGCGACCTTGGAGGAGAGAAGTATCAAAGTTAGTGAACTGACCATTGTAATTGGGACTGGAAGGGGGGCAACCAGGTGCTGAGCCCATATCAAGGTCCTCATTGGATAGCTACGTAGTGGTACCAGGACCAATAGATGGGTAAGAGGGGTTACTGGGACCAATGAAAAGTTTGCCTATGTCTAGAATGGGAAAGAAAGCTATAAAAGTTGTTGTTTTGCTAGAAACCATTGCTCAGCCATTTTGAAATTGATTATTGCTTGAGCCTGTGCACATTAAACTGGCTTGGATCCTTGAAAAGACTCCTGTTTTTATTTATTGCATGCTTATCTGCTGCTACATTTCTTGGTGCGTCGGCCTGAAAGTGCGAGTGGTGGATGGTGTTCAAGTGAATAAATCCACGTAATTCGCCTTGAGGTTTGGTCCAGTTGGAACCATGCCAATCCGACGCAGGGGAATTTCCCTGGGCCCACCGATCCTCTTGTATCGGAGGGGGTTCTGCCTGGCCTCGGCAGGCACTGGGTCCAGCTGGCCAACACCTCCGACCCGGGGGAGTCCAGGATCCAACTCAGAAGCTAGTGAAGTATCGGGGACCGGATCCGGTAAGTATAGTTTTGAAAACCTGTCTAGACAGATGAGTTAGAACTGCAGTTTGAAACTTGTGAAACTTTGGTAAGAATTTGAAACTTGTAACTTGTAATCTCGAGAACTTGGAACTTGGAATTTGGTAATGAGAGCACTTATCCCCTCTCAAGGACGGTCCTATTACCCTTGCATGAGTATGCGCAAGGCAAAGCCATCGTCCTTTTTGTTTGGTAAGACTTAAGTCAACCTCGTATGCGTATTCGCGAGGTCCCTACATGAGTATGCGTGGGGAAAAATTTGCTTGAAAATCCTTGCATGAGTATTCGCGAGGTACAGCTGTTAAAAAAATCATGATTCAGCCTAGTCAGAACAGACAGGACTGGGTTTTTTGGGATATGTTGCTAGCATGATTGTGAAGCGTTTGATGTGTATTGTCTGCCCTACTGTGTATCTGTTCTTTTTGTTCTCTGTTGAAACTGCGAGTTCCCCTTCTGTTATAAATGTGAGATTATTCTGTTGAGTAATTTGTGACAGTTCACTGATTAAGAAATTGTATTAATAAAGCAGAACAAAGACGCAAAACACCTAGAGTCATTTTAGAAATCCAAAAGCTGGTCTGACCCAGTTCGCCTTCCTACTGCACAGTGAAAAACTGACAGGGGGCGTGTCTGGAGGAAAGAATGTACAGTGTCTTTCTAACCCTGTGCAGGCTTAAATCTCAATGCTGTTAGTTTGTGCTTATTTCAGGACAATTGTACCTGTATTATTCAATATGTTTTTAATAGTAATGTTCCTTCTGCTATGGTTATGTATTATATATCATTTATATATCATTTAATAAGAATGTTTAGGGGGGCGGAGCCTGATGTCCAGCGGGATGGTCGCATAACGCTGAGGCTCCCGAGAGGCCTACTCAGAATCCTGAATTAACACCGTACATACTTGGAACTTCTACTCTGATCTTGCCGGGGCACATTGGTGAGATGGCGGGGACCAAACCCACGCGCCTGGAATTTGGATCTCCAGCGGCTTCTCACGGCAAACGTTCCAAAACTGAACCTCCGTCCCCGCAGAAGGGGCTGGCCTTGCGCGAGGGCCCCGAAATGCAGCAGGAAATCCTCGCAGAGATTAGAGGGGTCAAAGACCTCGTGCAGTCAAACGGTGAAGCACTCCGAGCGCTGCGGGAAGATCTTGGTGTGCTGCAAAGCAAGCTAGAAGGGCTTTCTTCGCGTCAGGACAAAATGGAGAGCATATTGGACTCCCATGTGGCCCGGTTGTCCAAACTCGACAAAGTTGAACGTCAGGTGCGGGCCTTGCAGAAAGAAGTGGAAGATGGCAATAATAGAGCGCGCCGCAACAACATACGACTCGTGGGCATACCGGAGGGAGCGGAATCGGGAGACATGAAAGAGTTTTTATGCAAAATCCTCCCTTCCCTGCTCCAAATCACCTTTACCAAAGAATTGGAGATCGATCGCGCTCATCGTGTACCCACAAGCATAACGCTCAACAGGAAGACCCCGCGGCCTATCATTTTTCGACTTTTGAGATATCAACACGTTGAGCAAATTCTGAATGCCTCTCGGGCAAAGGGCCATATGGAGTTTGAGAGCCACAAGATCTCCTTCTATCCCGACTTGGCTAAACCCACGGTCGACCGCCGAAAGCGCTTTCTGGAATTCCGGCCGAGGCTTCAACAACTACAAGCACGCTATGGCCTGATGTACCCGGCCAAGCTCCGAGTCACGCTTCACAATCAGACAAGAACATTTGAGGACCCTGATCTACTAGCGGAGTTTTTGGATTCCAAAGAAGCCGACTTGATGCGCTGACTTCCAGAATATTCCTGCAAGTATTCTCATATCCGCTGTACCTGCCATATTGGATCTGCCGCAGCCAGCAAAGAGTCTGGCGAGGGCAGTTTGTTGCCTTACTTTTGATGATATCTGTGACCCGACTCCATCTACCCACAGTAGCCTCGATGAGTATCAGAGACAGTGTTAATTATGGACTCTGGTGTTTCTTTTCTTTTTTTTTCATGTCTTTCTATTCCTCTCTAGGGCCTCCTCCCGCAGACATATGGTCGCCATATTCTTTGGGGGTTTTGCTTCTTCTCTAAGATACTTTGGTGCATACTTTTCAATATGGGGTGTATTAGCTAGAATACTCGGTGATTATATCATTGTTGCACAGATTCTGATTATGTTGTATGTTTTCAAGCGCCCTTACCTAAAATGTCTATTACTGATTGATGGCACCATGTAAGATTTTCTCATTGAACGTAAAAGGAATTAATAATCCGATAAAATGGAAGAAAATCCTAAGCTACCTAAGTCAGGAAGCTGCGGATCTGATTTTTCTCCAAGAAACGCATTTAAATTCGAAGGAAACTCTTAAACTCAATATTAAACCTTACATGGTGGCCGCCTATTCCCCAGCCGTTTCTAAGAAATGTGGGGTTGCCATACTGGTTAGGAAATCTTTGCATGCTACTATTATTGCGACTAGCTCAGATACAGAAGGTAGATGGTCCAGAGTTCACCTCAAGATAGGTAGCCTTGAAGTTACATGTATATGCCTTTACGCTCCTAATGTGGATGACCCTGCCTTTTTTGCTACCATTGCTCAGGTTGCGCAGGCCTCTGCAAATACTTCATTGATAATTGGGGGGGATTTCAATCTAGTCCTTGATCCCCTGATTGACAAACAGCCGCCTAGGACAAGTGGTCCCCCCAAGAGTCACACCACGCTTACCTCCCTGATCAAAGATCTTGCTTTAGTTGATCTATGGAGGTTATTACACCCCAATGAGCTTGACTTCACCTTCTTCTCTTCCCCTCATAAATCCCAGTCTCGCATAGACTTCTTTCTAATATCAAAACTGTTAGTTCCTCAGGTGGACACTGCAAAGATTCACTCCCAACATATTTCAGATCATGCTGCCATTTCCTTTCAATTACACACTACTGCACCCCAAGGGAATTCGGGGGCCTGGTTCTTTGATAGAGCCCTGTTAACTCAGCCAGAGTTCCAGTTAGAAATTCGAGCAGCCATACAGGATTACTTCCATTTTAATCTACCCCAGGATACTGCGAATTGGGCTTGGTGGGAGGGCTTCAAAGCGGCCATTCGAGCAACGATCACTAGCTATCAAATCCGCCTGCGGAAACAACGCAAACAGCAGCTACTCATACTAGACCAACAAATAAAAGCAGGCGAACGAGTTCTAACTTCACGTACTGATCCATGTGTATTAATTCGATTACAGCGTCTCCGTTTTCAATATAACTCAATCCTCTCAACTGCAGCTTCTAAGAGTATTGAGCTTCAGCGAGGGACATATTATCGTGAAAATAACCGAGCCGGTCGACTCTTAGCCAACGCCTTGAAAGGTCAAAAAGAAGCCAAACGCGTAGCGGCCCTTCAAGCTCCACAGGGAGGGGGCATAGTGACCACAGACTCCGCCATTGTAGAGCTCTTTCGGGATTTCTATACCCGCCTATATCAATCTGAATGTGAGTTCTCGTCAGAGACATTCGAGCGATTGCTTTCTGGCATTCAGCGGCCGACTCTCTCTGAAGATGATAGGGATGCGATGGATGAACCCTTTTCCAATCTGCCCTAAAACGAACAGCCTCGGGCCGTGCCGCAGGGCCCGATGGTCTCCCGACCGAATTCTACAGAACGTTCAGTGCAGATTTAGTTCCCTATTTAAAACTCTATTTTACTGCCCTTGCGGTAGATACATCCTCTTTGGGATCCTTTTCTGCAGCTAATGTGGTAGTATTTGAGAAAGAAGGCAGAGACCCGCTACTAACCGCCAACTACCGTCCCATCTCCCTACTTAATGCCGATTATAAGATCTTCGCAACGATCTTAGCCACCCGGCTATCTGACAGGATGGCCACCCTAATTCACCCCGACCAATGCGGTTTTATACCCGGCAGATCAACTGCTGACAATGCTCGGACCTTGTGACATGTGCTATTCAGTGCTGCCAATCTAGATCATCCATGGGTGGGTCTTTCCCTGGATGCCGAAAAAGCCTTTGACCGCCTAGAATGGCCCTTCTTATTTGCAGTTCTCCGATGGTATGGCTTTGGGGAAGGCTTCCTCCGATATCTCCAAGTCATGTATACTCAACCCGTCGCCAGTATTTGTGTAAATGCCATCAAGTCTCAGCCATTTAATCTCCAAAGAGGCACGCGTCAAGGTTGCCCCCTATCACCAATGCTCTTTGATCTAGCTCTTGAACCCCTAGCCCTCCTTATTAGACAGTCCGCACGTATTCGAGGTGTCCCCTTCAGTCATAGGGAGATTAAACTCTCTGCATATGCAGATGACCTTATGCTTTTCGTATCCCTCGATTCGGTTCCAGCTGTCTTGGATCTGATTGACGGATACTCACAATTATCGGGCTATAAAATTAACTGGACCAAATCTGTAGCATTCCCACTGAACCGCTGGGTACATGAGGCTGACATGCAGGCCTTTCCCTTCCTTTGGCAATCCCGCATGGTGAAGTATCTCGGGGTCCATTACTGTTCTCCTTTAGAAGACACTATCAGTTTTAATGCCAAAGAGGTAGTCTCCAAAGTCCGTGAGCTCACGAATCGTTGGTCTCCCTTATCTCTTACATGGTGGGGCCGCTTAGAAACTGTGAAAATGATGATAGTCCCCAAAGTGAACTACATTTTAGAAATGCTGCCATGCTTACTCCCGCTACATACTTATAAAGATATTGAGGGCCTTCTCGTCCGTTATCTCTGGCAGGGCAAGCCACCAAGGATAGCTAAACAAAAACTACAGTCTGCAAAGGAAAGAGGGGGTACCAGATTTCCTGATTTTCTTAGATATCATCAAGCCTTCCTACTTAAGCAAGGTGCCCGATGGCTAGATGCCTCAACAGACAGCAGACCAGTTTGGCTTGACATAGAAGAGGAGCTTAGTAGCCCAATTCCGTTGACCCATCTCCCCGGTATGTCCTATCAAGTAGACACCCGCCATCCACCAATGATTGTCGATACTCTTGCGGCCTTTAACACTCTCATTCTATCACTGGGCCCGAACGTATGTCCTCAGGACGGACTCCCGCTATGGAATAACCCCAGAATTCAAGTCCTAAATAGAACGATAGCATGGAAACCCTGGTACTCAAGGGGGATCTGGACACCCCAACAGCTTTTCTCTGCAGCTCGTTGGAAAACCTTTTCTGATTTACAAAAGGAATTTGCGTTACCAGCGAAACACTACTTTCAATTGATGCAGCTTCAACACTGCCTCAAAAGTGCTCGAATCATGCCGCCCTCTGCCCCTACTGAGGACGGGCTATTAGAGATAGTTCACTCTATTAGTAGTACACATGGGGTAGCCTCTAACTTTTATAAAATATTATGTCAGGGTACAGACATGGCCACTTTTAGAGCTCAACAAGCCTGGGAGCGCGAACTGCAAACCACTTTAACCCCTGTGCAATGGAGCGTTTTCTGGAGCAAAGTAGTGCGGGTTTCCCGGTCTGCCTCTGTTACCCAAACTCTCTTCTTTTTTGCACACAGATGCTTTTATACCCCAGAAAAAATAGCCAAATGGAACACAAATGCTAGGGACCAGTGTTGGTCTTGCCATACTGCTGTGGGAACCTTCGCTCATGTTATTTATGAATGTCCTCAACTACAGGTTTATTGGGGGCGGGTCTGGGGTCGTATTCAATTTATCTTACACCTTCACGAACCTCTCTCTTGGAAGATCGTGGGACTCCGCTCTGTGGCGGAGGTCCCCTCTCTTCCTAAGAAGGGTCGCTTTCTCCTTGATTTCATGCTGGGTGTAGCCATATGCTTAATCACGAGGAATTGGAAGGATAGCTCTCGACTTACTGTCAATGAATGGTGGAACCTCGTCTGCTTATATAGTAAATATGAGCAGATACCTCGGAGAGCTATTCCCCATGCCCAACCTCACTCTCACTTGTCTAAATGGCAGATGCTTAATGATTATGTACAATCTGCTCATTGCTCCAACATGCCTGTATAATGTGCACTCATCATGTTTCAGATCACCGTTAGGTTTTGTAACACAATAATGTAAGTACACGCCCGTTTCGGGAATGATTAGTTTTCTAGAGAAGAAGCAGGGGGGAGGGGGTGGCAGGGGTTTACTTTGGTGTATGTATTACACTTTATGTATCTGTCTTTTAGCTGTATGTCTTCCTTTTCCTTTGTTGTTATAAAATGAAAATAAAGAATTTAAAAGAAAAAAAGAATGTTTAGTCAGGATTGTGGGTCCCGATAGTTTTTGGGCTTAGCCTGAAAAGGGTTAAGTTTGTATTAATCCCTTACGGGTTGCGGACCAAGTGAGAAGAATTTCTGTCGGCTGTATGTTCAAATTTTCAGTAAGCACTGTAATAGTTTAAATAGGAAATGATAGAGAACTGTTTTTGTTTTTCCTTTGATCTACAAAGTAATTATTAGATCACGACTTGACACTGATTTAAATTGTTTTTTCTGGCATCTCTCTGTGCGTGTGAATGAGAAGTCTCTTTTTATGAGCACAGTTCAGTTGTTTCCCAGCGAGCAGAGGGGTGTAGCTTGCAGAGAAGGAAAAAATGTGTTTTAAGAGACAGCAACTCTTGGTTGAGAGGTCTCCCGTTTATTTAAAATAAAGAATTCATTCAATCAAAGTTTTAAAAAAAAAAAGTTTATCTTGCGGAGTGTTTGCACCAACCTTTTTATGAACAAGTATAAGTCATTTGAATGCATGCTTCCCCATACTGTAAGATTTAAGGTAATTACATTGGATTGTTAAACTCTGTACTAGTGACTAATGAAGACATATTTATTGTTAAAAAAACAAAACAAAACAAAAAGAGGGTGTATATGCATTTTAGATATCCACCACAGCTATGGAAAAGTATCCGTTTCATGTCTTTTGAATATTTGCTTTCTGAACTGAAAAGAAAATATAAAAAAAATAATAATAATAATTTCTTTTGCAGAGACATGCTGATTACGGCTGGCAGCTAGTTGCTAAGTATTTTTATTCTAGTCATACGTAACAGATAGCTATAGTTCTCTCTATAAGATATTTTAAGAACTGTATCTAAATTGTATGTCTGTGCTCAATTTAAGCTTATGTTTACGGTAATAAGGTTTTTTTAATAAGTGTCTTTTCAAGTATGATCAAGAATTTCAGTAAGGGATTTACTGAAGACTATGGTAATCAAATGTCTCTGTCCCAATTAGGAATGTTATGTGAAAGGGAGTGGTTTCTGCTGTTCACCATATTTTGCCCCAGAATCTCTAGATATCCTGTCTCGTCACTCTCTTTCTCTCTGTAAGTAGCTCCGTTCAGAGTGCTTAAGGGGGGGATGGAGCCCAGTCCACCGATGATGTCACCCTCCGGTAGGCATGAACTAATGTGCCCACAGCAGAGAAGTAGAACATTAAAAAAAAACACAAAAAAACTCCTGGATAGAGCGTTGCTAGGAGAAACAGAGCCCAGGAGAGGGGGGGGGGGCGGGACTCCTCCCTGCAGATTCCCTAGTTTGCCAGCCACCTCCGCAGCAGGGGGATGTGCACCCCCTCTGGACCAGAAGTGAAAGTCAGCTGACCAGACTTGTTTAGAACTGAAAAAACTGCATTATACACTGAGAAGTTTTAGGACTTGATTGAACTAATGAACAGAAATTACAGAAATATGAAAGTTGATCAGAAAGTATGTGGATTGTTGAAGAGGGACAGAGAAAGTAAAAATTGTAAGATGGAAAAAGAGAACAGATCTTTTTGCTGATATTTTAGTTGAATGATGTGGAGGAGGTTTTCCTAATCAAAGGAGCAGAGGAAGTGAAAACTGGGTGTGAGTGTGCCCATTACAGAGGAGAAGGACATTAGAGAAGTGAATGCCCGTATCTTGACTCCTCCCCAGGAGGGGAGGAGGGAGTACTTGATTGCAGAGTCATAAAACAATAAACCAAGCACAATGTTTTAGTAGGAAAAGGAAGTAGCTATAGAGTAAGTGGCAGCTAAAGAGGACTACAGCATGGATAAAGACTAGGCCAGATGCATCACCACTATCAGAGCTACTGGGGCTAAGTCCACAAAGCCTTTCCTGCAGAACCGCATGTGTGAACTAGGGGGACAGAAAATAATGCACCAGTTCCTGTATATGCCTGAGTGCCTTATTCCACTTTTGGGGCCGAGATCTGCTTGCAAAGCTTCAGGCACAGATATCCTTTGCTGAAGAGGGAGAAATGCAAATGACTGTAAACCCAAAACCTGCTGGATTGATGGTGCTGACTGTTCCCCGAGAAGAGGAGTGGCGGTTCTATAGCACACCTCCAGTCAAGTCAACAAGTTCCTGTATACCTACCAACCTTATAGCCCCACCTGGAGTATGGGCAGAAGATAATCCACCTGGCCTAGCAAAGAACATAGCCCCTGTCATTGTCACCCTCAAGCCAGTCAAGAAGCCTGGGACAGGTGGCTACCGCCCAGTGCAGGATCTAAGAAGAATGAATGATGCAGCTGAAACTATACAACCAGTAGTACCAAAATCCTTATATTCTCTTGGAACTGATCTCTGCTGAAGCTATACATTTCATCATTCTGGACTTAAAAAGATGCCTTTTTCTGCATACGCTTAGCCCTAGACCCCACTACAAGGAGGCGGGGCCAACTCATCTGGACAAGATTACCTCAAGGATTCAAGAACTCGCCTCACTCAGCAAGGATTTGACAAGTTATCCAGAAACTCCAGGGAAAAAAATTCTACTTCAATATGTGGACAACTTGCTCATAACCACCAACTCAGAAAGTGAATGTCTACAAGCCATCAGTGAACTTTTGCACCCTCTTAATGAGGCTGGATACAAAGTCTCAAGAGCCAAGGTGCAATTATGCCAAACAAGTTAAATACCTAGGATTCCAGTTGTCCAGCGAAATTCGACGCCAGAACGCAAAGCAGCTGTATGCAGTATTCCTACTCCAACCACCAGGAGGCAAGTGAGAGCCTTCTTGGGTGCCACAGAGTATGTTGTATATGGATCCCCAATTTTGCGCTGCTAGCAAAACCGTTGTATCAAGCTATCAAAGGAATGGAAAAGTCTGCATTGGAATGGGGACTTGAACAGGATGCAGCCTTTTGATCTTTGAAAAAAAACACTCTGATGTTGTCACCAATTCTGGGTCTACCAGATGTCCAGAAAACCTTTCAGTCTCTATGTTCATGAGTCACAAGGAAATGTTCTAGGCGTGTTGACTCAATCTCTTGGACCTTATTTGAGAAGCTGTTACAGCTACAGCCTTCCTAGTAAGCAAAAACTAAAAGAAAAATCCCTTTGAGACAGAATCTTCAAGTTACTGTACCACACTCTGTTCTAACCAATATGAAATACAAAGGAAACAACTAGCTAACAAATCTATGAATGTTGAAGTATTAGAGTATGTTGTGTGAAAACCCCAGATACAACTGAAGAGTCAGTCAAGCTTTGAATCCTGTTATGTTGTTACCAGTTGGTCTTGACCCCCTGATCATGACTGTTTAGAAATTATGGACACTGTATTCTCAAGCCGCCTGGATTTGACTGATGTCTCTCTGGAGAACCCTGAACAGACTTTCTTTGTGGCTGAAGGCAGTTTCATCATCAATAGACATTGTTGTGCTAGATATGCAGTGGTGACCCCTGATTTGGTAGTTGAGTCCTCAGCCCTGGCCCCAGAAACTTCACCACAGAAAGCTGAACTGATAGCCCTCACTAGAGCACTAACAATAGGAAAAGAGACCTGTCTAAATGTGTACCCAGATTCCAAGTATGCCCTTACAACCTTGCATGCACATGGGACCCCGTACAAAGAATGAGGGTGGATAACCTTAGGAAGCAAGTCCATTAAGTATAGCCCCAAGATATTGATATTAACAGATACATACTGCCTATAGATCTCAGAATTTAGGAAAAGTAGAATGTATGAATAGAACCCTGAAATCTCAGTTGTCCAAACTTTGCCAAGAGGTTTACCTGAAGTGGCCCCAGGTTCTTCCTATAGCCCTTCTTAGGATATACTTAGCCCCTGCTAAGTCTTTAGGAGTTTTCCCTTTTGAAATTTTGTATGGGCGACCCTCGCCTATTGTATAGGAAATAAAGGGAGATATGAAACAGATAGTATCTGAAATTATTAGACATGAACTATTGGTTTTAAGTTCTGTTTTGCAGAGTCTTCATACCTGGGTACAAAATCGATTACTCATCAATTTGCCTGCACCCCTGCATCCTTTCAAGCCTGGAGTCTCGGTGTGGATCAAAGAGTGGAGAAGGATACCGTTAGCCCTGTATTGGAAGGGACCCTATGTTGTCATACTGTCAACTCCAACTGCAGTAAAAGTCGCAGAATTCGAACCTTGGATCCATTATAGTCGAGTAAAGCCAGCAGCTGCTTTTGAACCTGATCACTGGACTACTGTACAGCATCCTGAGACTCCATTGCGCCTCAGCCTACAATAACAGCCACGGACCTAAGACTTATTGGTCCCTCAGAAACTGCACTATTTCAAGACTGTCTGTTTATCTGAAAGTAAGCTTCGCATCTGGAAAAAAACTGCAATCATCAGAAAGAGACTGTGTTGTGTTAAGAAATTGAATCTTCTAAGAGACTGTGTTTAAATACTCTGGAAAAGACTGTTTTGATCTCCTAAAGAGTGAACTGCTCTAAGGAAGCAATAATAGCCTAAGAGACTATGCTATGATATTGTAAGAAATTGAGACATCCCAGAGGACAGTGATACTTTGGAATCTACAGCCCTACTTCTGCCACAAAGCTGGTAGGTCTACGTACGGCAGAAGCTTGAGGATCTACAATCAACCCTACATCTGTTATCTGTTGTGGAAGTCGACAGTTCCACCAATTTTCCAGAGACTGTGCTCATTATGAATCCTTATTATTGCTTTATTCTGGCAACAGTTTTGGGGTGCTTTGAAATGACTTTTGCCCTACCCCCTTGTGCAGTTTGCATAACCACCACCAGAACAGGACAAAAGATCACTCTTTCTATAAAGCCATGAAATCAGACTTTGAAGTTCCTCCTGCCACCAGAACTTGTTTCTTGAACTTGCTGGAGCAATAGCATCTAGTCTCCACACTTCTGACTGTTTCTTTTGTGGAGGAACTAAGATGGGAGATCAGTGGCCCTGGGAGACGCAAGAACTGAATTACTCCATCCCCTACAATCAGACTGATTTACATAATACTACTAGTGAGTGGGTATTGGCCCACCCCATTGTTGACAGTTTGTGTTTTGTTCGCACCGGACCACAATTTGCTATGAAGATCGGACAGCTGGACTGTCTAAATCAGAAGTTTTACAACAGCACAACAAAGAAGACATCTTGGTGGTCCGGCATAAATGCTCCTGAACCTTCTAATTCCTTTAGTTCTTTTACCCACTCTTGCCAAACTATGGACTTTGACTATCTGCTTGTTGCTCCCTTGTTTCTTGCCACTTTGCTTGCAAATGATAACTTCAGTTATTAACACTGTAGAGCATAAGGCTGCTACAAAGATACTAGCTATGTGAACTTACTACCCTATACCACAGAGTGATACCTTTACCTAGTATTATGTGATTTGATTCTCACCCTTTCTCACTTGCGGGTGAGAATAATCAAAGGGGGGAATGTGGTAGGCGAAGGCCTATGATCCATGCTAATTGAATTAAACAGACAGGCCTAAGCAGCTTGATTTGTAAATGAAGCCTGTAGTTAGGCCCAGAGGAATGAAAACCCCCCTGAATGATGACACCGTAGAATTGAAACTTAACTGAACACAATTTAGTATAGCTAAGCAGAATCGAAACTTAGAAAATAGAGAAAAACAAGTTTAATTGGTACTGATAAGAGAGCACAGCTTCTATGGAATTAATTAACTCTGCAGAAAGCAAGGTTACAGTGCCCCGCTCTCACTCATATTCCAGCTGGATAGCGACCTTGGAGGAGAGAAGTATCAAAGTTAGTGAACTGACCATTGTAATTGGGACTGGAAGGGGGGCAACCAGGTGCTGAGCCCAGATCAAGGTCCTCATTGGATAGCTACGTAGTGGTACCAAGACCAATAGATGGGTGAGAGGGGTTACTGGGACCAATGAAAAGTTTGCCTATGTCTAGAATGGGAAAGAAAGCTATAAAAGTTGTTGTTTTGCTAGAAACCATTGCTCAGCCATTTTGAAATTGATTATTGCTTGAGCCTGTGCACATTAAACTGGCTTGGATCCTTGAAAAGACTCCTGGTTTTATTTATTGCATGCTTATCTGCTGCTACAACAGTACCACCGCTAGGGGGTCAACCTGCTAAATGAGGAGTGAATGCCCCTTTGAAACTCAGTGCAAATGAAGTGGGAGCAGATGGAGATCGCTCCTACCCAATCTACTAGATGACCACAATTACCCTAGTTAGTGCCAAGTGCCAGCAGGACGGTCACAGTATATGGTCTTTGAGGGTGGACCTGTCATCAGCTGAGGGGTCTGATTAGGGGAGCGGTTTTGTACTTAGGGAATTTTGCCTCCACAAGCACAAAAAAAGTGCTGGCTGGGGTTCTCATTACGTGACTCGGCAGACAGCATGGGTGCCTTGGTGCTATCTGTCAATGCATCTAGCATGGGTCTGTATGGCAAATGTGTGCTCTGTGTGCTAACTGCAGGGCATTTTATTACTACACCCCAGACAGCGCACAGCCTTTGTACTTACTGTGCCTTGTTTCTTGTTCCTAACTCACAAAAAAATGTAATAAACTTACCATATGTTAGTAAGCAGGCTCCTAAGATTTCAACTGAAAATTCACCTCTTCCATTTAGGCATTGAGAGTCGAAGAGGAGTGGAAGTAAACAACCCCGTGATGCTGAAGTTTGAATATAAGCATTGCAGGGCTCTTTGCAACTATTGTCACTGCTGTCAATTGCGGAGAGAGGCGACATCAGTGCAACGGGTGCCCCAGAGGGCTGGCGCTCTAGGTGACCGCCTAGTTCGCCTAATGGTAACATTGGCTCTGAGGCCTGCCATTCATTTTCCTAAATTTATGAAATCACTTTAGGTATCTAATGGTGAAAATCAGTGCTAAGCTCCTAACTTGTTCCCCTGCCCTAAATCTATCCTGTTGCCACCCACTTTTACACTTCTAAATCTGGTGAAACTTTGAGCTTAAAGTTAGGTCCTAATAAATTTTCAAATAGGTCAATTTAGGATCCTACCTCTCAAAGTTAGGAGCATATACCCTTGTAATATCAGCCAAGGCAATGGCCAGCGTTGTTTTTTTTCTTTAAACCTGGATATTCAGAATAGTGGGTGCTGCTGAATATCCGGATTATGGAGCTACTGTCCACAGAAGTGCCGCCATTATCTGGTTAGCAGCGATTTTCAGTCGCTATCCACATAAACAATTTCAGTACCTCTTAGGACAGCTTTTTACTGTACTTGTTATCCAGATACTTATTCAGATAGTAGCACAAAAATTGCCATTGTCCAATAATTTGTATCTCCACCTCTCCTCTGCCCCCAACCGGGTGGTCTGTAATGAAATTCAGCAGTCCTATTCAGATAGAAGCATTTATCCGGTTCGCAGATACTAGTAGGACTCTTTTGCGCCCAAATCAATTGTAGATGCATTAATTTGTAGTAGGCCACAATACATTAGGCTTTTGCTTGTTTCACACATTTTTTTATGATATTTGGGCATTTTTCATGTATTTTTAGGCTTGCATTCTATGCACACCTTAAAAATCTACACAATTGATTGTACTTGTGTGTACCCGCGATGTGCATGCAGTTCAAATTCTTAGGCACCCAAACGAACTGAATGTGTACTTATTTATTTATTTCGCCTGGTTTATATACCACCTTATACTTACGAATGTAGAGATTTACGAAAATGCACATTCATTAATGCACACCCCTGCTTACTGGTATATAACTAGTGAATGGTGCACTGAGTTCACTTATCCAGACTGATGTCACTGCCTAACTGAATGGTGTAGTTGCCTCTCTTCTAATGCTGCTGAACACACAGACACAATTCCAGGCAACAACATTCCTCCAGAAAACAAATCAAATAATTCTATCTCTAACTATTCTGGACTAGAACTACCTAATTATCACTGCAGACGGAACAATGAGGCCAATGGTCAGAGTAATGGGCAGCGTATAATTTAAAACATCTAATTTAGACATTCACAAACTCCTTTTAGGGTAGCCAGGAGTCAGCATTGACTCAAAGGCACAAAAAAAAATCCTTTTAAGCATTGATACTGAATATGCAGGTATGAGAAGAATGTCTAAAGTAGACACCTCGTTTGCACTTGAGAGTAAGCGCATAAAATGACCTAATTTAGACACATGTGGCCTCTTATAAAATCGCGTCCAGTATGAAAGTACGCACATAGATTTGATGGTGCATACTTTCACCAGGAGTGTGCACGTAGGTAGAGTATGGGTGAAAACACAAACTGCTTCAGTCTATGTGCGTAGGAATGTAAAGTACACGGGATGATTTCCACCTTCTGGGGAGGAGGTGGAGGTGTTTCAAAGCCTGTCTTCTGCCACTTCTGCCAGTATTTTACAGTAGAAAGAAGAGTACAATTCCCCTTATATAATTACTCTATTTTGTGCTGCTGTTTTAGGTGCTTAAAAGGCTTATAAAATTAGGTCACACTTAGAATTATATGTGATACAAACTGGTGTATACTTGTAGAGCAGGCATGTCCAGGGTACGAATTTGGGAAGAGTTTCAATTTAAGCACATATTTTATGAAGTACATGCTAACAGACGTGATGTCCATGCCTTCAAGCTAGATGTGATTTCTACATGCATTTGATAAAGACATAGAGGTGCTTAAGTGTCTTCTAAAAATGGGCTACAAATCGGTGTCTTCCTGCCATATTAACCCAGGGGCCTTTTATAAAATTACCCACATTGGGATAATAGTATTAAGGCTTTTTCTCACATATATGTCAGTGTGGGCACATAAAATGCAGTTTGTAAAATGACCTCACCCATAAAGTATATGTGATGCCAAGAAACTGCAAACTATTGCACTACATGGGTGTAGGCATGTTTGGGGGCAAGGTTTGGGTAGGGTCACCAGACGTTTGGAGAGCAAATCTGGGACACCTAGGCAGGACTGAGCTTGGCTGAGAGGGGCAGCGGTCCTCCCTCCTCGGGGATCTTTTCCCCATATATTTTGAAATGACCAGCTTAAGTAGCATTCAGTAATTTCAAAAGTTTAAAAAGGACGCAGCAGCCCTTCTCAAGTTATAATTGCACATACATACATACATACATACATAAATGCTTAAACTTTATTTCATACATATAGATTTAATAATCTATACATTCCTAAAATTCCTCCTTTTTTTCAGAAAAGAAGTTAATTTTGCATCTTCTCCTACGAGTATTGACAAGACTGCATTAGAGGGATTTGCAGGAGAAGCAATCTCCTTTGCCTCTGTCTCCACTGAAATCGGGGACAGGAAAGTAGTCCGTGGAGTCAGGGACACCAGCTCAAAATCGGGGACAATCTCTGAAAATTGCAGACATCTGGTAACTTTATGTTTTGGGAGCGCACACAGTTCATTTTGGCTGCAATTTCTGATAGTTTGGTGGGGGTAATTTTATAAATACATAAGGGCGCCTGGGTGTATCCTTGTAAAATAGGCTTGAAATAGACATCTACTAGGCCTTCACACATAGGTGGCCTGTAATAAAATTACCCTCATGGGAATAATTTTATAAAGGCTTTTTTCACATATATCCATGTTTATGCACGTAAAATACCACTTATAAAATGAACGCTGTATAAAATTAGAAACAATGTCAAGAATGCGTGAACTTTTTTTTTTTTTTTAATTCTTTATTTTCGTTTTATAACAACAAAGGAAAGGAAGACATACAGCTAAAAGACAGATACATAGAATGTGATACATACACCAAAGTAAACCCCTGCCACCCCCTCCCCCCTGCTTCTTCTCTAGAAAACTAATCATTCCCGAAGCGGGCGTGTACTGACATTATTGTGTTACAAAACCTAACGGTGATCTGAAACAGGATGAGTGTACATTAAACAGACATGTCGGAGCAATGAGCAGATTGTACATAATCATTGAGCATCTGCCATTTAGACAAGCGAGAGTGAGTTTGGGTATGGGGAATAGCTCTCCGAGATATCTGCTCATATTTACTATATAAGCAGACGAGGTTCCACCATTCATTGACAGTAAGTCGAGAGCTATCCTTCCAATTCCTCGTGATTAAACATATGGCTATACCCAGCATGAAATCAAGGAGAAAGTGACCCTTCTTAGGAAGAGAGGGGACCTCCGCCACTGAGCGGAGTCCCACAATCTTCCAAGAAAGAGGCTCGTGAAGGTGTAAGATAAATTGAATACGACCCCAGACCCGCCCCCAGTAAACCTGTAGTTGAGGACATTCATAAATAACATGAGCGAGGGTTCCCACAGCAGTATGGCAAGACCAACACTGGTCCCTAGCAGTTGTGTTCCATTTGGCTATTTTTTCTGGAGTATAAAAGCATCTATGTGCAAAAAAGAAGAGAGTTTGGGTAACTGAGGCAGACCGGGAAACCCGCACTACTTTGCTCCAGAAAACGCTCCATTGCATAGGGGTTAAAGTGGTTTGCAGTTCGCGCTCCCAGGCTCGTTGGGCTCTGCAAGTGGCAGTATCTGTACCCTGACATAATAGTTTATAAAAGTTAGAGGCTACCCCATGTGTACTACTAATAGAGTGAACTAGTTCTAATAGCCCGTCCTCAGTAGGGACAGAGGGCGGCATGATTTGAGCACTTTTGAGGCAGTGTTGAAGCTGCATCAATTGAAAGTAATGTTTCGCTGGTAACGCAAATTCCTTTTGTAAATCAGAAAAGGTTTTCCAACGAGCTGCAGAGAAGAGCTGTTGGGGTGTCCAGATCCCCCTAGAGTACCAGGGTTTCCATGCTATCGTTCTATTTAGGACTTGAATTCTGGGGTTATTCCACAGCGGGAGTCCGTCCTGAGGACATACGTTTGGGCCCAGTGATAGAATGAGAGTGTTAAAGGCCGCAAGAGTATCGACAATCATTGGGGGATGGCGGGTGTCTACTTGATGGGACATACCGGGGAGATGGATCAACGGAATTGGGCTACTAAGCTCCTCTTCTATATCAAGCCAAACTGGTCTGCTGTCTGTTGAGGCATCTAGCCAGCGGGCACCTTGTTTAAGTAGGAAGGCTTGATGATATCTGAGAAAATCAGGAAATCTGGTACCCCCTAGTTCCTTCGCAGACTGTAGTTTTTGTTTAGCTATCCTTGGTGGTTTGCCCTGCCAGAGATAGCGGACGAGAAGGCCCTCAATATCTTTGTAGGTATGTAGCGGGAGTAAGCATGGCAGCATTTCTAAAATGTAATTCACTTTGGGGACTATCATCATTTTCACAGTTTCTAGGCAGCCCCACCATGTAAGGGATAAGGGAGACCAACGATTTGTGAGCTCACGGACTTTGGAGACTACCTCTTTAGCATTAAAACTAATAGTGTCTTCTAAAGGAGAACAGTAATGGACCCCAAGATATTTCACCATGCGGGATTGCCAAAGGAAAGGAAAGGCCTGCATGTCAGCCTCATGTACCCAGCGGTTCAGTGGGAATGCTACAGATTTGGTCCAGTTAATTTTATAGCCCGATAATTGCGAGTATCCATCTATCAGATCCAAGACAGCTGGAACCGAATCAAGGGATACGAAGAGCATAAGGTCATCTGCATATGCAGAGAGTTTAATCTCTCGGTGACTGAAGGGGACACCTCGAATACGTGCGGACTGTCTAATAAGGAGGGCGAGGGGTTCAAGAGCTAGATCAAAGAGCATTGGTGATAGGGGGCAACCTTGACGCGTGCCTCTTTGGAGATTAAAAGGCTGAGACTTAATGGCATTTACACAAATACTGGCAACGGGTTGAGTATACATGACTTGGAGGTATCGGAGGAAGCCCTCCCCAAAGCCATACCATCGGAGAACTGCAAATAAGAAGGGCCATTCTAGGCGATCAAAGGCTTTTTCAGCATCTAGGGAAAGACCCACCCATGGGTGGTCTAAATTGGCAGCACTGGATAGCACATGGCACAAGGTCCGAGCATTGTCAGCGGTGGATCGGCCGGGTATAAAACCGCATTGGTCGGGATGGATTAGGGTGGCCATCCTGTCAGATAGCCGGGTGGCCAAGATCGTTGCGAAGATCTTATAATCGGCATTAAGTAGGGAGATTGGACGGTAGTTGGCGGTTAGCAGCGGGTCTCTGCCTTCTTTCTCAAATACTACCACATTAGCTGCAGAAAAGGATCCCAAAGAGGATGTATCTACCGCAAGGGCAGTAAAATAGAGTTTTAAGTAGGGAACTAAATCTGCACTGAACGTTCTGTAGAATTCGGTCGGGAGACCATCAGGCCCTGCGGCTCGACCCGAGGCTGTTCGTTTTAGGGCAGATTGGATCTCTGAAGTAGAGAAGGGTTCATCCAGCGCATCCCTATCAGCTTCAGAGAGGGTCGGCCGCTGAATACCAGAAAATAATCGCTCGAAGGTCTCTGATGAGAACTCACATTCAGATTGATATAGACGGGTATAGAAATCCCGAAAGAGTTCTACAATATCGGAGTCTGTGGTCAATATGCCCCCTCCCTGTGGGGCTCGAAGGGCCGCTACGCGTTTGGCTTCTTTTTGACCTTTCAAGGCGTTGGCTAAAAGTCGACCGGCTCGGTTGTTTTCACGATAGTATGTCCCTCGTTGAAGCTCAATACTCTTAGAAGCTGCAGTTGAGAGGATTGCATTATATTGAAAACGGAGACGCTGTAAGCGAATTAAGACGCATGGATCAGTACGTGAAGTTAGAACTCGTTCGCCTGCTTTGATTTGTTGGTCTAGTATGAGTAGCTGCTGTTTGCGTTGTTTCCGCAGGCGAATTTGATAGCTAGTGATCGTTGCTCGAATGGCCGCTTTGAAACCCTCCCACCAAGCCCAATTTGCAGTATCCTGGGGTAAATTAAAATGGAAGTAATCCTGTACGGCTGCTCGAATTTCTAACTGGAACTCTGGCTGAGTTAACAGGGCTCTATCAAAGAACCAGGCCCCCGAGTTCCCTTGGGGTGCAGTAGTGTGTAATTGAAAAGAAATAGCAGCATGATCTGAAATATGTTGGGAGTGAATCTTTGCAGTGTCCACCTGAGGAACTAACAGTTTTGATATTAGAAAAAAATCTATGCGAGACTGGGATTTGTGAGGGGAAGAGAAGAAGGTAAAGTCAAGCTCATTGGGGTGTAGTAACCTCCATAGATCAACTAAAGCAAGATCTTTGATCACAGAGGTAAGCGTGGTGTGACTCTTGGGGGGACCACTTGTCCTAGGCGGCTGTTTGTCAATCAGGGGATCAAGAACTAAATTGAAATCCCCCCCTATTATCAATGAAGTATTAGCAGAGGCCTGCGCAACCTGAGCAATGGTAGCAAAAAAGGCAGGGTCATCCACATTAGGAGCATAAAGGCATATACATGTAACTTCAAGGTTACCTATCTTGAGGTGAACTCTGGACCATCTACCTGCTGTATCTGAGCTAGTCGCGATAATAGTAGCATGCAGAGATTTCCTAACCAGTATGGCAACCCCACATTTCTTAGAAACGGCTGGGGAATAGGCGGCCACCATGTAAGGTTTAATATTGAGTTTAAGAGTTTCTTTCGAATTTAAATGCGTTTCTTGGAGGAAAATCAGGTCTGCAGCTTCATGACTTAAATAGCTTAGGATTTTCTTCCGTTTTATCGGATTATTGATTCCTTTTACGTTCAATGAGAAAATCTTACATGGTGCCATCAATCGGTAATAGACATTTTAGGTAAGGGCGCTTGAAAACATACAACATAATCAGAATCTGTACAACAATGACATAATCACCGAGTATGCTGGCTAATACACCCCATATTGAAAAGTATGTACCAAAGTAACTTAGAGAAGAAGCAAAACCCCCAATGAATATGGCGACCATATGTCTGCGGGAGGAGGCCCTAGAGAGGAAGATAGAGACATAAAAAAAAAAAGAAAAGAAACACCAGAGTCCATAATTAACACTGTCTCTGATACTCATCGAGGCTACTGTGGGTAGATGGAGTCGGGTCACAGATATCAACAAAATAAGGCAACAAACCGCCCTTGACAGACTCCTTGCTGAGCCGCGGCAAATCCAATATGGCAGGTGCAGCGGACATGAGAATATCTGCAGGAATATTCTGGAAGTCAGCGCATCAAGTCGGCTTCTTTAGAATCTAAAAACTCCGCTAGTAGATCAGGGTCCTCAAATGTTCTTGTCTGATTGTGAAGCGTGACTCGGAGCTTGGCCGGGTACATCAGGCCATAGCGTGCTTGTAGTTGTTGAAGCCTCGGCCGGAATTCCAGAAAGCGCTTTCGGCGGTCGACCGTGGGTTTAGCCAAGTCAGGATAGAAGGAGATCTTGTGGCTCTCAAACTCCATATGGCCCTTTGCCCGAGAGGCACTGAGAATTTGCTCCACATGTTGATATCTCAAAAGTCGAAAGATGATAGGCCGCGGGGTCTTTCTGTTGAGCGTTAAGTTTGTAGGTACACGATGAGCGCGATCGATCTCCAATTCTTTGGTAAAGGTGATCTGGAGCAGGGAAGGGAGGATTTTATATAAAAACTCCTTCATGTCTCCCGATTCCGCACCCTCCGGTATGCCCACGAGTCGTAGGTTGTTGCGGCGCGCTCTATTATTGCCATCTTCCACTTCTTTCTGCAAGGCCCGCACCTGACGTTCAACTTTGTCGAGTTTGGACAACCGGGCCGCATGGGAGTCTAAAATGCTCTCCATTTTGTCCTGACGCGAAGAGAGCCCCTCTAGCCTGCCTTGCAGTACACCAAGATCTTCCCGCAGCGCTCGGAGTGCTTCACCGTTTGATTGCACGAGGTCCTTAACCCCCTCTAATCTCTGCGAGGATTTCCTGCTGCATTTCGGGGCCCTCGCGCAAAGCTAGCCCCTTCTGCGGGACGGGGGTTCAGTTTTGGAGCGTTTGCCGTGAGAAGCCGCTGGAGATCCAAATTCCAGGCGCGTGGGTTTGGTCCCCGCCATCTCACCAATGTGCCCCGGCAAGATCAGAGCAGAAGTTCAAGTATGTCCGGTGTTAATTCAGGATTCTGAGTAGGCCTCTCGGGAGCCTCAGCGTTATGCGACCATCCCGCTGGACATCAGGCTCCGCCCCCAGAATGCGTGAACTTTTACATGCTGTGTTCTAGGCCAGATTTTAGGTGAAGCATGGGCAAAGTCATGATTTACGGGGGGGTGCTTTATAAATAACCTCTTGCATGTACGTACTTTATACATGAACAGTTACATCAGCTCAGACAGCTTTAGCCATAACTGCTGCAGCTTTTATGAAGGAATTTTATTTATTTTATTTTTATTTACTCAGTGTTTCTTTTAAACTGCCCCCTTTCTGAGATCAGGGAGATTTACAATGAACAACATTAATACATAGAACACATTTTTAACAGTCTGAAGTTGAAACAATTATCATAACTATGTACATATAACTATGAACAGAAACTATTTAGAGGGGAGTGCAGAACTACATTTTCTCTGAAGAAAAGGTGAGTATCATGGTATGAGTTGCGTTTGCGGTAGTTCATGGGATGTAACATTATCTTCATTAATATCACCATAATGTTGACTAAACAGGAAAGTTTTTAATTCTTTCTTAAATGTTTGTAAATCTTTAATGGCTCGTAAGTAGTCCGGAAGGGTGTTCCATAACATGGGTGCAGCAAGAAAGAAGGCTTGGTTACTTGTGATTTGTTTTGTTTTTCAAAAGGTGGGAAGGACTACAAGGGTGTTCTGCAAATGTTCCCTTCTAGATCAAGTATTTATGGGTTGGGTAATTAATGTCGAGAGGTAGATAGGATATTATTCGCAATCTTAAATGTTATGGTTATTGTTTTATATTTGATTCTGCTTATTATTGGTGACCAGTGTAGATTGTACAATACAGGTGTTATATGGTCAGAGAGTCGGGCTTTGCATATGATTCTGACAGTTACATTTTGTGTAATTTGTAGTTGCTTCAAATACTTTTTGGGAATACCATAGAGGAGGCTATTGCAAAAATCAAAGTCCGGGATGATTAGAGCATGAACCACTGTTCTGAAATCATGTATGTCAAGAAGGGGCCTGAGATATTGTAATGTTCTTAGTCTGAAGTATATTGATTTAGTTATTTGTTTTATGTGTGCAGATAAGATGAGGAATTGGTCTAATAAATCACCAAGGTACCTTTCTTCTTTTTTAACTGGGATGATTGTATTATGTATTTTGAATGTTTGTGGGGGAGTGAAATTTAAGTTTCTTGAAATGTAGAATACTTCTGTTTGTTTGTTTTTTTAATTAATGGACAATTTTATAAAGTCACACAGGGGGTCTTTTGCTAAAGGGCATTAAGGTGTTGCACCTATCACGCTAAAAGCACTGAAACTGCAGCTCGTTAGATGCAGCACCGCTATGTTACCTGTTGGGGGTGTTGAAAGATTTTCCCTTTCAGTTAATGTGGATCACTTTCCCCTAACATAGACTGAATTAAGGTGACATTAGGTGAACCTGCGCTAATATAGTTAGAGGCCAATTCTAATCGGGGCACATCTGAGCCACTGGAAAATCCAAAAAATGGACGGGCTCAATATGTATCCGATTCAGCAACCGCGGGAACTAGACATTCCAGCAGTTGCAGAATTGGGCACTTAGACAGCCTGGCATTGCCCCAATTCAGCAGCACAGCATGGCCATTGCCCTGCCTGCCCAGCCCGCCTGTCCTGCTGGTGTGCCAGCGCCATGGCACTAGGATACCCAATAGGAGTGCAGAAGGCCCAACATCGCTGCAGGCTTCCTTTCCCAGCTGTCCGACCCTCGGCGGGGGCAGCCAAGGCCAGGATCAGGCGGCAGGGGCTTGCCTGTCCCTGTGTCGTGACTTTGGTGGGGCTGACTGGCCTGATCGCTGCCGTCGGTGGGACTTGTTCCACCTCCGATGTGGAATAAGTCCCACTTACACCTTCCTGATGCTGGATGTACAGGGCCCTGATCACAATATGCCCTGTATGTCCAGGTGCCTGGGCCCGCCCATGCTTCACCCTCACTCCACCCCCTCCCGCCGCCACCCGGAGCTCCCCGCACAAAAGCCCTGTGCATGCAGGGAGCTATTGATTCTGAATATGATCTCTGCAAATAGTGGGAGTTGCAATTCCAAACTGGACGTACAGCCTCACTATTTTCAGGTCAGAATGATCCCCTTAGTGCGCAGTGAGAACCCAGCTCTAACTGCTCTGAGCTCACTACGCCCACTCTGCTCCCCTAACCCGCCTGCTTGTGACCCCAATGCTGGTTGCACAGTTAGTGCAGGAATTGTCCCATGCAGTCGTGGCCCTGTAGTAACTGGCAATGCGTGTCACAACATGCTTCAGCGCACATCAGAACACATGCTGCCAAAGACCCCCCCTAGACTTACCACAAATACCTACTTGGCCTCTCAACCTAGGCGTTATAAAATTACTCTCATAATATCTATGTTTAATAGCCAAATATTGCCATATAACTGGCACTGTCCCCGAATGCCTCAAACCTGCTTTCTTTGCAGCCACATATTTCTGGATGTTCAGCTGTCCCAATTTTTTTTTATTTTTTTTTAAGATGCACTTGCGCAGTCGGAGCCAGCTCTGAAAGTTTAAGTGCTTGCTATATTGCTCAGATGATATCACATTGCCTTCTGGGTCCTTTTCTCTCTCTTTCTTTCTCTATCTTCTATACCTTGTTATGTAAAACACACACACTGCTGTGAGTTTTAAGCCTTCACACTTTTTTACCTATCTCTGAATCTTTTTTTATCCCTTTGCAACTTGGCATAGGAAGAATTGTTTGTGTCAATACTGAAAAGTACCTATGCCTTTCAGCACCAGCACTGACCACATAAGGGGTTTAAAAAGCACTTGGGACAGCTGAACTCTGCACATATAAACCCTACAAATCATTATGAGGGCAAATATATAAGGCACGCCTAGGTTAACGTACATTTTTATGCATGTCAATTGCGCCTACAGTCATGTGCTTGCGTTCTTGGATTTATAAATTAAAGGCGTAAGTAGTGGGATGTGCGCAACAAATCTAGATGTAATTACTTACACCAACCCTAGGACTGGTGCACATGGACGAACCTAGATTTTTCAAGAATGCTTTGCCCGTGGGTGCCATTGTCAGCAACCAGCTAATGCACGCATGTAAAGGCCCATCCATACACACAAATCATCAAAAATACATCATTTATGCATGTTGACCTATAATGTTACATAGTTCCTTATAAATGTATCTCCTATATGCCCAGAGGTTTTGCAGCTATAAAGAGGCAGGGTTTCAGGGTGTTCCAGGGTTGGCACCAGTTACCCATATAATCTATTTGTGTAAGCACAACATTCAGCCGCTAAATATATACATTAACGTTCAAGCTGGGCCCCCCACAAAAAGCAGGTATATGTGAAACAGCTACTTTGGACATTCACTTATACTTGTCTATGCATCTGCTAAACGGATGGTGCCACTTTATATATGTAAATCTGAAATCATCTAAAGTAGACGTTTCAAATTATATTCTGCTTGTCCCACTGAATACTGAAGGAGCAGCTTAATAGTCAGCAGAGTGGGCTAAGAACCAGGGAAGCCTCGTTCAAATCCCACTTCTGCTCCTGAGATCTTGGGTAAGTTACTTAACCCCTCCATTGCTTTAGGTGCAAACTAAGGGGGGGATATTCAAAGACATTTACGCAGTTTGCGGACCTACAAACTGCAAAATTGCCACTCACCGGAAACTTCAGCGACACCAACCCAGTTAGTGCCGCTGAATATCCCTAGTTTGGGCCACTAAATGCCCTGATGCTAAGCACTTAGCACAGGGGAATTCCGGGGGTGGCAGCACAGGTTAACTGGGTAGCGGTAATATTCGGCCGCAGCCCGGTTACGCTAATTGGCTGAAGTTAGGGCAGATGAATGGCTGTCCTAACTTTAGCTGGTTTTGCAATCTGACCGGCAGCTGAATATTGCCACTGATTGGATTGCAAGATCACAGACTGGCCAACTCAGACAGATATGACCCCGACATTGAATATCTGGGACAAAGTTAAAGCGTCGACAGCTAGACGCATTAACTGTGCTGACTGTCACTGCTGAAAATCTCTCCCCCCCCCCTCCTCCTTAGTTTGCAAGCCCCCCAGGGACAGAAAAATGCCTATAGTACCTGAATGTAACTCACCTTGAAATTCCGAGAAAAGACATGAGCCAAAGCCAGTTCCTCATTCATCTAGTAATTCCTTCTAAAAGCTGCTGCAAGCTAGTGGTGGTGAACTGAGCATGCCCAGAACTACAAAGAAGCTGAAATACCATTAGAAGAACTAAAAGAACTCATTTCACTCTAATAATTTGCTCTGAAAATTATTTGCTCTGAAAATTATTAGAGATGACGTTTCCAGATTGCTGCTTGGGTTACATTCTTCTAAAATCCTTGGATCTAAGAGAGTTATTGCAAAATATTACACCCTTCTCAACTAATAGATAATTCCCAGACTAAATAATTGTTTTTAAAGAAATAAGTGAACATTTCTGTTCTAATGTTTTCTATGGTATATACTGTAATTTTTGTTAATCTATGTAATCTCTAGGAATGTGCATTCATTTCAAATCTTTTTAACCTGAAATGACAGGAAACCCCCTGAAATTTAGGGTTTTTTTTCCCCAATGCCCTCTGCTTATCAATAGGCACAGTACTGATGATATTGTCCCAAAAAAAGAAAACATAATTTAAAGCCAATAAATAAAACAGGAAATCCTGCACACCTCTAGTCTTGTTCTGCTTCAGTCCACCAAAGTGAACATATCCTTGCTTCAATCAATGGCAGTGGGGTAAAGAGGTCAAAAAAGATCACTGCTGTTTAAGGGAATAAGAAACCCACCCATTTAATGGAGGAGGATTCACCCGCAGGAAGGAAAAATGTGCAGGGAGTATGGCTTGAGGTCAAGATAAGGGGCAAAAATGATGACCCAGGGGCAGTCCAAGAAAAAACAACGCGCTGATCAGGGGACCACGGTACAACTGGTTAAGAAATAGAGACATCTGTACTGCAAGGGGGGCCAAGCATTATCCTGAATTTCCACAAAAAGATGATTTTGTCTGTGGGTCTCCGGTGCCAAATTTTGATTGGTGCAGAAGCGTTGCCTCGACTGCCATGCCTCACTCTGGGCCTGATGCTCCTGCCCAATCAGCGATCTGGTCCCTAAGAAGCAGCAGCAGCAAGATTGTTAATAAAATTTAGACTGTAGCCTGCCGAGACCCTGTGGCATCCCATTCTCTCTTTCCCCTAACTATTTATGGAATTTTCATGGTATTTTTAACCTTTGTTTGCATGTATTCATTTTATTTTAAAAAATGGGCATAAGTTATATTCATTTTATAAGTATGGTTTCACTTATTAATTAATTATCTTTCTATGTTATTTATTACTATACTTTTTATCTCTTATTGTATTTGTATATCAATGTATGTTGTTTTTTAAGATGTGTGCCCCCTGAGGAAGGCGTCCTGCCGAAATGCGTTGGGGTTTCTTTGAATAAATATAGCACCAGTGACCTTATCCACCCTCGCCTCTTGTGTTTGCCTGTACTTCTCTGCTCTCCTTGTGTTTCCTGTACATCCTTTCGATATCAGCTTGAATATATTTTTGAGTCTAATAGCATTTTGACGATACTGGTAGCACTGAAGAGATCGAGATCATTCTCCATATACCCTGGTTTAAGAGTGAGATTCATTGCTGTCATGGTATGTGCAAAACTAACCCATTTGGAGACACTGTCCTGAGAAGAAAGGGAAAGGCATATTTCAATAGAGAAGCATCTAATTTACTATAAGAGGGTTTTACTATCCTATTTGATGACCCTCAGATGTTGTTCAGAAGACACTGAATAAAGAACTGAAGTTCGGCAGAAAAACTGGCCCTTTTGGCAGTATCTCCATTTGAGAACCTAGTATGTTCTATCTTGGATTTGTTGCTGAACAAGAAGTTGGTTAAGTTCTGCCTTATTCATAATTTGTCATACTTATTAAACAAAAGTGTTAATGATTTTATTGGTCAGGTTCTTTGCTCTCTAAATATGCATCATTAGATCAAGCCATGGCACTGCTTAGACATTTGATATTGCCACTTTGGTGGTAAAGCTGATATAGAAGTTGCATTTCAGTTCTTGATTAACCATACCATTTAAGTTCAAGGGTCAGTTTTACTTTCATACATGCATGGCAATAGGCTGCTTAGTGGCATTTGCTTATTTTGAAGTGTTCACTACATTCTTTCATAGTAACGATGCTCAAGCCTGTCCTCTGGACACAACTAGCCAGTCAGGTTTTTAGGGTAATCACAGTAAATATGCATGAGATAGATTTGCATGTACTCCCTCCATTTTATGCAAATTTTTCTTATGCATATTCATTGTGGTTGCGCTGAAAAGAACCCCTGTTTCATAAAGTACAGGGACATATTTACAGCTGTGATAGCATAGTTCACCATCTCAACAATTTTCTTTTTGTGGACCCAGCAAAATCAAATGCATTTGCAAACCTAGTAGTTACCTTTGAGCAGCTAGCCTGTGATTTAGATATCCTGCTAGTTGCTGACCAGTCTGCTAGACCTTGTATTGTTCTTACTTTTTTAGTTTTTGGGTTGGATTCGATGTGTGTGCAGTCCAGACTGCCAGATGGAAAAATTAGCACTCTTATAAAATCAATAGATCCCGCCTCCCCACTCTGGTATTTTCCATTTGGGATCTGAAATTGTTTTCAGATGCTTCTGGTGAGTTAGGTTTTGGGAAGTATTTCAAGGGTAAATGCTTGACCTCAGATTTGGCAACAGAAAGATTAGAGAAAGAATATTTAATTTTTGAAATTTCCAGTTCTATTGTTTTCATGGTTTAGGGGAGAAATAGGAGAATAGGAAGGTGGTTATGTACACTGACATCATCATGGTCACTGGGGCCAGTGTAGATAATGAGAATGTGGGTACTGTGTCTCATTTCCAGTAGTCACATTTTCAACCACTGGCTCTAGAAGCAGATGAGGTCTTTACTAGGATGCCAAATAGACTCTGGGATACAATCCAGAGTGATTTTGAATTTGTTGAGGCATTTTCTTCTGGCAAAGACCAAGCTTATCTAATTCAGTATATGGTGCATGCTACGAGAGCAAACCTTATAGTATGCACCAAATGTCTGCATAATTTTCCTATCCAGCTATATTGGTCTTAGTTAAGTTCTTGCAGACATTTACACAAAAAGCATGATAAACACTTTTCAATGTATCTTGACATTCTAGATAATGAAATAATGGCCTTATTTCAAGTATTGTCTGTTCTACTCGTATGTTCATCTGGTTATGAAGTGGCATTGTTTCAAGCTGCATTTTCTTTCACATTTTTGGAATGCTTTAAGTGAGCAAGTTGGTTGCTACAATCAAGAACAACTTGGGATATAGTGACATCTGCCTTGCTAAAAATGTAGTCTAAGTATTGCCTATCTCTCCGAGCCTACGGAGGGGACACATAATGCAGCTGAGCCACATGGGAGGGAGATTGCCATGAGGAGGGTTTTGGGAAGGAGAAAGGAGGAGGGTTAAGGGTTGGTGGGCGAGAGTTATGGGAGGGGGAAAACAAGGGTAGGAAGGGAGAAGGGTGGGTGCAGGGAAGAATACCCGAATGTTAATTTTCGCAGATTCTAGTTTTGGTAGAGTGCAGGGCAGGGAATGTGGTGACTGGCTTGTTGGTGTCTGGTTCAGCAAGGGTACTTCCAGCGTCTATGTCGGTGGGTGTGAGCCAGAAGGTCTATTGGTGAAGCTGATTCTTGGTGAGAGCCAGTTGTGGCATCTGGCCTATATGGTGTAGACCAGCGGCCGCAATCCTGCCAGGTTTTTGGGATATCCCTAAGGAATATGCATGAGATCAATTCAAATACAATGGGGGCAGTGCATGAAAATATATCACATGCATATATACAGGTGGTACAAATTTCCTGGTGCCATCAAACCTGTTACAACTATAAATACTCTGTAGATCTGTAAAATGTCCTGTAAATAGTTTTCCCCGGTTCTCCCCTAAGCTATTACCCTGTTCTCTGTAAGCGCACTGTGTCGTTGATGCTTTGTAGCATTGTTCTGTTCATTGTGAACCGCACTGATTTTTAATAGCGCGGTATATAAGAAATGTAAATAAATAAAATAAATAAAATATTCATTCATATCATCTCAAAAACCTGACAGGATTGAGGCCCTTCAGGACTGGTTTGTAGCAATGTTCCCTCTAATTTTCTGTAGGCTGTGTGCGCATAAAATATCAGCTCTGTGCAGCTTTTGAAGGAAGGTTAAATTTTTGTGCGCCACATAACGACACTCGGAGTTATATACTTTAAAATTTGACTACACGTCAGAATACAGTATGTACACCACATTGATTTTAATCAAATTAAATGAAAATAGACGATTACTAAAGGAAGCGGGAAATTCCTAGTAATTGCAATCATAAATTTAAAATTTTAAGACGTCTGTGTTTTCTATCAGAATCAAAGCCGTAATTTTTGTGCGCTCTGTTGTAAAGCATGTGCGCTCGCTTGGCAAGGTGTGCGCGCGCGCACACGCGCACAGCTTAGAGGGAACAGTGGTTTGGAGAGCCCTGATGTAGGCAAAAGAGAAGGTGAGGCTGGCCTCTGATCCTGGACAGAAGCATGGAAAGGGCTGACAAGGAGCCTCAGGGACCTGAATTGAGTGGCAAATCTATGTGCCATGGCAGTCTTGGGCAGTGGCGGTAGACTAGTCTGACTAGGAACATGTCTCTGGGGTCCACCAGCTGCCAGAGTGGAGCTGATAACTTGATTTGGCTGGCCACAGGACTAAGCAAAGGAACTGTGCAACAGATTGTGGGACAATGAGACTGGCACACAGTTCAGCACTGAAGCATGCCAGCACTGATTGCCATCTCAGTTGAGTTTTCACATGGTCCTAGAGCCTGCCAAGTTTTTGCTGCATGGACAGACTATGGTATGATTAAAGGAAGCTTGGAGAGTGAGTAAACTTTCAAGCAGTGGGCTAGGAAACAGGTTGGGTAGAGTTTGGGTGGAGCCCAGGGCCTAGTGAGAGTCAGGCTAACCTGATGACATCCACCCAGGAACGGATTTTGGGAAGTAGGATGAGGGGCTAGGATAGTGGTTAAAAGGTATGGGGTTTGTGGCCTGAGCAGTGGGGTGGAGAGGGAGTAAGGTGAGAGAGATATAAGGGAAAGCCTCGGGAACTGGTTGTGCTTGCATGCCTGAAAGATCCTTTGGAACTTAAGGAGAGTGGTGAAGAGGATGGGTCAGGATAAGCGTATGGAGAGGATGGAAAGTGCATGCCAGAATGAGTATGGGAAATTCTCAGATATACGTGATTCTTTGGAATGTTCATCCTCCACAGATTCGGATTCAGATTAAACCAGGGTTCAACCTGGATAGGTCAGTCAGGAGCAACTGTTCCTTATGAAGAGGCGGGATTGGGAGATAAGCCTCTGACCTCACAGTTGGTGCATACATTTAGTGTTATCACACCATTGGATAGACATGTCCCTTCAAAAGTTGTGCATGAAGGTTCTCTGGTGGGGGGGGGGGAGAGAACCCAATTCTCTGGAACACCCCCCCCCCCCCCACTTGCATAATAAGTTGTCCTTCAATTGCTTTAAGGCCCAACTTAAGGCCCATCTTTTTACCCAGGCCTTCCCCTCTGCTGCCTCCTAGTTGGTCTGTCCTTTCCTTCCAGCTGCTCCTATCCATGTCCTCAGTTACCTTTGGCCTATGACCTTGTCTTCCCCCTCCGTTTGTGTTCTTATGATGCTGCTTGCTTTTGTAACCTAGGTTCCCTGACCCCCCTCTATTCCATGTTACACATCTCCTCATTAATTGTTGTTTGTGTTTGCTATGTTTTTATATCTTTGCAATTTTTATTGTATGGTATGTCTCATGAATGGCAGTATATCAAATTAAATAAGCTGTAACTGTAACCTTTCCCTTATTAGCCAAGAATCGGGAGGTTGGAGATAAGAAAAAAGGGGAAGCCAGCAAGAAAAAAGTAAAAGGTTGAAACATAAAATTCCCAAAACTATCAAAACATGGATATTGGCAATCCATGTTTTTTCCAGAATTATGGGAGGGAACAAGCTGACCTTATATCCTGGCTTGCTGTGCTATTTGGACATTTATTTTAATTTATTTATTTAACAGGTTTTATATGCCACATTATCATTTAAATCAAAGCAGTTTACTGTACATTGAAACTTAAACTTCATAATGCACATTAAAAACAGGGACATTGATAACTTGGATTTTTCTGAGGCAAAGGAGGGTTAAGTGACTTGCCCAAGGCCACAAGGAGTGCTATTGAGAATTGAACCCTGGTCTCTGGGTTCCCAAGCTAGTATTCTTAACCATTAGGCTACTCCTAAACTCCATGATATTGTGGGCCCACAGAACATATGGTGGGTAGGCTTGGCTAAATTTTGATGAGAAATTATGGAAGAGCTTAGTCAAGGTAAAATCCAAAGCATGGAGGTATTGAGATGCTGATATCTGGCTATTGGAGATGACCCCAGGCCCTCTTGGGTGCAGCAGATCGCCAATCTATTATAGTTAAGAACAGGTACTGGGTGACACAGCTCCTCAGTGTAAGGCATGGCAGCTAGGGCAGGGTTTGTGAAGTGGATTTGCTCTGGCCAGGCCTCATATGGGGGGAAGGGTTGGCAAATGACTGCTTTCAATTCAACACGGGCAGGTGTGAGTGGCCAGCCTGTTACTTTTGGCATCAATGTTCCTTATGTGTGGGAGCACATCTGGCTTTTTGGTGCTTTGCATCAAGTAAGAGTCCCAAGTGAGGAGGGCATTTTGGTCAAGTGGTCACGTACAGGCAGTTCTCTCTGGTTAAAGATCCTTCTCCAATTAAGTTGTGGGTGTTAGAGTATTGGCTGCAGAGTTCTCCAGAAAAGGTGATGGCATGTCTGTATGTCAAACGTTTCATCATTGCAGTCTCTAGTCCTCAGTTGTTACACACGACAAAAACTCACTATCTGCCCAAGCTCTTCAGAGCATAGTATCAGAAAAAAATGAAAAATGAGCTAGAACTCAGCAGAATAATGGAGCCCTTTTTTCACCCACCCACCCCCCTTTAAGAATTTGGTGGTGTCCCCATTGGGCATCATTGCAAAGAAAAAGCCAGGGAAATTTTGACTTCTCCATAACATGTTGTACCTGATCACAAATAAATTCCTTCTTAGACCTGCTTGTTTGATTGGTGCAATATGCCTCCTTTCATTTAGCAGTAGATTTGGTTCGGAGAGCAGGGGCAGGAGCACTTATGGCCAAAGTGGTCTCCTTCCACCTGTTGAGTTTTTTTGAGGGGAGTACTTAATCTACAAATGTATTCCAATGAGGTGTTCAGTAGCGTGTGCACCTTTTGAGATGTTTGTGACTTTTTTTATTGGGTAGTCCAGAAAGTGGCAGAGTCAGACTTCATTGTGTATTATCTACATGACTTCCTTTTCATTGGACCTGCAGGTATGGAAGAGTATGCATGCTTATTGAAAATTTTTAGCAAGCTGTCGGAGATGTTTGGACTCCTGTTGGCTGGAGAAAAAATAGGCCAGTCCATGTGCCTTTTTAACCTTCTTGCAAACTGAGTTGGCTCTGTGTGGATGACATCTTGCTTACTAAAAGTTAAAGTGCAGAAGTCGACAGGGTTAATTCAGCAGGCATGCATGAGGCCTAAAGCAATCTTGAGGCAGGTGAAAGAGTTATTAAGACACTTCAATTTTACTTGCCATGTGATCCCTATGGAAAGTGTGTTCACTCGTCAGTTGGCCATTGTGACAAAGAGGTTGGAAAGAAAGCATCATTTTTTTGTTTGAATTTACAGGTGAGAGCAGACTTTGGGCTTTGACAGACCTTCTTGAAGGACTTCAAGGGAGTATGGGTATGGCAGATCCCTCTCCTGGTAATGAATCAAGGTCTTGAGTTGCTCGCTGATGGGCCAGGAGGAAGAGGGTTTAGAGTATATTTCAGCGGCATATGGACTACATAGGTTTGGCCGGAGTTGGAAAGGAAAAGGTTAGTCCAGGAATATAGTGTTCCTGGAATTGTTCTTGATACAAGCAAGTTGTCTTGAGATCAAATAACATGGCAGTGATGCATGTGATTAATAGGCAATCAGCTTTGTCGTCATGAGTTTTGGAGCTACTATAGGGTTATAATGCTGCGCTGCTTACATTTAAATGTCACATTGACCATAAAGCATGTGCCAGGCAAGGACACTTTCATAGCTGATTCTTTGTCTCATTTGCAGTGGGCTAATTCCCTATGCTGAGACCATGACGCTAATAAATGTTTATTTCAGATCACTTGCAAGATTGTTAAGACTGTCACTATCAAACAAAACATGAAAGGCATATGGGGTGGGATGACATCACTTTGTGGACACAGCATCAGGGACTTTATCAGTCATGGGGAACCCATTAGTCGGAAGTGGTGCTGCGGGTCATTGCTCTCACTCAAGAGCTGGGGTAGTCGCCTCATGCCATCTCTGTGTCATTAGCAAGTATGGACTTTCTGTTTAAGGTTCATGGCTATTCATATCCTGCTGCCTCATTTTTAGTTGGGAAATTGGTGCAGGGTTTTATGAGGATTCAAGAACCCAAACCAAGACAGGCTTCACAGAGACCTATTTTGCACAACATATTGCTTGCTCTTTTTAAAGTCCTCCTGGAGGTGTACTCCTCTCCTTATGAGCTGCAATTGCTCATGACAGCAATTGCATTCACCTTCTTTGTGGCTTTAAGAGACAGTGAACTGTTGGCAGTGTCTAAGTCAACTGAGGCTTTTTTGGGACTGCTGTATGGTGATGTGATCATATATGAGTGGATTTTGATAAAGCGATCTAAGATGAATCAGTGGGATAAAGGTGTATGGATCACCTTGTAATGTGTGCCAGAACTAATCTTGTGCCCAGTTCACTGTGCACAGACGATTCTGCAGGTAAGACCTCTGGGAGGTTTAGTTTGGCTGAGTCATAGAGATAGATTGCCCAGACCAGAATCCAATTTGTGGAGGTGCTGAGGTGTAGCTTGGCAAAGACAGTTTTCCTGCCACACTGTTTTGGCACTCATTTCTTTAGGATTGGGACAGCATTGTTCACAGCTGCACAGTGGTCTGCCCACATAGGCCATTCAGTGGTTGGGTGCTGATGCTCTGGGACATTTAAGAATTACCTTTGCTAATGTGGACCTCAGGCCATGATCTTCTCTTTTATTTTCCAGACTGTCCTATAGTTTCTGTGTTTCCCGAATTCTTGGTTTAGATGTGTGATCATTTTTATGTTTGCTAGGTCCACAAAAGAGTGATGGAGATAAATTGGGGCCTACGTTTGCTCTGGGAGTGGGAGGAGTGCACGAATAGTAGCTCGGCCAGTGTGACATGTGATGGGGACAAGTCCTGTCTCTCCTGTTAGAAACTCGCCATTTGTCCAGCCCAGGGCCAGCACAAGGGGGTGAGGTGCCATAGGCGAACCTCATCCTTTGTCCCCCCACACCTGTGGTGCCTGTTGCTGTCGCTGCCCGCCCCTCTCCAGGACCAGCAGTGGCTGCAATGGCTGCAAACAGTCCCATGGTGCTTACCTTAAAGCTTCAGCACTGCAAGGCTGTTTGCTTCTGTCTCCTCCACCACCCAATGCCAACTTCCTGTCTACAAACAGAAGCCAGCATCCAGGGGTCTGAGGGGGCAGAAGCAAGCAGTCCCATGGCACTGACGTTTTAAAGTAAGTACTATGAGGCTATTTATGGCCATTGCTGCCACTACCAGTCCCAAGAGGGGTGAGAAGTGGCGGCAGTGAGTGCCCTGGAGAGCTGGCCCTCTAGGTGATTGCCTAGTTCACCTTATGGTAGCACCAGCCCTGGTCCAGCCTACAATGGATATTCATCCATTTGGGAGGGAATCATATAGGTTTGGTAAAAGGGGTATAAAACTAATTCAAGAAATGAAATATGATTTCTTTATTATTGGGTGTTATTTTCCTTATGTCACCCTCACATAGTCTCAATGATTCCCAGAGGGGTGTGACATAATGCCATTAAGCACAAGGCAGTTAAAAGATTGTGGATGTGGGTGAATGCAGAAGTTTCCAAATTTTTGGTGCTGTTGGGGAAACTGGTACTGCCCTATGATTTATCTCTGCCAAATGTTTTGGGCTGTATCACCCAGATGGTATCCATTTGTCGGTTATCGGTGACAAAGGTTTCAGAGTCATGGCAGTATAGGAAGGAACTGTCATCCCATAAGGCAAAGTAGCTCCTCGAGCAGACGGTGGGATGATAAGGAATGGCGAAGGGATCTTGGACTCCAGCTACAAGGGTATCACTGCAGTGTGCAAAGTAGGTTCTAATGGGGCTCCATAGTTATGAAACTTGGTGCCCCAGTCCAGTAGCACCACTGGCTAGGGGAGGGAAATGACATGTGAAACTGTATTTGGCAGACTAGGACATTACCATCTAGTCATGAAAAAATCAATCTGTGAGAACCATGAACAGTTAATGCAGTTAACAAGTCGAGGAAAAAGAGATGGGAAGAGAGGGGTCCCTGTTCCTTGGGAAATATAAGGAGGCAACCAGAATACCATGAAATATGTGCAGACACCCTTAAGGGCTGGGGGCAGGGTAACCCTGTAAATTCAGCCAGGAAAGATGGGGCCAAAGAAAACGAGCACCTCAGTAAGGAGGAGGCAGCGGAGTTTCACCTGGCACCATATTAAGTATTCACTGGAGCCCAGAGAAGGGGGGTATCCTTGCCCTTCCCAGGAAGTGAAACCGCTGAAGGAACCAGGAAGCAATGGAGAGGAGATGGAGTGGTTACCAGCAGAAGAGAAGGAAACCGTCATGGACATGGAATGGCAGGAGCTACTGTAGGTAAACTGCTTTATTTGGGAGGAAATGGAATGTGTGGCAGCCATTGTCAGATCAGTAGGAGAAGGACAATGTTTGGGAAGGGCCGGTGGAAAGCAATCTGAAGAGTGGATGACAGAGCCCTTCATCCTTGGAACTGTTTCATGAAGGTGTTTTGAAACTTGAGTTAAAGAACAATAGGCTGTGTTAAAGCTACTAACTGTTTTGTGCTACAGACTGAAAACCCAAACTGGATTATCAGTTTTTCTGTTGACCGAAGGCTGCATAGAGGCCGAGCTGTGATTTGTGCTGCATGGTACCTTTGAGCAGTGAAAGGCTTACCATGCACTGTGGCTGAGAAGCTGTAGTTTACAAGCAGGACCTGTTGAAGGGAAGCAGCCCGTGGGACTTTAGGATCCTTTCCCCTCCTTGTCAAGGCTCAAGTTGTTTTGTTTTCCTGTTTTATTGAATGCATTTTGTGAAGTGTTTGCAAAGACTGGAGTAGAATAAAGCCAGGAAAAGACATCCAACTTTGTTAATTACCTTGGGTGCAAGACCTGGAGGTTGAGAGAGAGTGAACTTACTACGCCCTGCGGCATCCCTGCTTGTCACACAAGGCTATGTGAATGTTAATATTAATAAAGTTGTGGCCAGGTTTTGCCACTACCTACGGTTTCAATGTTTGGTTATTTGGGGGTGTAAGCTGCATGTTACTTGGATAAGTGACTGGTGGAAGGATGCAATTGCTGGCATCAGTATTGCCTATCTCTTGAGCCTAGGAAAGGGACACCTAACACAGCTGAGCCCGCTAGTGGAGATCACCATGAAGGAGGTGCTTGGGATAGAAAAAAGAGCAGGACTAAGGTTTAGCAGACAAGGGTTAGGGGAGGGGTGCACAAGGGTGGGTGCAGGGGAGCATACCTGAATGTTAGTTTGGGTGGGCTTGAGCTTTGGTAGAGTGCAGGGCAGGGAGAATGGTGGCAAGATTGCTCTGTCCCGCCCAGCCCATGGGTTGAGGCATAGAGGACATTGCAGGGTGGGGATTGGAGGGAGGGGGGGAACTGTTGGAGAAGGGTGAGGAAAGGGAAATTGTCTCAGCTTGCGGGGTAGGGGAAGAACTGACCCCCCCCCCCCCATTAGAACAAATAACCCTCAAGTGGATGGTGGGGAAAGAAAGAACTGAGCAGGGACCTTAGACTCCAACACATGAGCATCCCTACCATGTACAGAGTAGGTTCAAATGAGGCTCTGCAGTTATAGAACTTGAACTTGAAACCCTAGCCTGGAGACACCATAGGCTAACGGTGGTAAATGATATGTGAACCTGTACTTGGTGGGCTAGGACATCACTGTCTAGTCCTGAAAAGGTCAATCTGTGAGAACTATTTATTTATTTCATTAAAAGTATTAAAACCGTCACTTCCACTGGCGCGCCTGCGCCTTGCGGGCCCGTGCCTGAGGGCCTCGCCGGAGGGCCCTTTGGCGTGGCCCTTAGGCGTAGGACCGTGCGGGGCCATTTAAAATGCTGCTACATTGGTTCTGCTTGCTGTGGAGATCGGAGCGGTGGAGGGGTGATGTCGAGAGCAGAGGTTGTGAGTGGGAGCTTAAACACCTGGTGGTATGATATCTACCTCTTCGGATGCTATGTGGAGCATTTCTTCTTGTCTCCTCTATTCCTTTAACTATCACTGTATCTCTTATTCTGTCCTATCTAATTAATGGCGTTCTTTTTATATTTTCTGTAACTTTTATGTAATATTGTAAACCACTCTGATGCTTTGACTTGAGCGGTATATCAAATGTAATAAACATAAACATAAACATATCCCGCTTTATCCTTTAATCAAAGCGGATTTCACTGCAAACCAATCAGGTAGGGTAGTGAGGGGGTGTCGGCATGCAGTGGCTGTGAATTTAGGGGTATGTTTACTAAACTGCATTAGTGCAATTCGCATTAGGAGCCGCGTTAGTGGAAGGAAAGCCAAAAAAGGACATGGGCGGGACATCGTATCTGATAATGCGCGGTTGCGCGCGGTATTACGCGCGGCGCAGCAACGATCGTTACAGCGCGCGCAAGCGTAAGACAGCGCGCAGACAACCAAAATCAGAAACAAAGCTGTAGCACAATGGTTACCACACAGACTGATGGTACAAGAGTCATGGGTTCGAATCCCCAGTGTGCCTAATGAGCAAGGCTGGCTGAGGCATCCTGTGTAACCCTTTGAAAGCCAACTATAATATTTTAATCCGCAGTCTGCAGGCGGGTTACAGTTTGCATATGTCAGGAAAAGTGTACCCTTCCTATGAAATATGTGCCAACAGTGACGTTCGCTCTGACATGGTACTATATATTATGTAGTATATATTATATATTATATACCTGTCGACAGGAATATGTAGGCGCTCCCTATAAGGCGAAGTGTAAGGCTCGCCCTATAGGGAGCGCCTAAATATTCCTTTCAAATGGCATATAATGCATATAATATAGGGCGAAGTGTAATGTGCGCCCCATAGGGCGCCGCGTATGGCGCGTCCTATTGGGCGCCGCGTAAGGCGCGTCCTATTGGGCGCCGCGTAAGGCGCGTCCTATTGGGCGCCGCGTAAGGCGCGTCCTATTGGGCGCTGTGTAAATCGCGCCCTATAGGGCGCCCCTTGAGCTACCCTAAGGTGACAGTACCCTGAGGGTGGTTCTGCTGGCAGCACTAATATACAGTAAACATAGACAATGCCCAAGAAAGCCCTATCAATGAACCCCACTGTGGGTTGTGAACCTATGACCACTGGCTCCGTGGGCAGTGAAATAATCAGTGGGCCAGAGCTGCTAATAAACACATGGCTGGCTACAGGAGGACTGCACGGCCCCACACCCACATTCAGCTGTGGTTACCAGGAAGATTACATACCACCACCCAACACATCCTCTAGGGCTCAGGGTGGGGGACAGGATCTCCCGCCCACAGATCCACCTTCAACCCCCTGCAATGGTGGCAGTAGAGGAGACCATCACCCCAGTCCCACTCGGGATCAAACACCCTACAGGGCAGGCAATGCAGAGCAGTACACACCCATACAGCATGAGCAGACAGAAGGCAGATCTGGAAATGCTCAGCTACCCCCCACCATTACCTGACATTCTCCAGCAGCAAGCCTCCAGCCGCAGACAGTCCGCCAGCTAGTCCATAGCGCATGGTCCTGGAGGAGATGCATGTACCCAGAACGGGGATATCAGCATACACACCAAGCAGATAAGTCAGTGAGTGGGCCCCAAAAGGAAACCCATAGACATCACATAAGAGACATGCTATATAGCACTATGGTGGAACCTAGCCATGCCATGGTCACTGCTTAGTCAGGGTGAGAGTGACCTCCCAGCAGGACATGCTATGGCCACCCTGTCCGTGCAGGTGGTACCGGGCACTACAATGTCCGGCCATTGCCCTATGCCCTGTGCAGATGCGGACAGGCCAGGCCACCCTATCCACGCTATTCCCACGGTATCTTGCTCCTCATTATGCACATCGGCAGGCCAATACTGGCAACAGTGCTAGCAGTGTGGGCTGTGGAGGGTGTTGGAAGCCACCACACACTGGATGGACAGACACACACTCCCCACACCTATGCCAGCATTGTGCAACTATAGAGGTGTTGGGCAGCCCAGGCCACCACACCAGTCCTGGGCACAGTGCAGGCATGGCTATGGTATGCAATACTGTAGGAGTCACTCCCCAGATTGGTAAACACTGTCAGACACAAGACCTGTAGCACACTCCACAGACATCAGAAAGGTTGCTATGATGCAGCTCACTCCGAAAATTGTACGTAACCTAGGAATTGCTATCTGCCAGTAATCATAGCAACCTTTTGATAGATGTGTACCATATTCCCAGGTTTAGGCTGGCATTACTAAGGTATGCAAGTGCTAGTATTGGGAGATTCATGCAGAGCCCAAGGTCCTGCCTCTCCAGGAGGCTTTGGATGATGGGGCCTGTGGGTGCGGGTGTGTCTGCCCCTGTTGGCTGCTGCTTTACGGCAGAGGTTCCCAACTCCATTCCTGCGGTGCAAAACACTGTTTGGGTTTTCATGCTGTCCCTCATGACTATGCATGAGATACATCTGCATACCATGGGGGTGGCGCATAGAAATGCAGCACAAGCATCTTTATCAGAGGCAGCATGGAACCTGAATGGTGTTTGGCCCTCCAGGACTGCATTTGGGAGGCTCTGCTCTAGGTAATGTGCATGTTTATGGTGTCTGTGCCCTGTAGGGTAAAATGTAGGTGTTTTGAGCATGTTTACATCATCTGCAAGACCGGTTCTGTCTGTATTAGCCCATTATAGTAGTGGGTAAAATATGAGGACTGGTTTGGTGAACACCACAGCTGGGCCTTGAACCTGTGACCCTCTGCTTCTGAATACACTGGTTCTGTGCACTGCACCACCATGCTCTCACAGAGATGGTGCGTTCCCTGGTGGTACCATGACTGTTGGTCAGCCAGGGCCTGTCTGTTGGAGCGCACTGCACCCACGTGAGGGGGGCTAGGCCACGGTCTGCTCTGGGCAGCTGCCACTGCCCCCTCCACCACCAGTATCCCTCAGCCACCATGCTGACATGCCCTTCTGCTGGTGGAGCTGGTGGTGTGCAGTCTCAGGCCATCCAGTGTGCAGGTAGGCGGCTGCCTATGGTGCGTGTTCTGGGGTGGGGGTGCCCGCATAGCTGCCCACGCTTTCCCCCAGCACCGCCTGCCACTGTTCCGTGCCATTGGGGGTACCTGCTGGGTACTATTCCCTGTGACACTGTGGGAAGCACACCTTGCACATGTTGGGCCCTCAGCAGTTGCTGTCTGGCTGCTCTACTGTTTCGGCATTCCTATGGGCCAGCTAGGCATCACCCTAGTCCCCACTGTGGCCCAGCTGCAGCCCTCTGTATCCCCTTCTCCAGTATCTGACCGGTTGCCCGTTCCGACATGCCCGCCCTGATGTTGCGGGACATGTGCACACCATAGGAACTCTGTCCGATGGTGGGGAGGTCCCTGGGCAGTGCTATTTCACTGTGGGCGCATGCACCTTGTATGGGGACGGGGTATGGACCCTTCCGCGATTTATTTTGTTCAATGGAGCTTACTCGGGGGGGGGGGGGGGGTTGATGTTTCTCATTGCTACCACTATTGGCCAGCTTGGTTGTTGTTTTTTTCCAGTTTGTTGGGGTCATTTTCAGTGTTTCTGTGCCCTTTTGTTCTGTGCACATGTATCACACTTATCACCTTTTTTTGGTTTCCCTGCCTGGGCTGTACATTGCTGACAGTTAAATAGTTTCTCTCCCCTTTAAAGTGCATTTAACGGCAGGTTTTCATTCGCGTTGGAATTCAGCTCTGAAATTCAGCGCGTTAGTGTAATGGGAGCCTCTCCCCGCCCACTCTCCGCCCATTGACCCCTTCTCTCCGCCCTCTCTCCGCCTTCTGCGTTGTTTTACCGCGCCACGGAGCATCACGCGCGTTAGCGAGTGATACCGCGCGCTGTAGCACGTCTACGATCATTAAAGCGCTGCAGAGCGTGGTATCACGCGCTAACAATCGTTAACATCGTACAACACGCGTTATTCCCATTTACCGCAGTTTAGTAAACATACCCCTTAGTGTTCATGAGTGTGTGGATAGGTAAATCTTGATTATGGGTGCAATATATACAGGTTGAGCTATCTTCATTGGGCTAATACACTTTACAGAGAGTAATAGGATGTATGGATGTTGTGGATGTCATTTCTTGAGTAACTCGTTTTGTGGTGTGGTTGAGATGGATTGGTAGTCTTCGTTGAATTGTTCAATGAATAGGGTGATTTTGAGTAGCATCTGGAAATCCTTTATATCTGTTGTTGATTTTAGGTTATCTGGGAGGACATTCCAGATAGCAGGGGCAGCAAGAGAGAAGGCTCGCATGGATGTGGATTTCTTTGTTCTTGTGAATAGAGTAGGTGTTGGTATATTGTGTTTGGTGCTGTTTCTGTCTGGTCTTTTGCTTGTTTTGGTTCCAATGAGTTCTTGTAGTATTTCTGCTGAGATGTTGTTTTTAATTTTGAAGATGGTGCGCGCTGATTTATATTTTGCCCGTGAGGAGATTGGTAGCCAGTGTAGATCTTTTTTTTTTTTTATAACTCTTTATTTAGCCTTTTACACAACACCAGAAAAACCCAAAACCACACAAAAAGAAAAAAAAAAAACCTATACAATGTGACTAAGCCCAAAAAGAAAAGAAACCCCCCCCACCCAACAGAACCCACCCCACCCTCGGCTTAACTCACTGAGAACGACCCATACTAAACAGGTGACAGAGAGGTACCCACAGAACCGCTAACACTGTTAACAGGCCTGAGAACGAGCTACATATGCATCCAGAGGTGCCCACCGATGAACATTAAGGTCAGCCCTATCAGGATGATGGAGTTTACTATAAATTCTCTCCAACTTAGAATAGTGACAAACCAAATTCCACCATCCATCCAGGCTTAGGCTACCGAAACTCTTCCATTTCCAGAGAATCATTTTTAAAGCAATGGCCATCAGGAAGTTAAACAAAAAGGCCCGATCCTGAGATTCGGCGGAAAAGAAATTACAGGATCGCAATAGGATCCTTCGCCAGTCGACCTCCGCAGCAAAGCCCAGGATTGATTTCATCCTGGTCCATACCTGTCTCCAAAAAATTTTAACCAGAGAGCACTCAAAAAACATATGTGCATAAGTGCCTTTAGCTGCGGAGCAAGACCAGCACAACCCCTGATGGCCAGAATCCCACCTGGCCAGTTTCGCCGGAGTAATATAGGCCCTGTGCATAAAAAAGAATAGAGATTGGGTAAGAGCAGCTGATCTGGAGATGCGAGAAATTGGGCCCCATAGAACTTTCCATTCAGCCGAAGTAACATCCTGAGATATGTCCGATTCCCATACTCGGGCTAGTCCTAGAGGTACTTGAGAAACGCTCTCCCTCCAAAGGGCATAAATCTTAGAAGTAGCCCCCTTCTGTGACGTCATGGACCTCAGCCAGCAAAGCAACGCATCATCCTTAGCAGTTTCGGATGTACGTTTGATAAACCCAGAGGCAACTATACAATGTTTTAATTGGAGCCACTTAAAGAGAAACGAGTCTGGCAGGGAGAACGCCTCCCGGATCACCGCAAAGTCCTTCCAACCAGTGGCATCTGCTAACTGCCCCAGAGACCAGATTCCCCGATCCTGCCACGCTTTCCAGGCAAATTTGCGACCACGAATCCGGAATCGAGGGTTCCACCAGACAGGGGTCTGCTCCGGAGAGACAACAACCTGATCTGTAAGCCTCGCCAATTCCAGATAGGCAGCCTGCGTGGATCGAATAACTCTCCCCACTAGGGACCACACAGGATGCAACGCCCCCAGCAAATATCGAAGAGGACAAGGGGCAGCCAAATTGATCTCCACCTCTTGCCAAGCCGGCCGTTGTCCGCAATCATCCGCAACAAGCCAGAATGAGCCCTGCTTGGTCAGAAGAGCTTGATGATAGTACTGGAAATCAGGGAAGTGTACTCCGCCCTTGTCTTTGGCGGCTTTCAATTTTTTGGTAGCAATACGCGGCTGTTTCCCATTCCACAAAAAGGAAATAAGGACACGTTCTATCTTCTGGTACCACACTAACGGGATGGAAAAGGGGAGCATACCCAGGATATAATTGATCTTAGGGGTGAGAGTCATCTTGATGGTCTCTAGGCGACCCCACCAAGAGAGAGAAAGAGGAGACCAGGACACTACTTTGGAATGAAGAAACAGAAGGAGGTCTTCCATGTTTTTCACGATCGTGTCGTCCACCGACGCACTATACCATGCTCCTAAATATTTGACACAGCCCGCCTCCCACTCAAAAGGGAACTCTGCCATCTCTGCCGAAGTGGCAACTCTATTAAGGGGAAACACCACAGATTTGGACCAATTAATCCTGTACCCCGACACATTTGAGTAACTATCAAATAAGGCTAATATGGACCGCACTTCCCTTGGCTGTGCAAAGAGAAGCAGATCGTCCGCATAAGCGGATAGTTTGACCTGTGACGATCCTGTCTGAATCCCTTTAAGATCCGCCTGCCCGCGGAGAGCAATGGCCAAAGGTTCCAAGGCTAAATTGAATAAAAGAGGGGAAAGGGGGCAACCCTGCCTTGTCCCACGATGAAGGGAAAAAGGACGGGAGAGAGTACCATTCGCCAGGATACTAGCAGAAGCGTTAGCATAGAGCGCCCCAACCTTATGAATAAACCCTTCCCCGAGACCAAACCATTGTAAAATGAAAAACATGAACGGCCACTCCAGCCTATCAAACGCTTTTTCAGCGTCTAACGCGAGAGCGATATACGGACAGGTAGATGAGGAAACCCTTTCAATGAGATTACAGAGGAGACGGGCGTTATCAAAGGTTGATCTCCCAGGGACAAACCCGCATTGGTCCGGGTGGACCAAATCTCCGACCACCGAAGCGAGTCTACGCGCTAAAATACTCGCATAAATTTTATAATCAGAGTTTAAAAGGGAAATTGGCCGATAGTTTGCAACAAGGGTGGGATCCCTGCCCGGTTTCTCCAGTACAACAATGGTGGCTTCCGAGAACCTACCGGTATGACTCCCTTCCTTGGCGAGCCCATCATAGTAATCCAACAAAAACGGGGCTAGCTCATTACGGAAAACTTTGTAAAATTCAGCAGGGAGGCCGTCAGGGCCGACTGCCTTACCAGAAGGCATGGCTTGAATTGCTGAAAGAAGCTCATCACGAAGAAAGGGCTTACCAAGGTTAGAGGCCTGTTCTGCCTCTAGGACCGGATGATCAAGGTCCTTGACGAAACCAGTAAAGGAACTAATATCGGCAGAGACCTCGGAAGTATAAAGTGAACAATAAAACTTAGAAAATTCGTCCACTATTTGCACGTCTTTGGTTAGACGCTCCTGTTGGTTAGAGATAACAGCGGCTATACGAGGCTTACTTTGCGGCCCCCTTATAGTATGAGCTAATAGCCTACCGGCCCTATTTCTTTCGACATGAAACCGGGCAGACTGCTTTAACATAACTTGCTCCACATCGGTGCTCAGTATGTCATTATATTGAAAGCGGAGACGTTGTAGGCGAAGAAGTAATTCGGGTTTTGGATGAACTATCCACAATCGCTCTCCGGCACGGATCTGCGCATCCAGAGCACGTAATTTGGATTGTCGCCGCTTGGCCTCCATTATTGTAAAGCTAGTAATCACTGCCCGGATAGAGGCCTTAAAGGCCTCCCACCAGGCCCAGTCTGCAGTATCTCCCCTTTTATTAGATGTAAAATAAGAAACTATAGCTCGCCGGATGTCCTCCTGAAATACAGGATCCGCCAGCCATGACCGATTGAAAGTCCATGTCTGGTTGGGACACACAGTTCCCTCAAAGGCCACATCAATCGTTACGGCTGCATGATCCGAGACCGACCTGCCCAAAATAGACGAGTCACTACAGCCGGAGATCAAAGACTTGGAAATCAAGAAATAGTCAATACGTGATAGAGAGCTGTGGACAGGGGAAAAGAAGGAGAAATCTTTTTCTCTGGGATGAAACAGACGCCACACATCTACTAAATCACAGGAAGTAAGCAAGGAAGAAAGCGCATTGCGCGCTCGGGAGGGGCGTTCAGCCCTGCCAGGACTCCTATCCAACAAGGGCTCCATGACCATATTAAAGTCGCCTCCCACTATTTTGACGACCCCTGGCACTTCATGTAGGGTCCCCGCAAGGTCAGAAAAAAAGACGGGATCATCTACATTGGGACCATAGATATTTATAACTGATAAGAGCTCCCGCCCAATTTGTATATTAGATTTAACCCATCTCCCAGCCACATCATGGGCTGAGCTGATTAGAGAAGGACCAAGGGCACTTTTTAATAGAGTAACAACTCCATTCTTCTTATGCACAGCAGGAGAGCAACCGGCCACCACATAAAATTTATCTGCCAACTTTTTTGCCTCCAGCTCTGCTAGGTGTGTCTCCTGAAGCAAAATAATATCGGCAGATTGACGCTTACAGTACAACAGAATTTTCTTTCTCTTGGCCGGCGATCGTAGCCCCTTGACATTAAGAGATAAGATCCTCAATTTATTAGCCATAAGCCATTATTTTAGTTAAGGATAGCTCTGTGTGACCTCCCCAGCTAAGCCCAGTTCTCAAGTTCTCAGTGAGCCAAAACCCCCTCCCATTAAAACAAAAGAAAAACATCTGGGTAAGACAGCAGAAACACATTAGCCACATGAAGCAGCCTCTTATTAATAAACAAATGCTTTAGGTCCCGACCACCCGACAAGACAATAGCATACAGGCAAATAATATAACATAATAACCCCCGGTATCAGAAATACCCAACAACAGAGAGTCCAGCCTGAGGCAAGGATCTTCCATGACCAGCCCTGATCTTGAGAGAAATCGCCAGACAGGCCGTGATATCATCTTTGCTGCATTTGGAGCTCTTCATGTTCTTCGATGTACTGACGCAAGAGAACCGGATCATCAAACGACCTGGTTTGGTTGTCCAAGGTGACCTTGAAGCGTGCTGGGCTGAATAGGCCAAAACGGGCCTGCAGGCCACGCAGCCGGGGCCGGAGCTCCAGAAACAGCCTCCGCTTCTCGACAGTATGCTTGCAATAATCCGGGTAAAAGGAGAGTTTCCGGCCCTCATGCTGAATCGGCTGACTGGCTTTAACCGCCGCAAATATCTGCATAACCTGTTGGTGTCGGAGTAAGCACATGATGAAAGGACGAGGCCGCGGGTCCTGAGAGCGGGACCTCATAGGAGAAGCAGGGATCCTGTGAGCACGCTCAATTTCCAACGGGGGATCCAAAGTTAACTTCAGAATCTTGGGTAAGAAAGACTCCATAAATCTAATAGGATCTGTCCCTTCCGCACCTTCTCCCAGCCCGAGGACACGGATGTTATTACGTCGGGCTCGATCGCTCATGTCATCTATGCTCTGCTCAAGCCGGCCGATCTTCCGCGCCATTGATAAGACGCTCTTGATTTTGGTGTCATGCTCCACAATCGTCTCCTCCGCCTTCTCCACCCGAGCCGAGAGAGATTGAAATTGTGAGCCCAAGTCCTTGATGTCGTCCTGGAGGGCTGACAGCGACTCTCCATTAGAGTCGACGCGGCTCCGTATGGCACGGACTTCCTGCAGGAGTAGTCTAAGATCCTCAGCAGCTTCATGCGGAGGCCCAGCCTTCTGCGGGGACAACGGGTCTGTCTTAGACCGCTTAGATCCAGACGCTGTCGATGTTGGGGGGAAATCGAGGCGCGTTTGCTTGCTCCCCGACATCCCTTTCAGCTGCCCCAACAAAATTCAGCCACCGGGAGGAGTTTATTGTCGGGTAAGTCGCCGATTTCTATACTAAGGCCTAGGAGAAGAGGACTTATGCTTCCATGCCGGTTTCGTGCTGGCTCCGCCCCCCGCCAGTGTAGATCTTTTAGTATTGGAGTTATATGGTCTTGTATAGAAGCGCTAGTGATAATGCGGGCAGCAGTGTTCTGGACTATTTGTAGGGGTGGGTGGTTTGTTTAGGTAGACCTTGGAATAGTAGATTACAGTAGTCCAGCAGCGGTATAATGATGGCCTGGCATACTGTATGGAAATGTTCTTTGTTGAGGGGGGTTTTAGTCTTCAGAGTGTTGTTAGTTTGAAGAAGGCTGTTCTGGATATCTTGTTGATATGCGGTTGGAGGGTGAGTTGTTTGTCCACTCCAAGGTATTTGACTTCATCTTTTATTGTAATTGATGTATCGGATATGTTGATAGCAGTAGGAGGAATGAATGAGGAGTCTCTCGTGATGATAATTGCTTCGTTTTTTTTAATGTTGATGTTTAGGTTGTTGTTAGTTAGCCAAGTTGTTATTTCTTGAATGCATGTTGATATTTTGGTATAGTCTGGGGAGTCCAGTTGAATAGAGGTATATGCCATGATGTCGTCAGCATATATGGCGAATTGTATCTTAGGTTTGTTAAATATTTTGCATATGGTTTGAATATAGATGTTGAAGAGGAGAGCTGATAATGCTGAGCCTTAGGGAACTCCTTGTGTGGTCTTGAAGGGTTCTTAGGTGAGGTTCCCAGATTTTTCTCTTTGGTGTCTATCCTCGAGGTATGATTGGAACCATTTTATTGTTGTATCTTGTAGTCCGATCTCCGTTAGTCGCTTCAGTAGGATGTGATGGGAAACTGTGTCGAATGCCGCTGATATATCGATAAATATTAGTATCCCTGCTTCATCTTCTCTATTCCTTTGATTATGTTATTGAATAGATATATGATTAGTGTCTCAACGCCATGTTATGGACGGAATCCGTGCTGGTGGGGATCTAGTGGGGCAAATTTGTCAATGTGATCTTGGAGCTGTCTCTGTACAATTTTTTTCAGTTATTTTAGCTAGGAATGGGAGGCTGGATATTGGGCGGTAGGTTGATGGGTCGGTAATGTTGGATGAGGTCGATTTAGGAATGAGGCGGATAGTAGATTGTTTGAGGGCTTATGGCATGTAGCCCTGGGTGAGAGAGGTGCTCATTATCTTTTGGATGAATGTGCCGAGTTCTTCTTGAGTGGATTTAATCCAAGTTACCAGGCAGGGGTCAGATGGAGAGGTGGTGGTGTTTAGTGCAGTGATGGTTTGTTCTATTTGGGGTTTTTTGATGGAATGCTGAAGTTCTTCCATTGATTGGTAGTTGCAGAGTCATCTGTTGCTGGTGTGTCCATAAGGGGGATGTATTTATGTTGTGTGTTAGTGCTGTTCTTGGCTGTTAGGTAATCAGCAATGGTTTGCGGGTGTATTTTACTTTCATCTTTCATTGTTGGGTCATTCGTTAGGGTACAAACAATGTTGAAGAGTTCTTTAGGTTTATTACAGGCTTTTAGTACAAGGTTTGTGTGGTATTGTTTATGCTTGTTTATTAGGTTATTGTAATCCTTTTGCATCTCCTGGTATTTTCTCAGTGTAGTTTCTGATTTGTTGCATCTCCAGTGACGTTCCAGTTGTCTTAGTTTTCTTTTGGATTGTCTTATTGTGTTAGAGTACCATGGTGTAGATCTGGACCTGTTTTTGTTGTGGTGTGAGTTCATTCGAGGTGTTAGTTGAGATGCAGCAGATATGGTGGTATTTCATGAGTTGATGGCTTCGTCCAGGTCGGTGAAATCTTGGGGTAGGGACTGCATGGTATCTTTGAGGAATTGCTCCTTGTTGAAGGCTTTGAAGTGCCTTGTTGGCTGTTCCGTTTTCTGGGCTGTCTGACCGGTATTGAGGTGGAGTTCAAATGATATGGCATGGTGATCTGACCATGGTATTGGTGTAGTCTTAGGTGGTGTTATGAGATCTTTATCTAGGGTATTGGTAGGAATGAATATGCAGTCTGGTATGGAGCCAGAGCGATGTGATGGGCCCGATAAGATTTGCTTGAGTTGAATAGATTCCATTTCTTTGTGAAATTCGAGTTCAGTTGTTGTTGTGGCAGATGTGAGGTTTAGGTCTCCTAGTACAATGAGAGTCTTGTGTGGTGAGTTACCTGCATTTATCATGTCCAGGATGTTGGATGTGTCCTTTGATGGAGCATTGGGGGGTCGGTATATTAAGCAGATGGATAGGTGCTTGTTTTCTGTGTTGATGAATTCACAGTGTTCGGAACTTTTGGAGGATGATGCCTTGAGTTTTAATTCTGATAGGGCAAGGATTAATACGCTGCCTCCTTGTTTGTGGGTTCTGGGGCAGTTGTAAGCTGTGAATGCTGGTGGTGTTATTTGGTTCAGTATTACCTGGTCTGTACTCTTGAGCCATGTCCTTTCCTCTTGTCTCCTGTACCTCTCAGATTATTGTAACTTCCTTTTCCTTTTCTATTTCAAATTTATTTTGTACTGTAAACCGCCCCGATGTAATGGGGGGCGGTATATCAAATGTAAATAAACAATAAACAATGATTCAGTAATGCATAGTCATGGGATAGGAGGCAGTGTACTACTGTGTATCAGGAACTGGTTAAAAGAGAGAAAGCAGAGGGTTGGGCTAAATGGCCAATTTTCCCAATGGAGAAAGGTGAATAGTGGTGTATCCCAGGGATCTGTGCTGGGTCCGCTGCTTTTTGACATATTCATAAATGACTTGGAAAGTGGAATAACGAGTGAGGTTATCAAATTTGCAGATGACACAAAACTATTTAAAGTTGTTAAAACCCAAGAGGATTGTGGAAAATTGCAAGAGGATCTTGATAAATTGGAAGACTGGGCATCAAAATGACAGATGAAATTTAATGTGGACAAGTTCAAAGTTATGTACCTAGGGAAGAACAACCCAAACTATGGTTATACGATGCAAGGTTCCACATTAGGAACCACCACGCAGGAAAAAGATTAAGGGGTCTGTTTACTAAACATTCCTAACGTGCGGGGCCGTGCTAGTGTGCCTGTGCCATATAAGGAGTGGGCGGTTCAGGCAGAAAATAGAAAAAAAACGGTAGTAAGCAACCGGATGTGTGTGCGTCGCGCTAATGTGCGGGGGTCGACATTAGCGCGTGGAAAGGCAAAGTGGCACGCTGCTGAGTATACAAAACAACAGAGCCGTGGTACAACGGTGAAGACACTGACCAATGGTGCAGGGGCCATGGGTTCAATCCCCCAGTGTGCGCAACGACAAAGGTCAGCTGAGGCAGTAATTGTAATGATTAACATTGTTTTAGGAGGCAAATTAATTTGGAACGGCATAAGGCGGCGCACAGTTATTTTTGGGCGGCAGAAGGCGGCGCACAGTTATTTTTGGGCAGCAGAAGGCGGCGCACTGGTCCCCTTGGGCGGCAGAAGGCGGCGCGCTGATAGGCACAAGGCGGCGCGCTGATGCACAAGCACAGGAACAGAGCCACAGCACAATGGTTACAACACTGACCAATGGTGCAGGGATCAGGGGTTCAACACCTCACAATGCCCAGTGAAAAATGCCTGCTGAGGCAGTATGTATTATGCTGTAGGAGGCTGTATAAATTTATTTTGTTATCACTACTAGCAAACGCACTCTCCCAGCATGTTAACATACGGCGGCCCATAAGGCACATGTTACAGTGCACTGTTCGCCAAGGCACCCTTGAATGACCCCTATGGGGCAGCATGTATGTTGCGACACAGGATAATGTATAGTGCACCCTATAGGGATGGCAACCATAAGGTGGCCTACAGGGCGCCCTATGAAGCACCCTCAGAGGCACCTAATGGGTATAGTAAGCTGAGGGTGGTCTTGCCGGCATAGACATATGTACAGTAAATAGAAATAAAGCTGTGGACAGCCCTACCAAAGGGCCCCACTGTGGGTTTGAACCCATGACCTCTGGCTGCACAGGCAGTGATGTAACCATTGCGCTACAGCTCCATAACTGTAAGCAGGCCCCTGGCTGGCTGCAGATAGCCTACACGTCACCTCACAGACAGTCTGCTGGTGTCAACAGGATAGGGTTAGGCCACCCGTACCCATGATGCACTGCACATGCAAATTAGCTGTCCGCAGATGGACACAAGATGGGGAATGCACCCCCACAGCACCTCGGCCCTGTTGGGGGAAGTGACCGGGTGCACCCACACAGCACCTTGGCCTAGTAGGGGGCACTGACCGGGTGTTTTACTGGCACAGAGTAGCCACACACCGTTACATCGTGCGGGTACTGTGCTCACCCTGAGTGTGCAATGAGGTGGCCAGGACCAGGTCAACAACACCTGCCATGGCTGCTGGAGGCCAAGCGGGCGTTCCAAAGCAGTGTTAATGTGTAAGATAGCTAGTTTCTGCACAAACACCATGGATATCCCTGTCTGCCGCCATCAGGCACCCCCCCCAGTGGCAAACATGGTCCCCATCAAGGGATCCACACTCTACCTCCCTGCAAAGGTGGCAGTAGAGAGCAACATCAACCCCAGTCCTGCTGAGGAACACCACCACCCCCCCCAGGCAGGCAGCTCCATACACAGCCATAACACAATAGCAGACAGACATAAGCCCAGGGTATGGTAAGCTGCACTCCACCACCAGATATTCCCCTGCAGCAAGCCAACAGCCACTGCACCCTGCAAGCCATTATAGCAAGACATTTACCAGCTACAAACAGTCTGCTGGTTAGTCCATAGTGCATGTTCCCAATGGAGATGCATGCACCCAGAACTGGGCTGTCTGCATACACAGCAAGCAGATAGATCAGTGACTGGGCCCCAAAGAGAAACCCATATCTATCACATGAGAGAACTACTATACAGCACTATGGGGGGGCCTAGCCATGCTGTGGTCACTGCACAGTCAGGGTGAGCATGATCCCCCAGAAGGACATGCTTTGGCCACCCTGTCTGTGTAGGTGGTGGCCGGACACTACAATATCCCAGCCAATGTCCCTGCCAGGGCCCTATGCCCAGTGCAGATGCATCCTGGCCACACCACCCTGCCCTGGCTATACCCATGGTACCTTGCACCTCATTATGCACATTGACTGGCCAATACTGGCAACAGTGCTGGCAGTGCGGGCTGTTGAAGGGGCTTGCAGCCAACACCCACTGTATAGACAGACACACTTCCACACCTCTGCCATCATGGTGCTACGATTGAGGGGGTAAGTAGCCTTGCCCACCAAACCGGTCCTGAGCACGGCAAGGCATGGATATGGTACGCATTACAGCTGGTGGTCACTCCCCAGGGTGGTAAGCACCGTCAGAGGCCAGGCCTGGAGCATGCCCCGCAAACACCTAACAGATTGTTTGGATGGGGTCAACTAGCAGTATGTACGTAACGTATGGATAACTGCCTGCCTGTGCTCCTAGCAAACGTCTCCGAGCTGTGTACCGTATACCTCAGGTGTAGGGTGACATTGGTAAGTTATGCAAGTGCTCGTTTTGGGTGCTGCATGCATGGTCCAATGTTCTGCCTTTCCAGGAGACATTGGCCAATGGGGCCTGTGGGTGTGGGTGTGTCTGCCCTTGATGGCTGCTGCTTTATGGCACAGATTCCCAACTCCAGTCCAGGTTTGCATCACACTGTTCGGGTTTTCCTGCTATCCCTCATGAATATGCATGGGCTACATCTACATGCCATGGGGGTGGTGCATAGATATACAGCACAGGCATATGTATGAGTGTCAGCATGGAACTTGACTGGTGTGTGGCCCACCAGGACTGCATTTGGGTGATTCTGCTCTAGGTACTGCCCCTGTTCATGGTGTCTGTGCTCAGTGGGGTAAAAGATAGATGTCTTACCATTGCATATGTCCCCGCCATGAAAGGTGTGTCCTTACTATCACTGTTTAGTTGTGGGAAAAATATGTGGGCAGGATTGGCAGTAGCCCCAGCTGGGCTTTGAACCTGTGACCTTCTGTTCTTGTATGCACTGTCTGTGTGCACTGCACCACTGTGTAGCCACAGATTGGTTGGATTCCCTGGACTGTCCATGACTGTGGATCCGGCAGGACCTGTCTGTTGCAGTGGACTGTGCCAGCCTGCACATGGCTAGGCCTCTGTCTTCTGTGGTTAGCAGCCACTGCCCCCTGCACCACATGTACTTGTCCGCCAACATGCTGGCATGACCTTCTCTCAGAAAAAGCAGTTGACCTGATTGCAATGTGGCAGTATGGGACTGCATTTGGGGACTTGGCTGTAGGTAATGCCCATTGTTGTGGTGTGTGTGCGGTGTTGGGTAAAATATGGGTGTTTTCCCCATGCATACAGGGGTGTCTGCGCTATCTTTATTTAGTGGTGGGTAAAATATAGGGACTGGGCTGGCAGGTGCCCCAGCTGGGTTTTGAACCTCTGCCCTCTGGTCCTAGAGGTAATGACTCTGTCCGCTGTACCACACTTTGGCCACAGAGACAGTGCAGCCCCTGGAGGCAGTAAGCCTGGCAGGATGGAGTCACAAACCCTGCTCTACGCAATTCTACTGTGGGCATATGCACCCTGTCTGGTGACAAACGTGCACATAAACCCCGGAAATGACCACGGAAAATGTGGGACAAAATATCACCACGCTGGGCAACAGTGATATTAATGGGCAACCATAGCAAACACTCCCAGGAAAGCTCCAATACGTGGCAATGTTTTTTGGAAGAGTCTCCTCTCAGTAGACCCTTCCAAAAGTCATTTCTTTTTTCTGGAGCTTTGCTGGGTGTGATTTCTGTATTTGCCCATCCCTATAACTGTTCCCCAGCTGAATTACTATTTTTAATAGTTCTGTTGTGGTCATTTTCTATTTTTATTTTCACTTTTGTGCTGTGCACATATATCACACTGCTCACGTTTTGCTGGTTTCCCCGGTTTTCCTGTACATTGCTGACGGAAATGGTTTCTCTTCCCTTTAAATGCTTTCTACCGCGAGTGTTTCACTCGCGGTAGTTTTTACATGCAAATTCGGGCCCGATACTGTGCGAGGAGCCTCTCCCCTCCCACTCTCCACCCATTGACCCCGTCCCTCCGCCCCTCGGGAGCCTTCCTCCGCCCTCAGAATGCCTTTCCACGCCTCTATCGGACATTTGCGGGCCGGGTACTTTTGCGGGGCACGTTAGTGCGGCGCGCAATTGTGCGGGGCCCAAGCGCACTTGTGCGGGGCGTTTAAGAGCGTTTCTGAGCGTTTGAGTGCCGCGTTTCCGTGCGCTATTGTGCGGCACGCAATTGTACGGCTTTTAGTAAACATGCCCCTTAGGCATCATAGTGGATAACATGTTAAAACCCTCGGCCCAGTGTGCAGCGGCAGCCAAGAGAGCAAATAGAATGCTAGGTATCATAAGGAAAGGAATGGAAAATAAAACAAAAGATATTATAATGCCTCTATATCATTCCATGGTGAGACCTCACCTTGAATATTGTGTGCAATTCTGGTCGCCGTATCTTAAAAAAGATATAGCGTTATTAGAAAAGGTTCAGAGAAGAGCCACCAAAATGGTAAAGGGGATGGAAGGATACTCCTATGAAGAAAGGCTAAAAAGGTTAGGGCTCTTTAACCTGGAAAAGAGACGGCTGAGGGGAGATATGATAGAAGTCTATAAATTAATGAATGGAGTGGAACGGGTAAACGTAGATCGATTGTTTACGTTATCAGAATATAGAAAGACTAGGGGACATGCAATGAAGCTACAGGGTAAACTATTTAAGACTAATAAATGAAAATATTTTTTCACTCAACGTGTAATCAAACTCTGGAATTTGTTACCGGAGGATGTAGTAAAGGCTGTTAGTGTATCTGGGTTTAAAAAAGGTTTGGACAAGTTCTTGGAGGAAAGGTCCATAAACCATTATTAAGAAGGGACCCAGGATATCAATGCTTGACGCAGTACAAGCACTGCCGAACCTGTGTCCTTTTGGGGAAACTGCTAGGTACGTATGACCAAGATTGGCCACTGTTGGAAACAGGATACTGGGCTTGATGGACCTTGGTCTGACCCAGTATGGCATATCTTATGTTCTTATGTTCTTATAGGATGTCAATGTTGTTTTCATAGATGTAGTCGGTGATAGTGTTTGTTTTGTTGCATATTGATCTTGCATTTATCAGGCCTATGGTTAAGCGGGTAGTATGTGGAGAGTGCGATTGAGGTATGTATGTTTGTGCTGATGGTTCTCTTTGAGTATATTTGGTAGGTCTCTTGCTGTGCGGTCTGTAGTGTGCAGATGTGTAAAAAGGTCGGTATATGGTAGGGATGTATCATATATATGTAGGAGGAGCTTGTAGGATTTTAAGGTAGTTGGTGTAGTAAAATGCATGTTTGATAAGAGCATAGGGTGAGAATTAGTATACAAGCATACATTTTTAGGACAAGTGTTCTTTTGTGTTTTTGTTGTCTGTATCGGAGTTTGCAGCTTTTGTGTGTAGGAATAGTGTGATGGGGTTGATGTTCCATGCTATTGTCCTCTATGCGGGGTGAGCTTTTCACCGCAGGATTGTGTTCTTGGTTGTTAATCTGGAGGGTATCTATTTTGTGGTGGGTTGGCTTATCAGAGCTTGGCTATATTATCAATATATATAACAATAAATAGACATGTAGCAAATATATGGCAATACAACATGTAGCAAATATATAGCAATATATAGACATGTATTAAAGTTATACAGGTGGACTACTAATCAGCATAGTATACAAATGCAGTATTATACAAATAACAGATATTGCAATACAGTTTGTTTAATTATAGGTTAGTTCTGGTGCTTACTTACAGTGTGCAGTTCCTATAGATGTAGGATCAGATTAGGTGGGTGGTTCCATATTAATAACGACAGTAGATACAGTTAACAAGGTTAATGTTAATAAAGTTGCAGCCAAGTTTTGCCACTACCCACAATCCAGTGTTTGGTGATTTGGGGGAGTAAACTGTGTGTTAGTTGGATTAGATAAGAAGTGCAAATGCCAGTATTAGGATTCATTGATCAAGAACCAATCAGTTACGAAGAGGTACTTGGGTCAAATTGCAATAGATTGTTGGTATAATGAAGTTCCAGTTTGGAGCTGTGCTCAAAAATGTCTTGCTGTAGCTGGATTCAGTCCTAAGTAATTTTAGACTGGTACTGCTTCGTTTTGTTGCATACCAGGGTTATACAATCAAAACAATTCAGTATTTGGGGCATTAAATTAATCTCTTCAGTTATGTTATATCTAGTTTTCAGTACTTATGCTGTGGGAAAGAAGCATGTGGATGTGCAGTAATACCATTTCTAGGCTTGCAAGAGAAAGGCCGAGTCTCGCCTGAGTATACAACTGGGTCTGGCCTTATGGGGATCCAAGTTTGCTACAGTAGCTTAGAATCCAAGACGTAATGCAGGATCAGTTCTTTCCATCTCTGCTGCAAGAAAAATGATTTTGTGCATCTCCTTATTTGCTACTAATTCACTTGGGTGGCAATGACTTTTGTTACGTTAAAGGAATTGTCCTCATATGGACAATGAAAAAAAGACTTGGTCTTAATCGGTTGTCTGTTTCCATATAAGAGAACTGTGTGATCATTGATAATTCCCAGGAGAGTGTAGGAGAATGCCAGAGATTGACAGTGTTAGATTGAATTTAGAGATGGGTAACTTGCAAAATGTCTAAATTTGTGGTTTTATTTGGGGATTTAGTGATTATTCATGAATTGCTTACAGCTGATTGTCTAGGATTGTACCAACTGGACAGAGCACATCCTTTTGATATCAGTTTGAATTTATTTTTAAGTAAAGTGCAAGACATTATGGAAGTAAGGGTTAAGGAACTAAGGGATGCAGAAGGCCTGTGGTGAGAGAAAAGCTAGATGTGGTCCTCACTTGTGGTGGTTGTTAGGCCATGTCATCTCCCCAGATTGGCCTAGGGGTAGAAGATAATGGGGTTAAGCTTACTCACTTTACAAAGCCCTGAATGTTGCAGTCAGAGATTAGTGTGACTTTTAGCATGACAGCTCTGTTTAGCCAGGAGTGTTGGGATTACACAGACTAATGTCACCACAGGCTATGGATAATGATGGCTGGATACATGGTACTCCATTACAGCTGGATCATCATAAACTGATTGAATAGCTGAGAGCTGCAATGGAGCCTTGGTGATGTGCTAGTAGCTCTTGAAGCAACTGACAGGCTAGTAGCCATGATTAATGTAGTGATTAGGGGTATTTTGGATAAAATGGGAGTTAGTGTGGGTATGGAAGATGACGGTTGATATTGTGTTGTTCAGATTATCTGCAATCTTGACTAAATTGTTGAATAAAGCTGTGGCTTTGTTTTGCTTATTTCCAGATTGTGTCTTCCTCTGTATAAGGGGAATCAGAAAAGGGTATGATGCTTATTTTACATGATCTACAAAGATTCCAGTCATCTCTAATTGAAATGACTAATGTTTAATTAGATGTCAGCATTCATATAGATGGAACAGCTCTATTCAGTAATACAGGTAAAGATAGAATAAAATATTGTGCTTGAAGCTTAGTCTGAATGTGAATGTAATCAAATATGTGCATCAGTAAAATCAGTTTGAATATTTTACTCTTTACACTGAAGACTGCCTTCTTCATCTAAGTCAAGGCATGCGCTCAGTTTCATAAATTAATAGGCTCCATCTTTTGTCTTTATATTATTAGTGTAATAATGCATGGTCCCATGGGCCTGTGTGATATTATTCTCTCTCGCTCTTCTGTTATTGTTTAGAAATAGTACAATAGACTTAACTGGGTGTCAGTGATGCATGCCATGTTTTTTTTCTCTTAAGAAATGCTAAACTATCTAGACTGCAGAATAGGGCTTTGAATACTCAAACAACAGAACATAAAAGCCACTTATAGTGTGGCCATACTGATGAATCTTTAGTGTGACATGGTACAGTTGTGGTCAACATTATTGGCACCCTTGCAGTTCAACCCCTTAATGTCCAATATTGCCTAAAAAAAAGTGGCCAGTGAAATGGCTTCGGACTAAATACGCACACATATTTGACATATAAAAGAATCAAATAAAACAATACCAATTAATATAGGAAATAGTAGGAAATAGTTTAAAAACTGGTACATTATAAGGAAACCAATAACCATTTCCTAGCAAACAATTCAAATTAGTTTGAACTGAAGAACCATATTCCCATTGCAGTAAAATTAGATACACCTATGATCAATTGTCAGTACTCACATGACTTGAATCAACAAATGAATGATGGCTCTAATGTTTAAAATCGTCACATTTACTCCCTGTTTCATTTTCACTACAACGACGCATGCAAAGAAATAGAAGCAGAAACTATTAGAGGAAGAACAAGATCGGCTTTCCTAAAGCTACGAGAGTTAAAGAAAAAGTTCCAGCCTCAAATTGGAATGTTACAAGATGCTCAAGGTTCTATGTTGAATGATGCTGAGAAGATCAAGAAAAGGTGGAAGGAATATACAGAGTTTTTATATGATAAAGATCAAGTGGACCAACAGCCGTTTCAACCTGTACCTTATGATCAGGAACCATTCATTGGTGATAAAAGAAGAAGTTGAAGCAGCATTGAAAGCCTTATCAAAGAACAAAGCACCAGGCATTGATAGCATTCCCATAGAAGTATTACAGCAATCTGATGCAGCTGTTACCTGTGGCGCTGCACCCCGTCTAGGCGGTTGCCTATAGGAGGCAGCATGCCATCTAATGTTCTCTTTATTGCTTTTGCCCCAGAGCTAAGGCTTCTGGGATTGTAGTTGTGTGCAAAAAAACAGTCCGAGTGGTTTTAGAGGCAAAACACAGGAAATTTATTTTTGTGGTCTCAACTTTGCAAACAAAAATCTTCTTTAGAAGTTGTCAACAAGGTAACACAAAATGAAGGATATTTTTCTCCACTGAAAAAGGTATCATACAAACAGTGCTCTGGCTGTGATAAAAATAAACTTGCTTCATTCAGCTTATGTATAACAGAAAGTATTTCTTTCTTCCAAAGCCACAATTGAAACTGTTGCTTACTAGTTGCTAATACCATCCAGCACAGATATCAGTTTCTTCCACTGTTCAGGGTTTAAACAAGGCTGCTCCGTGCTTGTCTGTCTTACCCACAGAATAGCTGCTTCTAGAACACCTTCACTTCACAGTGGAACACTTCTTATAATTTTAACATTTGCAATTCTCTTTCTCTCCCAGGTTTCCAACACTCAGAGTATCAGGACATTTAAATACATGGGCTCTAGGCTTTTCCAACTTAACTGTGGCCCCCCTTCACTCTGACGTTAGGCATAAAGAGCAATACATCAAAGAATCAACAGAGTCATGTTCCACCTCACAGGGTTCCGTTTCCATATCTTCATAATCAGACTCACATGCCTCTGGGTTTATAACCGGCTCTGAGAATGCAGGTTTAACTTCTTTTAAAAGTTTAAACAACTTTTCCCAGTGATATTGCTTCCTATCCTCTGGGCTTCTATAATGGCTGCAAGGCTTTTTATCTCTGACTAAAACATTCAAGGGTTTTAGCTGTCTCACATTGCTCTTGGGAACACTCTTTCTTTCAGGCCTTTCAAAAGGTAAAACTTCTCCTTCAGAGTCTTGTAGGGCTACTCTGGTATCTGAGCAATACTCCACGGCTCCCCCAGGACTATGCCTCCTACCTTCAAACCGTGCTGCAATCTCTTCACAGCAAGGGCTTCTCTCTGAAGTGCAGTCTCCTGAATAACAGCTGCTCTGAGAGTCTCTCCTGTGTCTATCCCCAGACACTCTCTGCCTTTCACCACTGCCTGTGGCCAGCTTCCTCAGTCCCACTCTCCAGGACGGCTTGTGATTGGCTCCGTCACTGCTGCTGTGGCTGGCTCTGTTCCCGTGCCTGTTCCCGTTCTTGTTCTTGTGCTCCTTCCAGTGGCCCTTCCAGTGCCCCCTCCTCTCTGTTTCTGGGAGCTTAAATGTGTGTGAGCATCTTCCCCCTTCTAGCTCCTCCCACAGGTACTTCCTATCTCCACCCTGCGTTACCATGGAGCTTGGGTATGGTCTGAACTCAGTAGTTCTAGCTGTGTGGTTTTTTTCTCTGCCTGCAGTTTTATACGTATGCTTGGCTGAGCTATCCCCTTGCTCATAGGAAAAAGTTTTATTTCTAGCTATTTTCCCAAGTTCTGCTGCAGCCTCGTCACCACATACCGTACTTACAAGGCTCTGCCAAGAAATATGAAAGACAACATCATGGCCAACTGACTGGAAAAGATCTGTGTTTATACCAATACTAAAGAAAGGTGATCCAACTGACTGTGGAAATTATCGCACAATCGCTCTTATCCCACATGCCAGCAAGATTCTACTGAAGATTATTCAAAAGAGACTACAACCATACCTGGAACAAGAACTACTTGACGTGCAAGCAGGGTTCAGGAAAGGGAAAGGAATGAGAGACATCATTGTGGATGTGAGATGGATCCTTGAAAAGACTAAAGAATACCTAAAGGATATCTATTTGTGCTTTATCGACTATAGCAAGGCTTTTGACTGTGTAAACCATGAGAAATTCTGGGCCAAATTAAGAAGCATGGGTATACCAGAACACCTGATCGTACTCTTGCACAATCTGTACATTGATCAAGAAGCAACAGTTCGAATGGAACAAGGAGAAACAGAATGGTTTAAAATAAGCAAAGGTGTAAGACAAGGCTGCATACTTTCCCCCTACCTGTTTTATTTATATGCAGAACAAATCATCAGAGAAGCAGGATTGTATGAAGACAACAGAGGTGTGAAGATTGGTGGAAGACTCATCAACAACCTTCGCTATGCTGATGATACCACATTACTGGCTGAAAGTGAAGATGATCTGAAACATTTGCTTCTCACAATCAAAGAACATAGTCTCAAAATGGGCCTGCACCTTAATGTAAAGAAGACAAAGATCATGACAACTGGCATAATCAACAGGTTTATCGTTGAAGGAGAAGAAATTGAAATCGTGAACAACTTTAACCTACTTGGATCAACTATCAATAAAGAAGCAACAAGCAGTCAAGAAATCAGACGACGCATTGCTCTTGGCAGAATGGCTATGAAAGACCTAGATAAGATTCTCAAGAGCAGAGATGTCACTCTCCATACAAAGATTTGACTTGTTCAAGCCATGGTATTTTCAATAACTTCATATGGATGTGAAAGCTGGACAGTGAAAAAGATAGACAGGAAGAAAATTGATGCCTTTGAATTATGGTGCTGGTGGCGAATACTGTGTATACCATGGACTGCCCGAAGAACAAACCAGTCGGTACTAGGGGAGATCAAACCTAAGCTTTCTTTAGAAGCTCGGATGACAAGACTTCGACTTTCATACTCTGGACACATCATGCGAAGAGAGAGATCATTAGAGAAAGACATCATGCTTGACAAGATAGAAGTTCAACGCAAAAGAGGAAGGCCAGAAATGAGATGGATCGAGACAATAACAGCAGCTACGGGTACCAGTCTGTCAACAATGAGCCGCCTGACTCAAGACCAAACACAATTTAGGATAGCTATCCAGAGGGTCGCCATGAGTCGACTCCGACTCGACGGCACTTAACAACAACAACAACAACAACAACAACATGATCGATTGTCAGTACTCACATGACTTGAATCAACGAATGAATGATGGCTCTAATGCTTAAAATCGCTACATTTACTCCCTGTTCCATTTTCACTATGGTGAAGACAAAAGAGCTGTCTGAGACTGTAAGAAAAGCCATTATCACCATACATAAAATTTCAAAAGAGTACAAGACCATATCCAAAGACTTTGGAATTCCTGTGTCTACAGTTCATAATGTTATTAAGAAGTTTCTGCTCATGGAACTGTCAAGAAACTCCAAGGATGTGGTGGGAAAATGAAAATTTAATCCATGAGGTCTTCGATGGTTAGTGCAAACTGTTAGAAAAATACAACTTATAACATCCAAAAAGCTTAAGGCTGACGTGGAACAATCTGAAGTGGTAGTTTCAAACCACACCATATGCCACACACTAAACAAAGAAAGACTTCATAGGCAAAGATCAAAGAGGACCACACTGCTCAAAGTCAGACATAAAAAGGCATGCCTGATCTTTGCCCAAACTCGCCTTGAGAAATCACAGTCCTTCAGGGAAAATGTTCTGTGGACAGATGAAACCAAACTCGAGCTCTTTGACAATGCAGACCAGTGATACATTTACAGGCAAAGAAATTAAGCTCATAAGGAAAAAAACACCCTTCCTTCAGTTAGCTATGATAGAGGTTCCATAATGTTGTGGGGTTGTTTTGCTGCCTCAGGAACTGGAGGCCTTGAACGTATTAGATGACTACTAAGATATTTTGGAGTGAAATATGCTATCTAATATCAGAAAGTAGGTCTGGGTGAAAGGTCATGGGTACTCCAGCAGGACAATGACCCAAACATACATCCAAAAGTACAAAAGAATGGTTAAAAAGTAAGAAATTTACTTCAGCAATGAGTCCTGATTTCAATTCAATTGAGAACCTTTAGAAAGAGTTGAAATCTGCCATTGGTAAAAGGAATCCTGGAAACATTCATGAGCTGGAACAAATCACAGTTGAAGAGTGGGAGAAACCCAGCAGACAGATGTATTAAGGGTTGTGCAGCCAAATGTTAGTGAAGTGTGCCATTAATCCTGTCCAGGTCATATTTTATTTTTTTCTCAGAAATTACTATGTCTAAGTTGAACAGACATTTTTTTTGTTGTATACCTTTGAACAAAATATTACAATATTATGATGACATACAGCTGGAATATTTCCAATTATTTCTCAAGATATTGTACACAACATACCTAAAATGCAAGTGTGCCAATAATGTTGACCACAACCATATCAACATGAGTTTTCCAGTTTTGTTCCTTATAACAATCCTCATGACAGTAATTATGATCACTTACTTTTACAGTGTGAACAAGAATGGATTTAAATTAAACACTGTGGCTCCTCATGATATAGATAAAGAGACTGATTGGTGCTCTTTTTATTCCCGAGAGTCACTTGTGTTTAACCAAGAGATCATCAATAGATAAAGCCAACAGAGAAGGGAGCACCTTCTGTTCCCTGCTGAGAAGTAGATGGAGCAGCTTCTGGAAGATACAGTACAAATTCTGATGAATCCTCATGTCAGGGATTTTAAGCAGCAGCATCAGATACTGAAAATGTCATAGCTAAGGGAGGTCTACAGAATGTAGTTACCAGTGGGCAAAGAGGAAGGAGGGAAGAAGTGATGCTGCTAGGTCCAAGAGCTCCCTCAGGTTGAGCAGATAGTGAAGAATAAGAAAAGATGTCCCTAGCCTATCATCTTCTGCTCTTCCATCAGCCCCATTTCCAGCAACAGCACTAACAACCTTCAAAGAACAGAGAGGAAGTCACACAAAATAGCAGAGGTGTAGACATCTTAAAGTACTTGAGGATCCGTGTAATACAGAGTACATGTACTGTTGGAAGGCCATTTGTAGATGAATGCCAAAGTGTGATTTTTTTAAGAGTGGCATGCTGCATCATTTGCAGAAATAACACCCTTTCAAGCAGGACTGGTGTTAGACATGCAGGGGCTGAGAGCAGAAACTGACAAGGGATGTTGCAGCTTATACCTCCTTTTGCATAATGTTCTGCTAGTAGACTCCTTGTGTCTGCAGGTGGAAAATAGGATGAAGCCCCTCATCAAGTTGAATATTTACATGCTAGCCTTTGTGTATTACCCATAGATGAAAGAGAGTATCACTCTCCAGAGCAATGCACTAATGTACTGGATAGATAAGCTGGTGAATCAGGTGGAGGAAAGGAAATAGCAGTGGCAAGGGGCAGAGGAATGCAACAGGTCAAAGAGTAATCAGTACTGGCTGTAGCAACAATATTCTGTCAGCAACCATTTGTTCCCCATTTTTATCTGCCAAGATCCCCTAGGACTACTGAACCATCTTTGTTAACACAGGCCTTGCTACAGTTGTAAGTGGCAGAGACCACCATCAGTCTGCTGCAACTGAGATCCCTATTACAAGCTTCTGTGATCCAGTACCTCGCAGAAGTCATTAAGGCAATGATCACAGACTTATTAGCATAGTGGGCACACAAGTTCTCAGTTTGGTCAGATCTGGACAAAGTTAACCCTGGGAGTACCGATGGGGTCAAAAGTGATCCCATTGCAAGTTTCACAACGCGTATCTCGGAAACTAGTTGTTCAAGAATGCAATCTTTTTATGACTTTTCACATGTCAATATTCTCTTTATATTGTGCCATGAGAGGAATAATTTTCATCCGCTAGGAGACACTAGTGATGAATTGCAGCACAGAGTACTAGTGGGGTCATTTTTGACCCCAGTTGCTTAGGTCCAGTTTGGATCGTGATACAATTTGCAGTTTTGTGAATTTTTTGATCTGACAAAAGTATTTATCATTAATTATGTATCATTTATTTTTTGTACTCTTATTTTATGAAAATTACACATTTTCTGTAATTGATATCATACGTTCTCTCATTATTTCCGATGAAATCGAAAGGCTTTCAGCTCGTTCATCATGATTATTGTACACCTATAGTAAAACCGCTTTGCGTTTTATTCAACTTTATCTTTGTTTATTTATTTTAGGTTATTGTTTATGATGTCAAAATAAAAGTATTCAACTGCCCAAGTAAGAGAAATATTGCAACGAGATGCTGACAGTGACGGCTCTGAGTCGTCTGATGATGCAGCATATTCAGCAAGCGAAGAAGCATATCAGCCAAGCTCGGGCGATAAATCTGATGATGACAGTCATGATTCAGATGGCGACAGCAGTTGGTCGCCAAGTGAATGTGAGACTGATGTTGAGCCGGTAACATTGCCTGTAGCAAAGAGTCAAGTTGCAGGTCAAGGCAAAGGTCGAGGCTGTGCTGGACGGGGAAGAAGGCAGGAGTCCTCGGTGTCAGTATCATCTGTGAGGAATCTTAGTTGTGGTCATAGAGGAGCTAAGAGGTCATCAACTAAGCACAAATGTTGCCATTGAAGCCTATGTATCTAAGGATGCCACATCATGGAACAGGAAACCTATAAAGCAAGCTGCTGGAAGATACGCCAGAGCTAATGTCATGCCCATACAACAAGGTCCTACAAGGTATGCTGTACGAAATGTTGATGGCCCTCTCGCAGCATTCCACTTGTTCATGAGGAAGAACTTATTGAATGAAATCATGATGTGGACGAGCAAACAAGGAAGACACATTTATGACGGCACCTGGAAAGATTTGACAGATGGAGAATTTCAACATTTTCTTGGACTTCTGATCCTCTCAGGTGTGTACAAGTCACAAAATGAATCCATAGTTCAGTTGTGGAACCTTGAAGATGGTCGTTCTGTTTTCGGCAAAAATATGGCCCGTAACCGTTTTAAGCAAATTTCTTGAGCTCTCAGATTTGATGATGCAACCAACAGATGTGAACAACGAGGCATGGATAAGCTTGTTTCAGACACATTTTTGATACCTAGGAAGCAACTCTAAGTGACGCCTTTGTTCCTGGTGAAAATGTTACCATGGATGAGCAACTGCTTACATTTCATGGCCATGTTCCATTCAGACAATATATTCCCAGCAAACCTGGGAAATATGGCATAAAGCTATGGATGTTGTGTGACAGTGCAACGTCATATGTTCTGCATCTTCAAGTATATAGAGGAAGGGAACTTGGACAAAACAGGGAACAGAATCAGGGTGAAAGGGTTGTGCTGCAACTCACTGAAGGATTGACGCGATCTGGCAGAAATGTTACTGTTGACAATTTCTTCTGCAGTTTATCCCTGTCATGGAAATTGCTAGAAAAACAAATGACACTTTTGGGGACAATTTGAAAGAACAGAAAAGAATTACCTCCAGAATTTGTAACAGCAAAGGGCCGAGAGGTATTCACTTCACTGTTTGCCTTTCGCGATGACGCCACTCTGGTTTCCTATTGCCCGAAGAAAGAAAAAGTGGTTGTTCTTCTGAGCAGTTTGCATGATCAAGAAGAAGTAGATAACACACGTCCAGAGAAAAAAACACGCATGATCTTGGACTATAATTCTAGTAAAGGTGGAGTAGATATGGCAGATCAAATGTTGCGCACGTATACCACAAAACGAATGATAAGACGCTGGCCAGTGACAATCTTCTACAACATGTTGGACATCAGTGCTTTGAACACCTTCATTGTTTGAATGTCAATAAATCCAGAATGGCAGTCCAAGTCAAAGCACAGACATCATCTATTCCTCTTGGAATTAGGAAAGCAGCTGCTTCAGATTAATTGCAGCGAGACCTCTTCCAGCATTGAAGAAGCCACTGATGCTGTTTGCAATGTCGGGATCCCAAAGAAAAGGGCAAGGTGTCACTGCTGTTCAAGAGAAAAAGACAAGAAAAGCAACATAGTTTGCACCTCCTGCAAGCGCAATGTTTGCAAAGAACATTCAGAAATTGTCTGTGTCTCATGCAAATGACTGTAGTACTTTACTGTGTTCATCAAGTGCATGCAAAAACTGCTTTCATGGCAACTCTTCTTCATGTAATTTTATGATAAAGCATTAAATTTCAAAACATTTAACCTTCATATATAATAAATAATTAATTCAGAATAATATTTTGTCTGTTTAGTTTAAATTTTTCATGGTTAACAATTAAAATTCGTCGTGTGGTCATTTATGACCCCAACGGTATTCAATGTGTGCAAAAACTCTCGGTAATTCCAGGGTTAAGCAGAATTTCCTTTCCTTCCTACTACCCAGCATACCCAGTGAACGGACATTCTCAGTGGCAGGGGATATCATGAGTCCACATCATTCTCATAGCTGGACTAGCACCAAACCTAATAGGAAATCTGTTATTCTTAAAGACAAATCTCCTCCTACTTAGTTTCCCTCAATTTCCATGTAAATAGAAAGGAAACTCGAGTGTGCATCTCCTTAAGCAATGCAACCAGTACTCTTTGTCCTCAGTTTTTTGTTGTGCTTTTGCCAATTGCCACTCTACTTGCTGCGTCGTGGGTTCTCTTTGACCCACATTCCAAAACAACAGAAGGCAATCTTCCTCCTTCCCTGCTCTTCTCTGTTTCTGGTGCAGCTGTAATCCTAGATGAACAACTTCTGTATACCCATTTATCTCAGGAGAGTATTTATGCTATTTCTAATGATGACTTGCTCACTGAACCCCAATGGCCAAATTTGTGAAACAATTCCTCTCCCCACATACATACCCATTGAACACCAATGCTAGGTCAGTATCTGTCAATACGCTGACTACACCAATTGAATTCACTAAATGTTCTCAAACAACTAGAAAATGAACCTTTGCATTCTATGCTCTTAAATGTTGGAATGACCTCCCACCTCAACTCCGAATAATCAATGACCTTTCGCAGTTCAGAAAAGCCCTTAAACACCACTTATTCTGCCTACACTTTGTCAACCCTAATCCAACACAATCATTCCACACACCACAACCTACACACGAAGCCTCGAATGCTCCAACAACATAACCACCGACGAGACACAAAACAGACCTACACTCAGGAACTCCCTTAATGATCATAGATTTTTAAGGTCTTCTCCGTTACGATCTACCAAGTTGATATATAAACTGTAAATAGTTCACAACTATTGTTATTAATTGTATATAGTTTCCCCTGTTACATTCCCAAGTTACAGACCCTGTTACAATGTATGCAAAAGACCCTGTTCTGATGCAAGTTTCTGTTATTTGTAAACCGCACTGATACCAAATAGCGCGGTATATAAGAACTGTAAATAAATAAAATAAACAAATAAAATGCTCAATGTCTACATTGGTTTCAGATCTTCCTACTAATGTTAATACTTCTGTGCTGTTCTCCCAGTGTCTTGGGTTCTTCCAGATAATGCAGGTGCTACTTTATTTCTCTATCCACTGCTCTCTATCCAAATCCAACATGATCTTGTCTAAACTCTTCAAGAATGCATGATATTTTTCACTCAACATGTAATCAAACACTGGAATTTGTTACCAGAGGATATAGTAAAAGCTTTTAGTGTAGCTGGATTCAAAAGAGGGTTGGACAAGTTCCTGGAGGAAACGTCTATAAATCACTATTAAAGAGAACTGGGGAAATCCCCCGCTTACCCATTGGACAAGCAGCATGGCACCTGGACACGTTTTGGAAACCTGATAGGTACATGTGACCTGAATTGGCCACTGTTGGAAACTGGATACTGGGCTTGATGGACTCTTGGTATGGCATGTCATGTTCTATTGCATATTATTCTCCCATGGGATGTGGATGTGATTGGGACATCTGAATGGCCACATATAGTATATTTAGGGGGTCATTTTAGGAACTCTAGTCATGATTTGAATGTCTGAAAATGACCAGTGTGATTATCTCCATGTCGCATGGGACATGGTAGAAGTATGTCCAGGGAGGTCTGGGAAAGATACACATGTGCACTGAATTTCAGAACGTGACCATACATTTACAACTGGTTGTGGACACGTCCATATCTATACCTGCTTCTAGACGTGAATAAACATTTGAAAAGTGCTTGTTTCCGCCAGCTATCAACAGTATAAGAAAGACGAGAATGCACCTTCACTCCCACAATTTGTTTGGCCAACTCAATATAGCAAGGCCTTATTGTCTGCTGTTTGCTGCATATCTCTGTGTCTACAATGGCAAATTGGGACATATATGTGGTAACATATACATGTGTGCATATCAAAATACCGATGCCGGCATGTCCGTGTGGTCAAGTCCAGAAAGGTCTATATATCACACATACACATTTCTGAAATCAACTTGCCTTGACCCTCATTCTGCACATCTCCATCATACTCTATATCATGGCTGACACAGTATCTTTTGGGGCAGAGATAGGGCAAATTCAGATGGCATTTACACATGTTCACCTTCATTGCTGCCCCTCCCATGGGATTTCAGACATCTTGACATGGACCATCCCAGACTTCATCTACACGGCCTTTCTAAATGTGCCTGTTAGACTTTCAGAAAGCATTTAACAAAATCCCACATGAGAGACTCCTGTGGAAATTTAAAAGTCATGGTATAGGAGGCAATGTTCTATTGTGGATTAAAAACTGATTGAGAGATAGAAAACAAAGAGTAGGGATAGAGGAAGGTGAATAGTGGAGTACGCAGGGATCTGTACTGTACCAGTGCTTTTTAACATATTTATAATTTGTAAACTATCTGGAATTGGGAACAACAAGCAAGGTCATTAAAGTTGCAGATGATACCAAATTATTCAAAGCTGTTAAATCACATGCAGATTGTGAGAAATTGCAGGAGGGCCTGGTGGGACTGGGAGACTGGGCATCTAAATAGCAATTGAAATTTAATGTGGATGAGTGCAAAGTGATGCACTTAGGGAAGAATAACCCAGACAATGCCGGGATCCACATTAGAAGCCACGACCCAGGAAAAGGATCTAGGTATCATTGTGGACAATTTATTGAAATCTTTTGTTCAGTGTGTGGCATCAGTCAAAAAAGTGAACAGAATGTTAGAAATTATGAAAGAAACTGAAAATAAAACCAAAAATATCATAATGCCTCTTTATCTCTCCATGGTGTGACTGCACCGTCAGCACTGTGTGCAATTCTGGTCTCCACATTTCAAAAAAACATATAGTGGCATTAGAAAAGATACAAAGAAGGTCTGCCAAAATGATAAAGAAGATGGAAAGACTCTTCTATCAAGAAGAACTAAAGCAATTAGGGCTCTTCAGCTTGGAGAAGGGAGTCTGGGGGGGGGGAGGGGGGGTATGATAGAAATCTCTAAAATCCTGAGTAGAGTAGAACAGGTAAACACATAACGATTCTGTACTCTTTCAAAAAGTACAAAGACTACGGGATATGCCATAAAGCTAAAAAGTAGTATATCTAAAACAAATACGAGAAAATATTTTTTCTCTCAACTTATAATTAAAGTTTGAAACAAATTACCGGAGGATGTAGTAAAAACAATGCAATGTTAGCTACACTACCTATCTGCAAAGCACTTAATACTGGTAAGGTATTTGTCTCTGTATTAACTGTATGGGAAGATGCTAAGTTAACCCAGAGTGTTTGCAGTTACTGTATGGCAATTTTTGCAATTACTGTACGGTAACTGCAAATCCTTACTGAGCTTTAGTAAGTAGGCCCATAAATGCCCTCAGAGTACGGATAAAGTGAATGATTATGTTGCTCAATTCAGATCTCTACACTACAGAATACTTACTGCAGTTATTTTTTAAAACATCCTAGTTTGTCAAGATCTTCTCCCTTAGACAGAGAGCAGAGAAAAAGAGTGTCAAAATACAGTATACCATGATCACGACTTCCTCATTTCAACAGCACCATTCATTCATTTTTAGATCAGCTAAAGAGCAAGATGAGAACAGACACCCACAAATGATGAACACTGCACAAAAAAAGGACAAGCTGCTTATTGGGTTAATGTTATCCTTTAAGCAAAATCTTATATTACTCATTTGAGAAAGAAAACCACATGTATGAAATCTATGAAAGTGATATTAAGCAGATGTTAGACTGCAATTGTCAATCTTGTCTAAGCATGCAGGTGCTAATGTGTTATAATTATCTCTTCTCGCAGTTGTTATTTAGAATTTTGGATCCCACCTAGTCAATCACAGCTATAATTGTTAAGCCACTTAAACAGCTAATACGCTAGGTAATAACCAGATCGGGATTTAATATTTGACATTTACCATCAATTATTTTTCATCTGACATGCATTCCCCCACTCGGATTTCTGTAGGTTGTGTACCATAATATTTTGTTGAAATATAAGTCAAGGAACTATTGTAATGAATTGGCCAAGCTGCCAAAGGTTTGTTAGAATTTATTTTCATTTCGGGTGCAGTTCGTAGCCAGTGAAATTTGCCAGATAGGATAAATTAAATTGCCAGACTGATTGACTCATTCAACTTAAGTAAACATTAAGACCCACAGTTATAATAACATGAAGAAACAGCCATTGGCTTTACATTCTTATAGGAAAGTATACCCATCACCAAATATTGTCAACCTCTTGACCACAGGCCTACAAGGCGATCAGCCCAATGTGGCCCATTTGACTGATGGCGCCCCTTTAATCCAAATGGGCAACGCCAGTCAACATGCCAGTTTGCCTTCTTTATTACGCACATGGGCGTGGAGACAAAAGGCCTCTCCAAAGAATGCACTTTTGAAAAAATAAAACAGCACACTTGATCACAGTTCTACAAATAAGATCAGTTATCTGGCTTTTATATTGATAGGTGAGAGAATAGGTTTTATTCTGGTGGCTCCTCACCCAAGCTTCCAGAACTCTGCTGTCTCTGAGTCTTGCCTCCTACTTCTAATGCTCCTATTGCAGAGTCCCTAAGAAAGCTCCCCTACTAGAAATGTGCATACCTTAGCATATCTGGTTCATTATCATGCCTTACAAAATTTAGGGGCCCTGTTATAAGGTGCAGTAAGATTTTGCACTTACTGTGCTTTTTGCATTAAAATCACACGCAGTGAATGCTGTTGCGCATGACCTGCATATTCACAGCAGTTACTGACCAGCAGGGGCGGCCCAAGGGGGGTGCGGGGCCATGTGCGGAGACTCGGTGCGGGGCCTCATTTGCATAAGGGGCCTCATTTGCATAAATATTTGCATAATGTTACCATACACTAACTTTTAGTAAACATGCCTCTTCATGAGTGTATGGATAAAGAAAGACAAAGATTTCTACATTACTATAATCCAGTGCCAACCGCCAGGCACATTAGGAACTACTACAAACACTGCCCATTTAGAACCCATAGCAAACCCACCGTACCCTAACAGCACTACCAGGACTCATAAAGCACCATACCCTACCTATCAAAAGGCAACACTGCAAATATTAAACCAATACATTTCAGAGAATAACAATACATGACCTACTGGGGAAAGAGAACAAGTGACAATGTCAAATAGGAATTATATAAACAGAATACCTCAGCTCAGTTACACATGCAGAACATAGACCATCACCAAACAAGGAATCACAATTTAAAAACAGGAAGACAATAATTAAACTGGGAACCCTAAAAGCCAAACTTGGAATGTACAACAACAATGTAGAAATAAAACTATAAATTAATTTCCTCTTGTACTAAACAAAGCACAGACATTAATGATGCACATTTCCCAGAGCTGACATATTCCAGTTAATAAATTCAAAATAAAGAGATATCTTTGTACCTTTTGTGCATTTTTTTTTTCAGTTGCAATTGTTCCAGCCACTTTCTTCTGGTTTATTTGTGTCTTCTGCTATCTCTCCATCGTCTGCTGTCCATTTGTCCTTTCTTCTCTTCTAGTTTTTTTCCATTCTCTCTCTACATCTGCTTTAACATAATAATCTTTCTCCTTTTGCTCTTTCCTCATTCCTATTTCATCCACTCAAATTTTACCCCTCCATCCTCAATCCCCACTTAGTCTCCCAATACCCGGCCAATTGTACATTTTTTTTCCCTCCCACACAAAATATTTTTCCCCTCTCCATTTCACTCTCCCAGCCCCATCCCCTTCTAATCTCCCCCAACATCAGCTCCCTTTTAGTTCCAGCCCCACCCAGTATCCGCTCCCTTCTAGTCCCCACATCAGCCCATTTCCAGTCCTGGCCCCCCATCAGTCCATTTCCAGTCCTAGCTCCTCCATCCATTTCCAGTCCTATCCGAGTCCCTTCATCAGCTCATTTCCAATACCAGCCTCCCATCAGCCCATTTCTAGTCCTTTCCTAGCCCCACCATCAGCCCATGTTAAATCCTAGCTCCCCTCCACTCAGCCCATTTCTAATCCAAGCCCCCCATGAGCCTACTTCCAGTTCTAGCCCCTCCATGAGTCCATTTCAATCCAAGCCCCCACCACAGCCCATTTCCAATCTTAGCTCCCCCCAACACCCAATTCCCAGTCCTATCCTAGCCCCTCCATCAGCCCATTTCCTGTCCTAGCTCCCTCCCCTAAGAGCCCATTCCAAGCCCCCCTTCCCATCAGCTATTTGCAGTTCAAGCCCCCTTCCACTCAGCCCATTTCCATTCCAAGTCCCCCTCCCCATCAGCTATTTGCAGTTCAAGCCCCCCACTTCCCCTCAGCCCATTTCCATTACAAGCCCCGTCCCCATCAGCTATTTGCAGTTCAAGCCCCCCACTTCCCCTCAGCCCATTTCTATTCCAAGCCCCGTCCCCATCAGCTATTTGCAGTTCAAGCCCCCTTCCACTCAGCCCATTTCCAGTCCTAGCAACCCCCCAACCCATTACCAGGCCTAGCCCGCCAGAGCCCACTCCCTGTCCTAATCCCACCAGCCCATTTCCAGTCATAATCCCCATCACCAAATTTTCAGTTTATGCCCCCCATAGCCCATTACCAGTCCTAACCTCCCCATCAGCCCACTCCCAGTCCTAATCCCACCAGCCCATTTCCAGTCCTAATCCCCCATCACCCAATTTTTAGTTTAATCCCCCCCATAGCCCATTACCAGTCCTAACCTCCCCATCAGCCCACTCCCAGTCCTAATCCCACCAGCCCATTTCCAGTCCTAATCCCCCATCACCCAATTTTTAGTTTAAGCCCCCCCATAGCCCATTACCACTTCTAACCCCCATCAACCCACTTCCAGTCCTAATCCCACCAGCCCATTTCCAGTCCTAATCCCCCATCACCCAATTTTTAGTTTAAGCCCTCCATAGCCCATTACAAGTCCTAACCCCCCATCAACCCACTTCGTCCTAATCCCACCAGCCCATTTCCAGTCCTAATCCCCCATCTCCCAATTTTTAGTTTAAGCCCCCCATAGCCCATTACCAGTCCTAACCCCCCCCAGCGCCCATCACCACTCCTAACCCCCCCCACCCCAAGCGCCCATCACCACTCCTAACCCCCCCCTGCACCCATCACCACTCCTAACCCCCCCCCCAGCCCAGGGAAAATTTAAAATAAAAAAAAGCTGTCTGCTGCCGCTTCCGGGGTCGCCGCGGCAGAATCGAGTGTGCCGCGGGGCCCCCCCCCTGTGCCTGGCAGAGCCTGCCCTCCCCTGTATCAGCTCTCTCTTTCCAGCGGCAGTCACACGCGCCGGCTTTCAGAGCGCGAAGGGACTAGTTTCCCTTTCGCGGCTCTGTTAAGCCTGCGGGGGCTGATGGGAGTTCCCATCAGCCCCCGCGGGCTTAACAGAGTAGCGAGGGAGTTCCCATCAGCCCCCGCGGGCTTAACAGAGAGGTGAGGGAGAAACTCTCCCCTCGCGCTCTGAAAGCCGGCGCGTGTGACTGCCGCTGGAAAGAGAGAGCTGATACAGGGGAGGGCAGGCTCTGCCGGGCACAGGGGGGGCCCCGCGGCACACTCGATTCTGCCGCGGCGGCCCCGGAAGCGGCAGCAGACAGCTTTTTTAAATTTTTTTTTCATTTTACTTTTGGATCAGAATGTTTTTTGCCTGGGGCCCCCTGAAACGCGGGGCCCTGTGCAAAAAACATTCTCGCTCAATGGACGGGCCGGCCCTGCTGACCAGAAAAGTACCCTAACATGAGGCAGCAGCAGCATTCTGCAGCTCCTCAATACCTTTCCTCTCTTATCTCACTCTACACCCGTTTTCGGGCACTCCGCTCCTCTGGCAGATTCCTTTTGTGTGTGCCCTTCTCCGCCACTGCCAACTCCAGACTTCGTTCATTCCAGCTTGCTGCTCCATATGCCTAGAACAAACTACCCGAGTCCGTGCTTCGGGCCCCTTCTCTATCCCTATTCAAATCCAGGCTAAAAATCCACCTCTTTGAGGCTGCCTTTGGATCCTGATGCTTCTCACTCTCTTGTCCACTTCCTATGTGTATTTTTTCCATTCTCTAGTCCCCAGTTTTGCAATGTATTTTTTTCATTTTGATTCGATTGTAAGCTGTGATGAGCAGGGACTGTGTTTTACATCTATATGAACAGTGCTAAGTATGCCTTGTAGCGCCATACAATATTTAGTAGCAGTAGTAGTAGTAGCAGCATTCACAATTAATGTGGATACACTTAACACCACCCACTGATGTGATGCTAAGTGCACCCATGCTAACTGCAGCATTGATAGCATGAGATATGTACTCCCCACACTAACTCTCTGCCCCTAACTTGACCATTACTTGCCCCATCATGCGACACGCAGTTATTGCACATGGTAATTGTCATGCCTGAGCGCTAATAATTACTTTGACCCCTGCTAACAGTTACCGCAAGCTAATTCCTGCAGTAATGGCTTAGCGCAGCTTAATAAAAGGGTCCCTTAGAGCACATAAAATTGACTTCATTTTTTAGCCTACACATTAATGCATATATAGTTGGTTTGTGTAGGTTAAAAAGCTCCTATCCAAAAATTAGGGGGAAAAAAGTCTAATGAACCAAATTAAATTTACATTTTTTCCCTGTGCATATCCACATCCCCTACTAGTCCATGCCACTGTCTTCCCAAAAGTACCATATCTCCTCATTCCAGAACACTTGCGCTGCTGAACTGTAATCCACATCCACTCTGGCACCTCGTAGTTAAGGATGACTTATGGTTTATTAAAAACTTTTTATACCACCCTTCAGACATCAGAGCGGTGTACAATAAACAATACAATCAAATTAAAAGGAATGGAACATCAGTAAAATATAGGAAAGGTGAGGAAATTAAGAGAACAGAGTCACAGTGAAGGAAGAAAGAATGGCGAGGGGGGAGGGGAGGCAGAAGATCAAAGCCCGACATGGTGCATCAAAGGCAAACTGGAAAAGCTGGGTTTTAAGGAAAGACTTAAATTTGGGGAGAGAAAGCTGAAGACGAATTTCAGGGGATAGTGAGTTCCAAAGACTGGGACAAAGAAAATAGAAGGTCGAGTGTCTGGTAATTCATAGCATACGCGATAAGGTGGGGGAAGATTAATCCTGTTTGCATGAATAAAGTGAAGAAGACGAGGAGGAGTGTGTGGAATAATGTGTGAAGATAGATAAGCATGAATACCGGGGGCGGAGCCTGATGCCGAACAGGGTGGACGCTTAGAGCGGAGGCTCCGGGGAGACCCAACAAGAATCCTGAAATAGCACCGCTTAATTGTGCCATATACTGGTGACTTTAGTTGCGGTGCCTTTACTGATGGCGGGACCTAAGCCAGTTCGACTCGATTATGTGAGTGCGCTGAATAGCAATGTGAAGCGATCCAAAACGGAGCCCATCTCCCCACAAAAGATGGCGGCTGCACAAGAAGGGCCTGACACTCTACTGGAGCTTCTTACGGAAATACGAGGGGTAAAAGAGCTGGTCAAGGCTAACGGTGCATCGCTGAGTACTGTACACGACAAAATAAATGCGCTACATAGCAAAATTGAAAGCCTCTCTCTCCGACAAGATAAAGTAGAGGGAGTCCTCACTGCCCACGGGGCTCGCCTAGAAAAAGTTGATAAAATGGAGAGACAACTCCGGGTGCTGCAAAGAGACAGCAACAATCGAGCGCGTAGGAATAACGTGCGAGTGATCGGTATACCAGAAGGTGCAGAGGGCAAAGATATGAGGGCCTTCTTAGTAAAGCTGATTCCTACGGTCCTTAACGTTACCTTTGAGAAAGACTTTGAAATAGACCGAGCCCATCGTGTCCCCTCACACGGAGCACCACATAGCATGCGGCCGCGGCCCATCATCTTCCGCGCTTTGCGGTACCAGCAAGTTGCACAGATAATGGACTTGGCGCGCGCACGAGCACCTTTGGAATTCGAGGGACATAAGCTTTCTATGTATCCTGATTTGGCCAAACCCACAGTGAATAGACGGAAAAAGCTTTTGGAGCTACAACCACGCCTGCAACAGCTTCAGGCACGCTTTGGCTTGCTATACCCGGCAAAAATGCGTGTCACCCTGCACAATCAGACCAGAACCTTCGATGAGCCAGATTCACTCCAAGCATACCTAGAGGAAATGGAGGTGGCTCAAATGCACTAAGGGAAGCTGCGACGACGGAGAGATCACGTCTGCTTGGGGAAGGCCTGATCGGGGGACGCACTGCTCAGTGTGTCTGTGATCTTAATGTCTGCGTTATTGAGGACATCTATAGACGGCAATTGTGATGCTGTCGTCATTTGATAGGTGATATAGAGACAATTGTTATACTTTGCCGTATTCATCTACTAATTGTGGGGAGGAGGGGTCTGTTATTGTTGAAGTTGGGATATTGTAACGATAAGGGTCTGCCATAGCTGGGTCTCCCGAGCCAGCCCTGTCGGCTTGTGCTCACCGGTAATTTATAAGGGTACAGTTTCTCCTCCAGGGCATGCATTCTCATTTTCGCTTTGTAAGCCTAGAAATCTAATCAGAGGCCTCCATAGTTCAGAGAAGGGCATTGGCATTTCATCCGCCGCGCATAACTCTTATCAGATGAGAATCAGGAGTTTTGCGCAGGCCCTAAGGGTCGAGATTAACTGCCTGCCGCAATGACCCCCTGTAAAGTTTTGTCTTTGAACGTTCAAGGGATAAATAACCCAGTCAAGAGAAGAAAGATCATTGATTATGCGCGGCGGGAGAATGCTGATATATTGTTATTGCAGGAAATGCATTTAAATCACAATGAGTCACTGAAACTCAGAATAAAACCCTTTGAAATAATAGCATACTCAGCGGCTTCTAAGAAACGAAATGGGGTGGCCATTTTAGTAAGAAAATCCATGAATGCCACTGTGTTGCACCACCGATCTGATACAGATGGAAGGTGGTCTAAGGTTTTATTGAAAATGGGGAGACTGGGAGTTGTTATCATGTGCCTTTATGCCCCCACTACAGATAATCCAGAATTTTTTGTCACTGTAGCGAAAGAATTACATCTGGAAGCCGGTAAACCAGTAATTTTAGAGGGGGGATTTTAATCAGACAATAGACCCTCTAATAGATCGGCAGCCGCCTCGGACAGCTAAACCTTCCAAGGGGCAACTTATGCTCGCCTCTTTGATCAAGGAGATGGCATTGGTAGACATATGGAGGGTGTTACATCCCAAAGAGCTGGAATTTACCTTCTTCTCAGCTCCACATTTGTCGCAGTCTAGAATAGACTTTTTTTTAGTATCAAAGACGCTGGTACCGAACATGGTAGAAGCCCGCATTCATTCAGCCCATGTGTCTGACCATGCAGCCATCTCCTTGGTGTTATACGATGATACCCTATGTGCTAAGTCAGCCGATTGGGTCTTTAATAGAGGCCTTCTTGACAACTCGGAATTTTGTATAGAGATAAAAGTAGCCATAGCAGAATACTTTCAGTTCAACCCTCTACAAGCCACCTCCGGATGGGCCTGGTGGGAGGGTTTTAAGGCAACAATAAGAGCGGTCATTACCAGTTTTAATATTCGTTTGACAAAGCAACATAAACAACAATTGGCAGATCTTGAGCAACAGATCAAAATAGGAGAACGGGTGCTAACTAGACGAAACGACCCCTGTATTTTACTGAGACTTTCGCGGTTGAGATTTCAGTACAATGCCATATTAACCACAGCAGCCTCACAAAGCATTAAAATGCAGAAGGGGGGCTATTATCGCGAGGGTAATAAAGCTAGCAGGATGCTGGCTACTGCACTTAAGGGTAAACGGGAGGCCAAAAGAGTTACTGCCTTGCGTAGTCCGCAAGAGCCTGGAATGGTAGTTAATGACTCTGAGATTGCGGAAGCCTTCAGGAAATATTATCTTCAACTATATAATTCTGAGCGGGAGTTCTCGCAAGATGGTTTTGATCAATTAGTTTCTGGTATACAACGGCCAGTCCTGAATGTGGCGGAAAGGGAGGAGTTGGATAAGCCCTTCTCTGATGAGGAGATTGGGTGTGCGATTGCTTCAATGGCTTCTGGCAAGGCAGCGGGACAGGATGGATTGCCGGCGGAATTCTTTAAGTGCTTTGCCAAAGACTTGACTCCCTATCTCTCTCAGTATTATAGGATGTTGACCACCGTGGAGCAGGAAACGGGAGCCTTTGCATCGGCTAATCTGGTGGTGTTTGAGAAACCGGGTAGGGATCCACTATCGGTAGCCAATTATCGTCCCATTTCACTTTTAAATGCTGACTATAAGATCTATGCATCTATCTTATCAGCCTGGCTATCTGGGAAAATGCCATCTTTAATTCATCCTGATCAATGTGGCTTTACTGAGGGTAGGTCGACCGCCGACAATGCACGAATTTTGTGCCATATCTTGGCAGGGGCTGAAGGGATGGCGGCGCCTTTAGTGGGTCTTTCCTTAGAAGCTGAAAAGGCCTTTGATCGGTTGGAGTGGCCGTTTCTATTTGCGGTCCTTCGATGGTTCGGTTTTGGGAATGGTTTCCTTCAGGCATTGGAAGTTTTGTACACTCACCCCACAGCGAGAGTTTGCGTGAATGGGACCAAATCTCCACCTTTTGATTTGAAGCGAGGTACTCGGCAGGGCTGCCCTTTGTCTCCCATGTTATTTAATCTCGCGCTGAAACTGCTTACTCTCCTTATTCGGCAATGCCCAGAGATACGGGGGGCGAAGGTCGCGGGGCTTGAAATCAAGCTCTCTGCATACGCGGATGATCTCCTCCTTTTTACCTCACCTGAGTCCATCCCCAAGATTCTGGAGCATATAGAGAGATACTCGGTGTATTCTGGGTACAAAATTAACTGGACAAAATCTGTAGCATTTCCATTGAATAGATGGGTGTATAAGGAGGATGTCAATAATTATCCTTTCATTTGGGAACCTGGCTTGGTAAAATATTTAGGAGTTCACTATCGTTATCCTCTAGAAGAAACCGCCTGCTGGAATGCGGAAGGGATAGTCACTTTAACCCGAGAGCTGACTACAAAGTGGTCCCCCTTAGTATTATCTTGGTGGGGTCGGCTGGAGACTATAAAAATGATGATAGTCCCCAAGATTAATTACATCTTGGAGATGCTTCCCTGCTTGCTGCCTGCCCCGGTATATCGGCAGATAGAACGCTTGTTGTGCCAGTTTTTGTGGAAAAACAAAACTCCGCGAATCGCAAAGCAGAAACTTAAACTCAGTCGAGAACAGGGCGGTGTTAACTTTCCCGATTTTCAATCCTACCACAAAGCTTTTCTTCTTAAGCAGGGGTCTCGGTGGTTGGAGGGTCCAATAGTCAGTAGGCCTGTCTGGGTAGAGGTGGAAGAGAAGCTGTTGGCACCCATACCTCTGCAGCATGTGCCGGGGATGCAATTTGAGCACAAAGCATCACAATCCCGTGTGATAATAGACACGCTTAAAGCCTTTGAGACTCTTATTAGTGTGTGTGGGTCGGAACAGTGCTCTCTAACCTGACTGCCTATTTGGTACAACCACCTATTCAAAATTCAGAAGAAGCCTATTGTCTGGAAGCAATGGTATATGAGAGGTATTTGGAATGCGAGTCAATTAATAGTTGCTAATAAATGGAAAGATTTTCGGGATTTGCAACTAGAATTTGGCCTCCCGTTTAAGCTTAACTTTCAGTGGCTGCAACTCCGACATTGTCTGGAATGTGCAAGTATTGATCCTAAAAAGGGCATAGGAAAAGCTGGGGTGGTCGAGATAATTCAAGAAACCACACAAGCTGCGGGAATAGCGTCGCGCTTCTATAAGAGATTGACTTCAACCCAGGCCTCGCCGATGCAGAAAGTTCAGGAGGGGTGGGAGTGGGACACAGGGATACATCTCTCTGAATTGCAGTGGAGGAAATTTTGGTGCAAACAAGTGAGAGTCTCGAGGTCGGCCTCTATTACTCAGACCCTCTTCTTTTTTGCGCACAAATGCTTTTATACTCCTGTTAAGATAGCAAAATGGGATAACAGTCTTAGTCCTCTTTGCTGGACATGTGGTGCAGAGATCGGCACTCTGATACATATAGTATACGAGTGCACGGGGGTGCGGACCTCTTGGGAACATGTCTGGGCACAACTTATTCTTAACATCAGAGAACCCTTGTCAGGTCATCGGCTTACGCTCAGCGGTTGAACTGCCCTCTCTCTCTAAGGAGGGTTCTTTCTTGTTAGATTTTATGATGGGATTAGCAATATCTTTAATTGTTAGCAACTGGAAAGGTTCTGCGCATCTCAATGTTCATGAATGGTGGAATCGGGTTTGCTTATATAGTAAATATGAGCAGATCTCTCGAAATGCCCAGCCCCAGTCTGGTAAACAGAATCTTAAATGGCAGTTACTTAATGATTTTGTGAAAGCAGCCAAACCTGGATAAGGGCAGAGGGGATCAGGCTCCACGTGTGTGTGGAGATCAAGTGTCGATGCCTTAGAGATAGCTATTTCGGACCTCTGTAACAAGGTTTTCACTTCTTTAGGGCAGAGGAGCAATCTTATCTATGTGGAAGTACCCTGGAGGAGGGAGATAGGGTGGGAGGGCGGGGGGAATTGAATTTTAGGTTTTGTTGGTAGATGTTAGCTGTATTTTGACTGTTTGTTATATTCTTTTGACTGGAATTGTTTATGTTTTGAAAATGAAAATAAAGGTTAAAAAAAAAAAAAAAAAGATAAGCATGAATACCGGTGTGCAGAGTTTTGTGTGCCAAGGTAAGGAGCTTGAACTGGATTCGAGATGAAACAGGTAACCAATGGGATTTAATAAGCAGAAGGGAGACATGATCAAATTTGGAGGCATGGTGGAGAATGTGAATGGTGGTGTTTTGCACTGTTTGTAAACATTTGAGCTGGTAGTTAGGTAGACCGGAATAGATAATATTGCAATAGTCTAATCAAGATATGACGAGAGTGAGGAACAAGTCTGTGCTGGCAGAATAAGACAGAAAAGAACAGAGGGTAAAGAAAGGACACTTGACCACCGCACTGATTGGTCATGAAAGGAGAGCCCGGTATCCAAAATAACACCTAGATACTTAAGTGAAGGAACAAGGTTGATCAGAGAACCATCTGGTGAGGGGGCCAAAGAGGGATTAGAAGAGGAACCGGTGGACTTCCGGTTTAGCCACGGAGGAGAGGAGACACGTGTGAGAGAGCTCTCCACCCGCCCGGAATAAATCGGGTAGATACAGCTCCCAAAAGCCCTGAAAGCATGCCGAAGTTGGCAAAACCCAAACCCAACAACCCGATCAAGGATATGTATGCGGCGAAAGTGGGTGTTGGGAAGGCAGTGGCGGCGGGGTCGCGGGCCTTGCAAGCGCCGGAGTCTCCCGGTGGGTCCGAGGGCCCAGATGTGTGTTCAGGTGAGGATGCTTCTGAAACCACATTGGAGGCCGTGCTGAGAAAAATCAGAGACTCCAAAGATGAGATAGTGGAACGAGTCTCTCAGAAGCTCGAGGAGAAATTCGCTGATCTGGGGCACCGATTGGAGGAGGTAGAGGCCCGAGTGAGTCAAACGGAGGATTCTCAGGCCTCAATGCAGCGCATGGTGGGCTCACTGCAACAGCAGCTCAGTTGGCTACATGCTAAGACCGAGGACATGGAAAATAGAGACCGCCGGTCTAACTTGCGAATATTTGGTGTGCCCGAGGGAGTGGAGGGGGACGACACTATTGGATTCGTGGCGGACATGCTGCAGACCTGCTTCCCCGGGGCCCCGTCCGTTCCCGCGTTCGAGATAGAGCGGGCGCACAGAGAACTGCGGCCCAGGCCTGGGCCGACCGGGCCGCCACGTGCGCTCATTGTTAAGCTTCTAAGATTCCAAGATCGTGAACATGTGATCAGAGCGGCCAGGAAATCTAAATTCGTGAATTACAAGGACTGGAAGGTTTATGTGTTTCCGGATCTCACGTCTGAGACTGTCAAACGCTGAAAAGACCTGGTTAAATTGAAGGAGAATCTCGCCCGGAGAGGCATACAGGTGGCGATTTGGTACCCAGCAAAAATTACCATGGTGGTGAATGGCATGCGGCGCTTCTTCACCTCGAAAGAGGCCCTGGAAAAATTTTTGAAATCTCAGAAGGGGAATTCTCTGGGTGAGCGAGACGACCCCACGCATAGCATCTCAGTGGCAGAGGATGGACGGGAGGAATCTGCGGGGCCGGATTGAGCAGAACAAAGGACATGTATATGAGACTGGTGAATCCTGAGTTATGTGGGGGAAGACCCAGGTGTTGCTATTGTTTTTTCTGAAGGGGACTACGGGGAGATGTGGGAATAATGCGGGGGGCTATGGGAGGGGGCGAAGAGGGTATCTGCAATGTGTGTTGGGGCTGTAGATGAGGGTAGCGCCCCCCCCTGTGTTGGCAACCATGGCAGAGGGTTTGGAATGGGGGGAGTGTGAGTGAGGGATCGGGGGTAGATGGTTGCAGGGGGGGGGTGCGGCGGGAAAGCGGTGGGTGGATGACTGAGAAGGCTATTGGGGGTCAAAATGGTTAAAAATTGTGACGTGCGCAGGAGGATGGCGGAAGTGTTGGGTGTTGGTTGTTTGTGTGCTGTTGATCGTGTGTTGTGTGTGTGGCGGATGTCTGTGCTCTATCGGGTAGCCCAGCGGGGGAAAGATTAGGGGTGATGACTGTGTCTAGGGTAGGGGGCGTCAGAGTTGCCTCCTATAATGTAAGGGGTTTTAACAGTCCCATAAAACGGAAGCGGGTTCTTGCTCAGCTAAATAAGTTGCGAGTGGACGTGGCTCTGATTCAGGAGACACATCTGACTAAGGCGGAGCAAGAGAAGCTAAAAGCACAGGGTTTTGAGCAGTTATATGGCTCGCCCTATAATTCTAAGAAGCGTGGGGTGGTGATCCTGATACACAAACGGGTGAGATTTATCCCATATGAGAGAGGAGCTGATGCGGACGGGCGAGTGGTCTGGGTGGTGGGAAGAGTGGACCTGAGAGAGGTTTCCTTCCTCAATGTGTATGCTCCCAATGGGCGGAAGGGGTCTTTCTTTTCCGACGCGTTACGAGACTTTCGAGGTAAAGCCAAAGGGGATTGGATTATGGGGGGGGGCATGAATTGTGTGGTGGGGGCTAATGATCGCTCCAATTTTTGTCCGAAAAGGCATGGGAAGGAGGGTAAAGAGCTTGAGCGGTGTCTGGGCGACTTTGAGCTGGTGGATATTTGGCGGTGGGAGAATCCCGGGGGGCGGGAATTCACTTGCTATTCAGCGAAACAGGAGTCCTACTCGAGATTGGATTTACTTATTGGGAAATGTGCCCAATTAGGGGTTTTGGTGAATGTTCGGATTCACCCGATCACCCTTTCCGACCATGGGATGGTGGTGGGGGAGTGGTGTGGGAAAGGTGTGGGAGGGGGAGGGGGGTGGAGGGGCAACGTGTCGTTGTATCAATCTAAGGAAGGGCAGGCTTGGTTTCGGAAGGCGTGGAGGAACTACCTGGAATGGAACGATAATGGGGAGGTGTCTGATGCGACGGTTTGGGATGGTGGGAAGGCCTATATGAGGGGTATAATGATTCAATTTGGGAGTCAGAAGATACGGGAAAGGGAGGAGTCGCGCCAGCAATTGATGCAGGAACTGGGGCAGCTGCAGAAGGAACATAGCGGGGGTGGGTCCCGGGTGGTACGTCAGAAAATGCTCGGGATTAGAGCAAAGATTAATTCCTTGGATTTGGAGGAGGTGGAGCGGCTGATGAGAGCCACTAGGCGGAACTTTATGGAGGGCGGGAACAGAGCAGGGAAATTGCTTGCGTGTCAGCTACAAAAGAAGCGGGAGAGTAGGATTGTGCGGGAGATTGTCGGTGGGAAGGGAGAACGGGCAGTGGCCAGTCGGGACATTTGTAAGGCCTTTCGGGTGTTTTATGAGGAGTTATACAAGAGGCAGGAGGGGATTAGTATGGAGGAGATAGCGGACTACTTGAGGGGTCTCGACTTTCCTAGGGTGGATGAGGATACAGCGCGCTGGCTAGGGAGGCCGATCTATGTATCGGAGGTGCTTGGAGGGATTAAAAAATTGCCTAAGGGTAAGGCTGCTGGAGAGGATGGGTTTCAGGCAGAATATTATCATATGATGCGGGAAGAGGTGGCCCCGTTTTTGGCTCGGATGTTCTCCGGTCTATTGAAGGGAGAACGTCTTCCGGAGTCGATGGCACAGGCCAATATTGTGGTCCTTCCTAAGGAGGGTCGTCCTCCGGAGAAATGCGAGAATTATCGCCCCATCGCCTTAATTAATAGCGATGCCAAATTATACGCAAAGATCCTAGCGGGCAGACTAGAGGGCATCCTGCCCGACTTAATCCACGCGGATCAGACCGGGTTTATCAAAGGCAGGCGGATTGCGGATAATGTTCGAAGAGCGGTGGGCTTGCTCCATCATATTCGAGTGCGGAAATCACCTGCGCTCTGTGTGGCGCTCGACGCAGAAAAGGCCTTCGATAGGGTGGAGTGGGACTTTCTGTTTCAGGTAATGGGGCGGATGGGACTGGGGGCAGGCTTTATTCAGGGGGTGAGAGCGTTGTATCACCGTCCGGAGGCGCGAATCTGGGTGAACGACCAGGTCTCAGACCGGTTTTACTTGCAGAGGGGTACAAGACAGGGCTGCCCTATGTCGCCCCTCCTGTTTGCCATGGTAATTGAGGCTCTTGCGACTAGGGTTCGTGCACAGGCACAGATCCGGCCGGTGGTGGTGGGGGCGACAGAGCATAAGATCCTGCTGTATGCAGATGACACGTTGATTTTTATGTCCCACCCAGAGGAGTCCTTGCCCGCGTTAGTGCGGGAATTGGAGAGGTTTGGGGCTGTCTCAGGCTTTATGTTGAACATGTCTAAGACCGAGGCTCTAGCTCTGGGGGGGTTGCAGAAGGGGGCTCTTCCGGCCTTTCCCTTTAAATGGTCACAGGGGGTTATTAAATACCTGGGCGTGCGTATTTCGGAAGATCCCTCCCAGTTGTTTGAGCTGAATTACCGACCGTTGATGGGGCAGATTACCTCACTGATGGACGGATGGGCCCCTCTGCAGCTGAGTTGGCGGGGTAGGGTGGAGGTACTTAAAATGACTGTGGTGCCGAAATTCCTGTTTCTCTTCTCGCAGTTGCCCATTCAGATCCCGGGGCAGTTGCTGAAGCAGTGGGATAGCAGGTTACTGAGGTTTGTTTGGGGGGGGGGAGGAAGGCACGCATTGGCCGTCAGGGCCTGCTTCCATCCAAAGACCGAGGTGGGGTTCGGCTGCCTTCGCTGCGGTGGTACCATCAGGCCTGTATTTTGCGGGCCTGGCGGGACCACTATGGGGGGGAGGGGGGGTGGCCTGGGTGGAAGTGGAGAGGTCGCTGATGGGGACCCCTTCCTTGGCTAAATGGTTGGTGGACGGGGATCGAGAGGGGAGCACGCGTCGGCACGGGCACCCTTTTTTGGATGCTATGGCTCAGCTTAGTGTCCTGGGAAAGAGAAGGGGATGGTTTCCAAGCCCTTTCTCCCCGTGGTCTACTATTGGGGAGTTCCTCCCATTCAGACAGGCAGGGTGGGTTAGGAAAGGGCGGCAATTGGTGGAAGGCCGTTTGGAAAAGCTTCATGAGTTTGTGGTGGACGGGGTCCTTAAGTCCCATAGTGCTCTGGAAAAAGAGGTACAGGAGAGAATCCCCTTCTATCAATATTTTCAACTACGCCATCTCCTTATGACAGGGGATGTACAGTCCCAGATCAGTAGAGAGAGCACGCAGATGGAAACGGTGGTGTATCAGGGGAAGGGGGATAAAGGGATCATAGCTAAAATCTATAATGTGTTGTTGCAAGATAGTGTTGATCACAATCAGGCCTTGCATCGGGTGCGATGGCATAAGTGGTTAGGGGCTGAACTGGACGAGGAGGTATGGGAGAGGATTTATGCGAAGATAACCAGGTGTACCTGGGTGTCTTCCTGGCAACAAACGCAACTGCAAATTATACATGGAGCATACTGTACTCTCCGACAGTTGTATTTGGCCGGAGGGCTATCTTCGGATAAGTGTTGGAGGGGCTGTGGTGGAACTGGTGGGTTTCTCCACATGTGATGGGTATGCCCAGTGATCCAGGCCTTTTGGGAAAAGGTGCGGGGGAGAATCGGGGGGTCGATGGGGAACAGGTGGGGGCCCGGGTCGCTCCAGGATTGCCCGGAGTGGCTATTGGGTTCACCAGTTGAGTCCGGTAAAGGGAAATGGAGGGGGCTGTTGGAGGATAAGCTGAGATTGGCTGCGAGAGTGGCGATTGCTGGGAAATGGAGGAGTGTGAATGGCCCCACGGAGGTGGATTGGGAGACAAAAGTGGCAGCAGCGGTACGCTTTGATCGGTTGACGTACCGGTTGCGTGGAAAAGAATGGATGTTTCATAAGATCTGGGATGATTTCTTGGAAGGGAGGCTGGGGCACTGAGGAGGTGAATGGTGAAAGGGAGGGGGGTGGACATCTAAAACACACACACACAGAGTTTGGGTGTTATGGGTTCGTTAAGTTTCTCCTTTTGGGAGCCATTTAAGTTATGTATGTTTCTTATAGGATAAGTTATATTGTGTTTCCTGATACAGGATGCTTTGGGAAGGTCTAATTGGGGAGCTTCCCCATTTGAGGGGTAAATTATGGGGTATAAGGGTGTTGCACTAGAAGTGGGGGGGAAAGGTTGATCAATATGGGAGGCGTATTGTATATTGTTTTCTTTGCAACGCCAGAGGCGGGAATGGGTCGGAGAAGGGTGGGGGGGCTGTTTTCTTTTGATACTGTGTTTCTTCTGAAACTGTTATTGGGTTTGCCTACTTTTATCCTGTATGTCACAATGTTTAATAAAAGATGTTTTAAAAAAAAAAAGAAGAGGAACCGGTAAGCCATATAGCGGATATCTTAGAAGGATTTAGCATGAGTGTAACAAAGAAGTCACCTGGGAAAGGCAAGAGTTGATGACGGTTAAGTTCAGGTGAGGAAGGGTGTGTGTGAAAGAGTAATAAAATATCATTCGCATAATAATAGGCTGACACCCCATGCAGATGAATAATAATGGCTAAATGGGGGCAAGGAAGACATTAAAGAGAAGGGGGGCCAAGACCAAATCCAAAGGAACACCACAGCCCCATCTGTCCATATCACCAACATTAGAAGGCAGGAACAATGACCATCTTGAAAAATGCTGGTTCTGGCTTCCCCCCCCCCCCCCCCCATTGTGCATCAAAACAGACTATGCGGGATCAGTCTACCAAATAATATTTATTTTATTTGGCAGAATGACCCCATGCAGTACATCCTAGGATGTACTGTGTGGGTTCAGTCTGCCAAATAAGGCCTTTATTACCTTATCTGGCAGGCTGACCCTACGCATAGTTTCCTGAAACACCACATGATGTCAAGTACTGACAATTTTCAACATGGCAACACGAAGGGAGCACCGCAAGTTTATTGCTCTTGCCTCCCAATAATAGAGTTATGAGTAAGTTGGGGGATACAGGTAGGGGCACGCCCATAGGCCACCAATGCTATTTTTTTGGGAGTGAGGAGATAGGGACTTTGTGGCCCACCAATGAGTGAGAGGTCCATGGAGCCAGAGGGGCTGTTGGGAGTTTTGTTGTTAAGTGCCGTCGAGTCGGAGTCGACTCATGGCGACCCTCTGGATACCTATCCTAAATTGTGTTCGGTCTTCAGTCAGGCGGCTCATTGTTGACAGACTGGTACCCGTAGCTGCTGTTATTGTATCGATCCATCTCATTGCTGGCCTTCCTCTTTTGCGTTGACCTTCTATCTTGCCAAGCATAATGTCTTTCTCTAATGATCTCTCTCTTCGCATGATGTGTCCAAAGTATGAAAGTCGAAGTCTTGTCATCTGAGCTTCTAAAGAAAGCTTAGGTTTGATCTCCTCTAGTACCGACTGGTTTGTTCTTCTGGCAGTCCATGGTATACTGTCACGCCATTGCTTGTCCCTTCAAGCTAAGGCGGGGTATTAAGCCGAGGCCTTGTGTTTAACCAGCCCAGAGACCTTGCTTGGCACTCTGGGATATGTAGTTTTTCTTAGGCCAGTCAAAAGAATAAGTTGTGGAAACGAGGTAAGGCTTAAACAGGTTTTATTCCCCTTCCGGGAGGATTCTTTCAGTGGTCAAAACAAAAAGGTAAACAACCCCACTTTGGGCACAAACAAAGAAACAAAATGGGAACCGAAAAATGCTTATCTTCAGCTTTTAACATGCAAACAAAAGTAGTTAAACAGCCCTTTTCCAGCATACAAAAACCCTTTTCTTTGTAGCTTTAAGGCTTGGCAAGTATCACAACTTGTTCACCGCAAAGAAGATATATTATCAGAAATTGTAAGCGTACAGTCCATGTATTCATTACACGTTGTGTCCCCCTGTACCTCACACTGCATATCCTCTTCTTCTGCCTTTAACAATTCTTCTCTTGCACAGTTCAGCACATTATTAAACAGTCTCTCTTTGTTATTCAGAGATTCTCTTTCTCTCTCTGTGAGAATGTGTGACAGGCTACTACCACATTCACTGGAGTACTTAATTTGGGAGCCTTCCAAATGCTGAGGAGCATAGGGGAAATTACAACATTCACCTTTCCCTCTATTAGCTACAATTGGTTTACCTCTTGGCAGTCTTTGACTCGGGCTTCTCTCTGCTGCTGCAGACACCGGAGTAACGTCAAGTGGAAGCTTTCCACGGCTCCTGCCTTTTGTCCTTCTCCCAGATACAAGATTATCTTCAGGTACAAAAGCTTTACTTTTCCTGTGCCAATTACTAGGGTAAATAGTTTCCTCAGGCTTCCTCCAACTAGCTTCCCAATTGAACTCTCCATTACCTTTCAGATAACTTCTGCCGAAATCTGACGCTTCTGTGCTCTGCCTTCCACCACAGGCACCTGGGTTCTCACTCTCTCCCTTGGAATAAAACTTTTTAGCTTTTACAGCTCTTCCACCGGCTTCATTCCAACCTGAGCTTCTCCCAGCACGTCCTTGGCTCTCTGAACACTCACGACTGCCTGTTCCCTTGTTCCTTCCGGGTTCTGTTCTGCTTCTCCCTCTAACTCCATGTGCATTGAGTTTATCTGCGTGTGTGTCAGCTCCACCCACTCCCAGCTGGCTTTCATCAGTTACTGATCCCTCAGCCTTTCTGCTGCTTGGGCGTGTTTCTCTAGCTCGTGACCTGATTTGTTTGGGTTGCCTATAGCAACATCCTGACATGTGCTCCTCTGAAATGTCAGAATCAGTTTCACTGCCTGCATCTTTGCCTATTTCCATGGGCTCTGTTAAACCTACTTTGTGACAATACACAGTATTCGCCGCCAGCACCATAATTCAAAGGCATCAATTTTCTTCCTGTCTATCTTTTTCACTGTCCAGCTTTCACATCCATATGATGTTATTGAAAATACCATGGCTTGAACAAGTCGAATCTTTGTATGGAGAGAGACATCTCTGCTCTTGAGAATCTTATCTAGGTCTTTCATTGCCATTCTGCCAAGAGCAATGCGTCGTCTGATTTCTTGACTGCTTGTTGCTTCTTTATTGATAGTTGATCCAAGTAGGTTAAAGTTGTTCACAATTTCAATTTCTTCTCCTTCAACGATGAACCTGTTGATTATGCCAGTTGTCATGATCTTTGTCTTCTTTACATTAAGGTGCAGGCCCATTTTGAGACTATGTTCTTTGATTGTGAGAAGCAAATGTTTCAGATCATCTTCACTTTCAGCCAGTAATGTGGTATCATCAGCATAGTGAAGGTTGTTGATGAGTCTTCCACCAATCTTCACACCTCTGTTGTCTTCATACAATCCTGCTTCTCTGATGATTTGTTCTGCAAATAAATTAAACAGGTAGGGGGAAAGTATGCAGCCTTGTCTTACACCTTTGCTTATTTTAAACCATTCTGTTTCTCCTTGTTCCGTTCGAACTGTTGCTTCTTGATCAATGTACAGATTGCGCAAGAGAACGATCAGGTGTTCTGGTATACCCATGCTTCTTAATGTGTCCCAAAGTTTCTCATGGTTTACACAGTCAAAAGCCTTGCTATAGTCGATAAAGCACAAATAGATATCCTTTTGGTATTCTTTAGTCTTTTCAAGGATCCATCTCACATCCGCAATGATGTCTCTCGTTCCTCGCCCTTTCCTGAACCCTGCTTGCACTTCAGGTAGTTCTTGTTCCAGGTATGGTTGTAGTCTCTTTTGAATAATCTTCAGTAGAATCTTGCAGGCATGTGGGATCAGAGCGATTGTGCGATAATTTCCACAGTCAGTTGGATCACCTTTCTTTAGTATTGGTATAAACACAGATCTTTTCCAGTCAGTTGGCCATGATGTTGTCTTCCATATTTCTTGGCAGAGCCTTGTGAGTACGGTAACAGCTGCATCAGATTGCTGCAATACTTCTATGGGAATGCTATCAATGCCTGGTGCTTTGTTCTTTGATAAGGCTTTCAATGCTGCTTCAACTTCTTCTTTCATCACCAATGGTTCCCGATCATAAGGTACAGGTTGAACGGCTGTTGGTCCACTTGATCTTTATCATATAAAAACTATGTATATTCCTTCCACCTTTTTCTTGATCCTCTCAGCATCGTTCAACATAGAACCTTGAGCATCTTGTAACATTCCAATTCGAGGCTGGAACTTTTTCTTTAACTCTCATAGCTTTAGGAAAGCCAATCTTGTTCTTCCTCTAATAGTTTCTGCTTCTATTTCCTTGCAAGTGTCATTGTAGTACTTTTCCTTGTCCTGTCTTGCTGCACATTGGAAATCTCTGTTGAGTTCTGCGATTGTCTTTCTTTCTCCTCTGGCTTTAGCTTCTCTGCGTTTCTGGTCAATTTTCAGAGTTTCTTCCGTCATCCATTTTGGCCGTTTTTGCTTTTTCACCTTTTGTAGAGACTTCTCGCTTTCTTCCAACACAACCTTCTTGATGTCATTCCATAACTCTTCCGGAGCTCTGTCATTTGTATCTAAACCAGCAAATCGATTTTGCAGGTAGTCTTTAAATTCCAGTGGTATATTCTCAAGGTCATATTTTGCTGCATTCATGAGTGGTTTGCTCTTTTTCAACTTTAGCTTGAGTTTGCATACTAGTAGTTGATGATCTGTACCACAGTCAGCTCCAGGTTTTGTCTTTGTTGATGTTACAGAGCTTTTCCATCGTTGACTTCCACATATGTAGTCAATTTGATTTTTATATAATCCATTCGGTGAAGTTCATGTGTACAGTCGCCGCTTGTGTTGCTGGAAGAAGGTGTTTGAGATGAATAGATCATTGATCTTGCAGAATTCTATCAGTCTTTCTCCAGCTTCATTTCTGTTGCCATGTCCATATTTTACAACTATTTTGCCTTCTTCTTTGTTGCCAACTTTTGCGTTCCAGTCACCCATGACTATCAGGATATCCTGTTTGCATGTTCTGTCAATTTCAGCTTGTACTTGTTCATAGAACTCTTCAATTTCATTCTCTTCAGCAGCTGGTGTTGGGGCATATACTTGAATTATAGTTGTGTTGATAGGCAATCCTCATAGACGAATAGAGATTAAGCGTTCGCTGACTGCATTGTATTTCATTACAGCTCTTGCAAGTTTCTTCTTTATTATAAATGCAACACCATTTCTTCTTTGTCTTTCATTTCCAGCATAGTAGACCATGTGATCATCTGATGCAAAGTGCCCCATGCCAGTCCATTTCAGTTCGCTGACACCCAACAGATCAAGTTGTACACGTTCCATTTCATTCTTGACCACCTCCAACTTCCCTTGGCTCATGCTTCGTACGTTCCATGTTCCAATGTGTAAGACATCTTTACAGCTTCTGACTCTCATTTCATGCGCAGCTACATCAGCAGTCAGACTTCCCGAGGGCTTTGATCCAACCACATCATAAATGCTGGCTTTAATCTGAAAAGTCTTCAGCTCTTCCCCAGTAGCTAGTTGAGTGCCTTCTGACCTGGGGGTCTCATCTTCCAGCACCATAGCACAATTTGTTTTGTTGTAACTATTGTGGTGATGAGCTTACTGACAAGCATAGAAAAAGAGCTGGTTTTAAAACTTTTTCTTCTGAGTTAGAGCAGGGCTCAGATAGACAGTCATTTAAAACAGCACCTAGAGAGAAATGTTACAGGGTTGAGTGTGCTGAGTACAAGCCACGCCCTACCTCCATGGCAACATAGATTGCAAAGGGGAATCACCTGGGGAGGAGGGGCAGGCAAACGAGCTTCACGCTCAAGCATTTAACCTCTGAGAGTCAGAGACAGAGAGGAACACATGGAGGAACACATTCAGGGGGATCACGATAAGAGAAAGGATCAAGAGCAGAAGCAGGATTGTGCTTGGAACAGAAGCAGAGCTCAGAGTGTGGGCATGAGAAACAGAAAGAAGGAGAAGGCCTGAGGAATCTAACCAGAGGCTTTGGAGCACGGCAGAGAAGGGCTGACCTCCAACACAGAAGGAGTTCTAGCAGCAGCTCTCTCAGTCAAGACAGCTATACAGAGTTTGCAAACCTTGGTAAAGGTAGGAAACCAAACTCTGGGAAACTGGTGGAGTATAGTACAGATAGCAGTGAAGCTATTGAGGATTCAGAGGGGGAGTTTTATTCCTCTAAAAAGCCTGCAAGGAAATCTGTTCCTAGAGCCAAGGGAAGGCAGCTGAAGCCAGTGACTGTTTTACCCAGAGATATAAAACCCTGCAGCTCACGTATTAAACCTGAAGGGAGGAAGGATAATCCCTGGGAGAAACTGTTTAAACTAATGCAGCAGTTAAAACCTGATAATGTAAGTAAAAGCCCAGAGCTGTTTCAGAATGACTGTGAAGATATGGAAACGGACTTAGCTGGATTGGAGGAGGACACAGACTCTCCAATGGAATGTTCAACAGCCTTTATTGCATAGGAGAAAGGCTGACTACCAGCTGAAAGGAATATGTCAGGACTGTGTTATATGCTCTGAGTTTCCTGCACCCTGAAGCCAAGGGAAAAGATTATAAATGTGTTTTGTTTGAAGTTTGATTCCTGTATGCTGAAGGAAGCTATATGAGTTGGTTATTGTTCTGTTACTAGTTGTTCATACGCTTAAGAAGATTTGCTTTTCTGAAGTTTGGTGACAAAAGATAAAAATAATAAATTTCCTGTGTAATGCCTAAAAACCACTCGGACTGCTTATTGACCACAACTACAATAGTCCCAGCAGCACATGCCGAAGTTAAGCAAGAATAGTTGGCACGCTGCCCCTTCTAGGCAACCGCCTAGACGGCTGGCAGCGCCACACTATCCATTGGATTTTCATGGCAAGATACAGAAGTAGATTGCCGGGCCTTTCTTCCGCGCAGTTTAAGTTTGGTGTTGTTGCCGTTGTCACAAAAATGTGATCCTCCGCCGTCAACACTGTCCCATTCTGCTGCTGCCCAGATGGGTGGTTTGTCTTGGTCTGGCACCTCAGCTGAGACCTGTCAATCTTGGGAGACCCTGCCAGTAGTTAAACTACCGATAGTTTAGCTCTCAGCATCACTGATGCACGCAAGCCCTCACAGCACGACAAACTGCAAACCAAGTGAGAGTTGGGAGTTTTAAGGAGAGGGAAACAGAGTGCAATATGGTGTGTCAGGTGGGGGAATCAGGGGTCCAACAAGGGCTCGGTTCATCTGAGGTGACCCTTTTGATCCCAGCTGCATCTTTATACAAGCCCTGAGCTGGCATAAAAATTCAGCGTTAGGAGAAGAGTAAAAAACTGTGCTAAGTTTTGGCACAGTTTTATATATATGGAGCAATTTTATATGCACTTGTTTGCCTGCCCACTGTACTATCCTTTAATGGAGTGGTCATACTCAAAATTTTCTTTCCCTAGAAGTCTTTCTACATTGGGAGTAAGACTAGCCTAGGAAAATCTCGAACAAAACTGTTGCACTGAAACAAAGTGCAACGTACTGCATTAGTCCCTGAGTATTAATAAGTCCCCATATCAATGATACATCTGAGATATCAAGTGCATCATGCAAAAAAGCACAGTTACTTACCTGTAACAGGTGATCTCTGGGAACAGCAGGAATAAGTCTTCACATATGGGTATCGTCGGTACCGACGGAGCCTGCGCGGGAACGCTCCCCAGCGTCCAAAAGGAAAGCTTTTGGGAGCATCCCACAGCGCCTGCGCGCTGCCTTCCCGCCTTTCCTAACTGCCTCTCTCCAGTTCGAGTTTTAAAGCTGAGACAAAGAGAGAGAGAGAGGAAAGGAAAAATAGATAGAGAGATACAACTCCTAGGGGAGGTGGGTGGGTTGTGAAGACTTATTCCTGCTGTTCCCAGAGATCACCTGTTACAGGTAAGTAACTGTGCTATCTCCAGGAACAAGCAGGAATGAGTCTTCACATATGGGGACTCCCCAGCTAGAGATGCCTGGGAGATCACCCAGATTGTGAGTCCCTGGGAAGGGCTCCACTTCCACCCATGAATCTCAGGTATCCAGTCAGGGATGGAGGGTAGGAGCTGATTAGGTATGGAACAGGTGTTTGAGAACAGCCTGACCAAACAAGACATCCCGGCGGGAGTCCTTGTCCAAGCAGTAATGGGCTGTAAAGGTATGAACGGAGGCCCAGGTGGCCGCTCGACAGATTTGGTCGATGGACACAGAGTTCAGATGAGCCATAGAGGTTGCCATGGCCCTCACATTATGAGCTGTGACATGGCCCTCCAGAGAAAGGTTCTTACTCTGGTAGGCGAAGGAAATACACTGAGCAATCCAATTGGACAGAGTTCTCTTAGAGACTGGAAGTCCTAAATGAGAAGGATCAAAAGCAACATAAAGTTGAGAGGACTTTCTATATTGCTGTGTCCTTTGTAAGTAGAAAGCGAGTGCTCTTTTACAATCCAGGATATGAAGATTCCTCTCTGCACTTGATGCATGAGGTCCTGGAAAAAAGACAGGTAAATACACCTCCTGGTTCAGATGAAAAGGTGAGACCACTTTAGGCATAAAGTGTGGATTAGTTCTGAGGACTACCTTGTCATGATGGAACCTTGTATAAGGAGGATTAGCCACTAAAGCTTGCAACTCACTGATACGGCGAGCTGAGGTGACTGCAATGAGAAAAATAACCTTCCAGGAAAGGAATTTCAAGTAGGTATTTATTTATTTCAATTTTTTATATACCGCATTATTTATAATCAGCGCGGTTTACAGAGAAACACAAAGACCAGAACAACAGGCTGTTCGGTATTACATATAACAGGAGTATAAACTTGGATAACATGGGCGAACTATATACATAGAATAAATAATCAATTAGTTTGATAGCATGAAAGAACTATTTACATAGAATAGCAGTAGTGCTAAGGTCAGGAGGAGATTGTGGTTCGGTTTGTGGTAAGGCTAATCTATTGCACTTTATGTAGGGTAATATTTGATAAATAGGTTATATTTGAGGGCCTTTCTAAACTGGGCTAGGTCGGTTATGGCACGTATGTCAGGTGGTAGGGAGTTCCAGTGTTTTGGGGCGCAAAACATGAAGGCTCTGTTCGCTGTTGATCGGCTGCATGTTGTTATGGCCTTTGGCATTATTAGGGTGTTTAGCGCTATTTGTCTTCTGGATCTGGTTGGTGGTACAGTTTGTATGAGATCAGTTAGTGAATTGGCTGACAAGCCATGGATGGCCTTGTATGTGAGAATCAGTGTTTTGAATATGAGCCTGGCTTGTATTGGGAGCCAGTGAAGTTGCTTGAGGATTGGTGTCACATGATCACTCCTGGACGCTCCTTGTAGAACCCTTGCAGCAGTATTCATGGCAAGTTGTAGAGAACTTAGGGTGGATTGTGGGAGACCTTGTAGAATTGAATTGGCGAAATCGAAATGCGGCAAGATGAGTGCTTGGAAGATGGTTCTGAAATCCTCTGGGTCAAGTAAGGAGCGTAAATGCCTGAGTGTGCGTATCTTGAAGTATACAGCTTTTACAATATTGTTTACGTGTGATTTCATATCGAGACGGTGGTCCAGCGTGACTCCGAGGTATCTTATTGTTTCTTTAGTGGATAGATCAGCTCCCTTAACACTTATATGTGATGGTGGAATGAAATTGGGTCTCTTGTAACAAAGAGAACCTCAGTTTTCTTGTGCTGGATGCGGAGGTTCTGTGAGAGAAGCCACTCTGAGACTGCATCAAAGCAATTTATTATGGGCAGTAAATCCATTTGCATTGTGGAAAAAGGCATATAAAGTAGGATATCATCTGCGTATATCATACATTTAATATTGAATGATCTGATGATATTGCAGATAGGCTGCATGTATATGTTAAACATGAGAGATGAAAGAGATGAACCTTGTGGGACGCCTTGTTTTTGATGGAAGAGTTTTGATTCTCCTGTTGCAGATTTTACGTATTGCATTCTGGTGTCCAGGTAAGATTTACACCATTCCAGTGCTGAACTACTGATGCCTTTTTCCTTCAGTCGTGCAATGAGTATCTCATGATTTACCGAATCAAACGCTGCTGCTATATCCAAGAAGATTAGCACAACGCCTTGTCGGATGTTGTCTATGCTGGTGAGTATATTATTGAAGAGGGTGGTGATGAGTGTTTCAACGCCATGATATTCTCTGAAACCATGTTGAAAATAGTCCAGAGGGGCTGCGGAATCTATGTGGTCTTGAATTTGACGTTGCACTTCTTTCTCAAAAATTTTGCTAGGAGGGGAATGCTAGCAATAGGCCTGTATGAGTCAGCCCTTTTTGGGTCTAGTTTGGGTTTTTTTAGCAGTGGTCTAATGGATGTGAGCTTTAGAGCAGATGGGAAGGAGCCGGTTGTAAATGAAAGGTTCATGATTCTTGCAATGAACGGGCTAAATGTGCTTCGAAGGTCATTTATCCAGAAGGCTGGGCAAGGATCGGTTTGAGCGGTGGTGGTATTGAGTGAGGAGATTGTGTCTTCAATGAGTTTGGCTGATGGAGTGGTAAGTGTAGATAAGGAGTTTTGGCAGGTTGATTCTAGTACTTCTGTTTTCAGTAGCTCATCCGCCTGTAGAAGTTTAGATTGCAAATAATCAGCAAATTCTTGAGGGTGGATATCTTCCTTTTGTTCTGATGAAGGTTCCTTTGATAGTGATTTTACCAGGTTGAAGAGATCACGAGGTTTGTTCAATGATCTTTTAAGCGTATCCGTGTGATATTGCTTCTTCTTGTTTGTGATTGCTTCGCGGTGAGTTGCTAAATAGAGATTGTAAGCTGTGTGGTCATCACTGGCCAGTGATCGGCGCCAGCGTTTTTCGAGTCTCCTTAAATGCATAAGAGAAGACCGCAGATCAGGAGAGAACCATGGGGCGGAGTTTCTTTTCCTTGATATGTTTTTCTTGTGTGGTATTTGAGCAATGGCATTGAGGCTGTTGTTCCAGGCTTTAATTGTCTCGTCAAGGTTGAGTGTTGTGTTGTTGAGGAGTGGTTGGGTATTTGTAAGTATAAATTCCTTGTTGAAGGGCCGAAAGGTAGTGGCTAAGGGTTCAAAGGGTGGCTTCATAAGCTGGCCAAGAACCAGATTTAAGTCCCATGCCACTGGAGGCGGTCTAATGGGAGGTTTAGCCAATAGAAGGCCTCTCATGAATCTTGCTATAAGAGGATGAGAGGAAATAGGTTGTCCATTGAGAGGCTTAAGGGATGCTGCAATAGCACTCAAATGGACCATGATTGAATTTGTTTTAATGCCTGCATGGGATAAATGCAGCAAATAGTCTAGTAAAGAATTCAAAGGTATTGCAAGAGGGTTGAGACCCTTCTCTGCACACCAAATGGAAAACCTTTTCCATTTAAAAGCATATGAACGTCTGGTGGAAGGCTTTCTGGAAGCATGAAGGATATCCTTCACTTGCTGAGAAAGGTGTAAATCCTGAAGGTCTAGGCCTTCAGCAACCAGGCTCTGAGATGAAGAGACTGAGGAATCCTCAGTGAGGATTTGGGTGCCACAAGGTTCCCTCCTCCTGGGAGAGGAGATCTGGAGCAGACCCCCAGGTCTAGGGAGGGAGCTTGAGAGAGATGCAGAAGTAGAGGGTACCACACTTGGCGTGGCCAAAGTGGTGCTATGAGGATCATAGACCCCTTGTCTCTCTGGAGCTTGAACAGAGTCTTGGGGATGAGGGGAATAGGTGGAAAGGCATAGAGGAAGTCTTGCCCCCAATGGAGGAGGAAGGCATCCCTGGCCTGAACTCCCTGACATGGAATCCTGGAACAAAACTGGGGAAGTTTGGCATTCCACGGTCTTGCAAATAGGTCTATGTCTGGGGTACCCCAAATCCGAAAAATCCTGGCTATCTGGTCCCCATGGAGGGACCATTCGTGCGGAAGCAGAACTCGGCTGAGTCTGTCTGCCGAAGAGTTTTGAACCCCTGGAAGATACACTGCCATGAGATGGATTTGATGCTCTCTGGCGAAGGCCCACAATTTCAGAGCTTCATTGCAAAGCGACAGAGAGCCAGTCCATCCCTGATTGTTCACGTAGAACATGGCTACCTGGTTGTCCGTGTGAATGAGGACTGTCTTGTAGCTGAGCAGTGAGTGGAAGACTCTGAGAGCTAGAAAGATTGCTCTGAGCTCCAAGAGGTTGATATGTAGAGATGTCTCCTGTGGAGACCAGATGCCCTGGGTGGAGAGATCTTGTAGATGAGCTCCCCTACCCTTTGGAGAGGCATCTGTTGTAAGGGTTGCTTGGGGTAACACCTGTTGAAAGGGGGACCCCAGCAACAGATTGTGAGTGGACTTCCACCAGTGTAGGGACCAAAAGAGGCAACTGGAGGTTGCTATTTTGTCTGACAGGCAACCTGAGGCCTGGGTCCATTGGGTGGATAGAGTCCACTGAGCTTCCCTCATGTGAAGGCGAGCATAAGGAACCACATGCACCGTGGATGCCATGTGGCCTAAGAGTTGCAACATCTCTCGAGCAGTTAAATGGGATTTTAAATGAATCTGGGAGGCTAACTGCACCAAGCGTAGGCAACGGGCCTGGGGAAGATAGGCCCTTGCAGTTGTGGTATCCAGTAAGGCCCCTATGAACTCTAGAGACTGAGTAGGGGTGAGATGGGATTTTGGAATGTTAATTACCAGTCCCTGATACTGAAGAATACGCCTTGTGCAGGCCAGGGAAGTCTGGGCCTCTGACTGGGATGGAGCTCAGATGAGCCAGTCGTCCAGATATGGGAATACGAATATTCCTAGAGTGCGCAGGAATGCAGCTACTACTGCCATGCATTTTGTGAACACTCTTGGAGCAGAGGCCAGACCGAAAGGAAGCACTTTGTACTGGTAGTGCTTTCCTTGGTAAAGGAACCGAAGGAACCTTCTGTGTGTTGGATGGATGAGAACATGGGTGTACGCATCCTTGAGATCTAGAGAACAAAGCCAGTCCTGACTCTGGAGGTATGGAAGGAGAGTTCCGAGAGAAGTCATCTTGAATTTCTCCTTGCATAGAAACTTGTTCAATTCTCTGAGATCTAATATGGGTCTGTAGCCCCCCGTTTTCTTTGGAATGAGAAAATAGGCGGAGTAGAACCCTGAGCCCTGTTGAAGAAGGGGTACTTCTTCTATTGCCCCTTGGGCAAGAAGGGTAGCAATCTCTTGACCTAGAAGGTTGAGGAGAGATGTTGGAGAATTGAACTGTTTCACCATGGTGTGAGGAGGAAGGTTTAAGAAATGAAGCTTGTACCCATCCCTTATGATGGAGAGGATCCATTGCTCTGCTGTGATTTGTTCCCATCTGGGAGCAAAGTGAGCTAACCTTCCTGGGATGGTGAGAGGCTCTGGATGTTCTAGAGCCAGAAAGACTAAGTTCTCTAGTGGAAAGTCAAAGGCCCTGAGGAGGCTGAGGCTGTTAGGCCGTAGCAGTCCTCGCAGCCTGAGGTTTGGCCTGTTTTGGTTGTTGCTGTCTCTTTGTAGCAAAACGACCTTGAGAAGAGGCCTGACCATAACCAGAAGAAAATTTCCCTTTCTTTGGGAAAGATCCCTTTTTGAACAACCTCTTTTTAAAAGGAGCAGTAGTAGACTTTGAAAGTCTATCTAAAGCAGAATTTTCAGCATCCATCTGGTTGGCCTTTGCTTGCCAATCTTTGCCAAACAGGTTTTCCCCTGTACAGGGGAGGTTACCTAGACCATCCTGTACCCAGGATTCCAAATCAGAGGCTTGCAACCAAGCAACTCTGCGTGCACCTATGGCAATAGCCGAGGCTCTACTGGCCCCCTCAAAAGAGTCAAAGGCTGCACGGTTGGAAAACTTGGATACATCCTGTGCATGTTTAAGCCAGGTGATATATTTAGACAATAATAAGACAAATTCATATGCATAACTACTCCATAAGACATACCTTCTAGAACTAAAATTTTGTTGTAATTCCGCTGCTCACTAAAATCTCTCTGCTAGTTAAATTTATGTAAATAGTTCAATCGTTATTGAAGATAGTTACCCTTGTTTTCCCAAGTTTATTGCCCTGTTATATGTAACTCATACGTGTTTTCAAATGTACTGAGAATGTTTTGTTCCATGTAAACCGCGCTGATGCTAAAGAGCGCGGTATATAAGAAACTTTAAATAAATAAATATTCTTCTCTCTTATCTTCTGACATAAAAGGAGATAAGGTTTGCAGATGATCTGTAACTTCTTTTAAGAAACATCCCCATATAGAGACTATAGGACTTGATTCTGGCTACAAGCATATTGGCCTGGAAGATTTTCCTGCCAAAGGCATCTAGGGTTCTGCATTCTCTTCCTGGAGGAACAGAGGAGTGCCTTTTTGTACTTTTGATCTTTTTCATAGCAGACTCTACCACAATGGAGTGGCGAGGAAGCTGAGTCTTATGAAACCCAGGACAAGGAGGAACACGATACATGGTGTCCAATCTTCTAGAATGAGGGGAGGTGGAAAGAGGAGTCTCCCATATGCCCAACATGTGATCATAAAGAATCTCATGTATTGGTAAGGTGGCTGCCTCTTTAGGAGCCTTAGGATACTGTAGGATATCTAATTTTTTGGCTCTAGGTTCAGTTTCAGAGGTCACTGAGATGGACAGGCCTTTGGCCACCTCTCTAATGAAGTCCTGAAAAGACAAGTCTTCAGGAGGAGATATTCTCCTTTTTGGAGAAGAGGGTTCCTGAGGAAGGATCCCCGATGCTTCAATTGAGGCCTCTGAAGTATCAGAGTCTTCAGAGGAATCGAAGTATCGACTGTCTGGATGCTCTCACAGAGCCCGATACGCGTACCGGGAGGTATCGACATCGGGAGTAATCGGTACCGAGTTGGTACTGATGGGCATCACTGGATAGCGTACCGCTGCCGTCGATGCTGATGTCGATGTAAGCGGTACTGGTATCGGAACTGATTTCGGATCCGGTACCGGAATCGGTACCGGTACCGACAACAGGGTTTGTTGCGGTACCGTAGGCGTCGCAGCTTGTATGAATGCCGTGATGGCACGCTGCATGGTCAGAATATTCTGATACATTGACGCCACCAATGTCTGGATGTCGGTACCGGTGGTAACCGCCGGTACCCCAGAACATTGTAACAGGTGATCAGTCGAGGCCGAGCCATCGATGTCAACCTGTGACCCCATAGGTAGAGCTTTGGAAGCCGGAGCCTCCTGCCGGGGTAATTTTGCCAGTGTGGATTCCTCAAGAGTAAGCCCGGGGGCATCTTGATACTTAGAGGGAGATGAACTATTTGAGGACTGGCCAGATTTAAGTTTGGTTAACTGAGATCCATGGGATGAAGAAGAAGCCCTGGAAGACGTCGATGCCACAGAAGTTGCATCGGAGGGAAACAGGGTACTGAACTTGGCTGCCCAATTTTGTAACCCTCTCTTAGACATCATGGAACAGGACTCACAATCCGCAATGGAGTGGTCAGGACCTAAACATTTTAGACACCAGTCATGGGTGTCAGTAACAGAAATAGTGCTACTGCTCTTCGTGCATTTTTTAAACCCGGAGGCGGGTTTTTCCATGAGGAAAAATATATCTGTAGGCCTAAGGCCCCAGAAGAAAAAATCACTGAAAAGAGTAGTAGGGTTTTTTTTTGTTTTTTTTTTTAAAGAAAGAAAACAGACCGGTGGTACCGGTCCAGAATCGAGAAGACAGACACGCGACTAAAAAAAAATAAAAGAAAATAAGAAATTCTTCAGCGGTGACAGGAAACACGACCTGCTGGCTCCGCGGAAAAGAAGAACTGGAGAGAGGCAGTTAGGAAAGGCGGGAAGCTGGGGAGCGTTCCCGCGCAGGCTCCGTCGGTACCGACGATACCCATATGTGAAGACTCATTCCTGCTTGTTCCTGGAGATAATTACATTTTCACTTATAGGCACTGAAATGTTCCTCGTTCCCTTGCCTCTTTTTAGCAAAGATCACTAGACTTTCACATGCATATACTGTATAATACTATGACACTTAGAAATCATGCAACAGCAGAGCTGAATGGGAGGAAGGGGTTTGTGTTTCCTTTCACTCACAAAACCCTTAGTGAGAGAAAGGAAAAATAAATCCTTTTCTCCGGTTCAGCTCAGTTGGTGCATGTGATATACTTTGACTTTTGAAGAGAATCTTGTATGTCCAAGTTCAACATATATATGACCCTGACGCAGGCAATTAACCAAAACACGGCCGTGTTGGGTCTCTAATAAAGTTCATTTATCCATCCGTCAGACGTTCTGGCCTAGTGTGTCCTCCACTCTGTTTTCTTTACTAATCCTGGATTCGTTGGGTGTTTCTTTTTTGTTTTTTTATAATAATGAGGAATGAAGGCAAAGGAGGATTGAACTAAAAATAAATACATGGACCTAACGTACTGAGAGCTGCATTAACGTATAGTGCAATAGAAGATCTCTGTAGGCCTCTATATGCACATGAATAGGGCCGTAAAGCAAATATGTGTTGCAATCACTGAATTTCTAAAGATCACATATCTATTCCTGATAAAGGTATGTTTAGCAGTTATTAAGTATTTACTGTCTTGGATCTTGTTTCAATGGGATCCTGTTCAAAGCTTTAAATGCAAAAGGCCAGTTTGACAGCTGAGCCGAATTGAGACTTCAAAGGAGATGAAATAAAACTGGGCCGAGTCATTTTACAATAAAACCTAAAGGCATGTGATAGGGCCATTTCAAGCTATTTGTGACTTTTAAGACTTCAAATGAAAAGCTGTTAGCTCAGACAGATAAACTTGCTAAGCTCTTATTTGCCTGGGGTGATAGCCCCTGTGATTTACAGCAGCTAATCTAGTATCCTAAGTGTTCAAGAAGAATGATATAAACACCAGTAATCCTGACCACAACTATTTCAAGAACACTGTTGACATTCATTTCAGACTCTAGGGATAGTAATAATCATTTTTCTAGTGTTTCCTCATTTTGAAAATATCTTTTGACAATGACACCAAGGCAAAGGATTCAAGGAGACCTGGTTGGCTTAAGAAATTGGCACAAGGCTGAAAAACATTTTAACTCCTGAAGGCACATTTTACAATGTGACATCCAAGTGCAATCTGGGACTTGGATGTCACAGATACAGATCGTCTGAAAAAAATGCAGGCACACACAAGTTTAGGCACGATTTCAGAAACGTAGATCTGTCCGATATGGATGTCTATAGACATCTACATAGATGTCCCTGGAATAGCATCTCAGAATGTGGATGTCTAATAGCAAAATGGTAAAAGTAGTGGATTGGGTGTGGTGTGCCAGGGTTCAAATCCCAGTGTGAGTCTTTGTGATCTTAGACTAGTTACTTCATCTTCTCTGTACTCTCTGGATGTTTTAAGGCCAAAACAAGCACTTTCCTGATGTTTATTCTTGTCTGCAGCAGATATAAACGTAAAACGTGCTTGGCAAATGTCCCCATCATTCCTAAAATCAAACAGAGATGTGTAAGTCTATAGTGCCTCCACCACACCCTCCTCATTTACTTGGACATCCCTGCACCGAAGACTTCGGTAAACGTCATTTGTGGAATGACTGCGGAGAAATCTCTGTGACTTTGACGTCCACGTGCACGTCTTCAGACCTCCTACATCATGACTAAGCTTTTTAAAATGACCTCCTTGGTCACTGATTCACATCTGGCTCAGGGCAATAGTAGTTAAAAGCCATTGTTGACTGAAACCCATAGGGTCTGTTCTGTGAAATGAGTCTGTTGTTTCAGTCTAGTTACAAATGAGCAGACATCTGCATTGCTCAAAAAAATATGGTACTAATAGACACCATTGCTGGTAGTCTCAGCAGAAATGCAAAGGGCTGCACATATACAAAATCTGAATTACCACATTCCCCTCAGAGGAAATTTCTCCAAAGCAGGGCTGCAGCACAACAGCAGAGCAAAATAGGGGAAACTTGTGTTGCTACTGCCTGGGATCTGACTGTTTATTGTGTATTAAAGTCCATAAATACGTGCTCCATAAATATATGGATGACTTTGGTTTCCAGTCCGGCCAATTTGACACTTTTATATAACCCAAACTTTGCTAGAAGAAATTTTGTGAATCTTTAAAAGAAGATAAATGATTTAACTCGACCAAATGTTTAGGATCATTTGTATTAGATACAAGGAAAACTTTTTTAATAACAAAATTACCAGCATATTCCAAAAACAGAAACAGGACACAGGTGTAAATCTAATTTAAGAAAGAAAGAACTCTTTCTTCCCTTGTACTTTCCATTCACAAAAAATCTATTTGTATATTTCATTTCACAATATTCACAAATGTTAAGACTAAGGACGTGGGGGTCCTTACAGCTGATAACATAATATTGTGGTAAGGCAGGTGCAGCACAGACCCGGGAAAGAGAAAAAAAAGAGACGTTTTCTTCTGAGAGAGGGATGGGCTCACCTAAGCACAGGTCCCAAAATGAAAGTAATACTGAAACACACACTTGCAAGGCTAGCCTGAAGCCACACCCAGTCTCCAGGGCAACAGCAGGGAGAGATAGGGCGGGGCCAGAAAGGGAAGCACGCTGGCAAACATTTAAACACCGTCAGTCAGCAAGTGAGGGGAGAAGCCGACGGAGCTGGCTGGAGGAGTGGCAGAGCCTGAGGGAATGGCAGAGTCAGAGGGAAAGCCAGAATAGTTGTTGGGGAATTCAACAACGGAACGAGAAGCAAGAGAGAAGAGCAGGAAGAAGCTTGAGGGAGTTAACAGGATTGTAACTCTGACTCAAAGGCAAGCAGCCCAGGTTCTAAGCAAGGAACGGTGCCTGTTAAAAGCCTGCTAGGAAGAATGCTTCTACAAACAAGGTAAAACCGACAGTACCTTTAAAATGCTTCACTAAAGGGAAGGAGGTCTGTAGCCATTAAAGAGATATTATGAAGAAAGCTCAAGAAGTAGTATTCTGAGTAATTGCTACTGAGAAAGGCTGGAAAGACAGACGTCTCATCTTTTAAAGCTGCAATAGTACTTATGCTAGGGAAGTGTTTTAAACAGCAGTTTAATTCCCATGCTAAGAAGCAGAGAATGTTTTAAGCTTACCTGAAACAGCTGGAAGAAGCTGACAAGGTTAGCTGGACTTTGCTCATAACAGTGACTTTCAACTGTGTTTTGTTTGACTGAAAAGGAAACTTATTTTGGTTGCAAAGACTGAAAGAAACTGCTTTGTCATAGCACTGTTGAAATACCTTTATAAAGAAGCATTTTTGTTGGAGAAAATATCCTCACTTTCTGTTCATGGTTTGGAACCTTCTGCCCAGGTCCAATTGCAAAGCTTGATGATTAAAACAAAATTTAAAAATAAATTTTCCTGTGTCGGCCTATTTCCACTTGGACTGCTTTAACTGCCCCACAACTACACAATTAAGGGCCTCAGCTTCCAGGCTGAAGCAAGACACAAGTTAATATGGCCCGCCGCCCCTACTAGGCAACCGCCTAGTATGGGTTCCGGCCCACAATATCTATCAATATAATAACATAATATCTATCAATATAAAAATGTTCAAATTTAAAAAAAGCACACACATCATAAAACACAAAAGAAATGGCCATAATAAAATGTGGAAGACTCATCAACAACCTTCGCTATGCTGATGATACCACATTACTGGCTGAAAGTGAAGATGATCTGAAACATTTGCTTCTCACAATCAGAGAACATAGTCTCAAAATGGGCCTGCACCTTAATGTAAAGAAGACAAAGATCATGACAACTGGCATAATCAACAGGTTCATCGTTGAAGGAGAAAAAATTGAAATCGTGAACAACGTTAACCTACTTGGATCAACTATCAATAAAGAAGCAACAAGCAGTCAAGAAATCAAATGACACATTGCTCTTGGCAGAATGGCTATGAAAGACCTAGATAAGATTCTCAAGAGCAGAGATGTCTCTCTCCATACAAAGATTTGACTTGTTCAAGCCATGGTATTTTCAATAACATCATATGGATGTGAAAGCTGGACAGTGAAAAAGACAGACAGGAAGAAAATTGATGCCTTTGAATTATGGTGCTGGCGGCGAATATTGTGTATACCATGGACTGCCCGAAGAACAAACCAGTCGGTACTAGAGAAGATCAAACCTAAGCTGTCTTTAGAAGCTCAGATGACAAGACTTTGACTTTCATACTTTGGACACATCATGCGAAGAGAGAGATCATTAGAGAAAGACATCATGCTTGGCAAGATAGAAGGTCAATGCAAAAGAGGAAGGCCAGCAATGAGATGGATCGATACAATAACAGCAGCTATGGGTACCAGTCTGTCAACAATGAGCCGCCTGACTGAAGACCGAACACAATTTAGGATAGCTATCCAGAGGGTCGCCATGAGTCAACTCCGACTCGACGGCACTTAACAACAACAACATATTACACCAGGTACAAATGTTGAAAAGAAGTCACATTCACATAGGGCCTGCTTCCAATCTGGATGTATAGGCCCTCTGTACGCTTGGCCAGATCTGGATGCACAGAGGGAGTCACGATTCTGATCCCAAAGGGCACGTCTAGCCCTATGGGATCGGAATCATGAAAAGGCCTGTACGTGCAGGCTGGGACTGCGATTCACCCCGGCCTACACATACAGGCCGTGCCTGACTAACTCAGTCTGGGCTTTACAATGGAGTCGCGGCGCCATGGCATCCAGTTGCCATGGCACTGCGGCTCCAGTGTAAAGCCACAATCCCCGGCTGCCAGCTCCTACAATGCTTTCCCCGCAGCCTGACCCCCGATCTAACCTCCCAAGGCAAGGGTCAGGTGATGGGGAATGCTCTCCACCCCTCCCACCGCTGCCATGCCCTGGGCGCCATCCTCTGCCCGATCGGGGAATTTATTCCACCTCAGAAGTGGAATAAGTTCCCCGTCTAAGCCGTCGGCCCTGGACGTACAGGGCCAACATTGGAATCGGCCCTGTATGTCTGAGGCCAACAACTGCCCACTGCCCGCCCTAATGCCGCCCCCGATCCACCCCTTCCCCGCCCCATCGAACTTCCCCATACAATGAGTAGGGAAAGAGGAAAGGGCGGGAAAGGACACGAGTAGCGTGGATGGATGTCCCAATGGGACGTCCATCCCCACTATTCGTGGCTCAGAATGACCCTGATACTGTGTGGACCATAATACAGATATTGCCACAAGGAAATATGAAAATTTGTTTTCTCAAAGGCTATAGCAAAACTCATAGAGGCTGATGCAGTAAACTGCATTATGTTTTAGCGCATTGGTTTGCTTGAGATTTTCCCACACTAGTCTTAGTCATGTTGCAGAAAGACTTCTACAATGGGAAAAGTTTGAACAAAACTACAGCATTAAAGTATAGCACAGTGGGCATGCAAATCACATGCAAACAACCAAATATAAAATTGCTCCTAATGAAAAACTGTGCTGACCTAAGCACAGTTTTATATTTTTCCCTTCATGCTAAATCTTTACACCACTTCAGGACTGGTGTGAAGATGAATCTGGGAGCAAAAGGGTTATCTGAGAAGAATTTGACACTTCACCTTAAATGACAGAAGTAGGCCGTGGATCCCTGGATATAAGTTAGCTGGTTACCAACTCAGTATTGCCGCTGTCTGGCTAACTAAAACAGCTAAAATTAGGTCAGAAAAAAGGCTGTCCTAACTTTAGCCAGTTTAACGATCTAGCTAGCGGATGAATTTCACTGCTGACCAGCTAACTTAACTGCTATCCAGTCAGACTGGATATTGGGTGTCACTTGGCAGATATGGCCCCCGCACTGAATAGCCAGGCATAACTTAAAGCGGCAATGGCCAGCCACTTTAATAGCATTGGCTGCCGCAGTTCAATATGCCCCCCCCTATATTTTCAACTTAGTAGATTTTTGGAAGATTACAATTTGTCAGACATAGGTCTGGGAGGCTTTCAAATGGGTAGTGGCATAAAAACATTATTAGCCGCTGTACTAGTTCAGACATATGTCCATCTTGGTAAAGGGACATCAATTTTGTTGATATCATTTGATATGTTGGCAGCATTTGATCTTGTTGAGACAGAGATTCTGATGGATCAGTGATGGCAAATTGGTGTTAGAGAAACTGCATTAACATGGCTGGGGTCTTTTATGGAAGGAAGAAGCTTTAAAGTGAGACATTGGAATTATTTGTCCAAGAAGCATTATTGGTCATGAAGGCTGCCACAGGGATTCCCACTCTCCCCAGTTCTTTTCAATATTTATCTTCAACCCTTAGTAAAAGTGGTTCGGAAGTATGGTTTTGAGGTTTATATCTATGCAGATGACGTAAAGTTGATAGCCCCATTGGAAGGGAATGAGACACAAACTATGTAGATGATAAAATGAGTGATTGGATGGGATAAATTGGTTAGATCAGAGTAGCATATAATATAACTAATACAGTATATTCAGATATGAATGAAGTTGAGAAATCCTCCTTAACATTACTGTGCGTCCAGTGATTGATGGTGTTATAATCTCTTGAGTAAATGGACTTCGATCTTTAGGGGTGCTCATAGAAAAGAATGGAATTGATTCTAAACAGATTTCAAGTGTATCTAAATTATTTTTTTTATAAATTAAAATTGGTTTGGCAATAACAAGGGTACTAGGTGAGGTCCGCCTAAACGGACCGCCTCTAACAAAAGGTATACCATCCTCCAACCCCCTCACTCCCCTTCCCATAGACCACATCTCAAATAATTCACAGAAGAAACTCTGGATTGAAAAAACAGTTGGTCCTAGCTTAAACAGGAAGAACAGCCAAAAGGAATAATGGCCAAAAGAAGCCCCCACTGGAGGAGAGGGAAATTACCTGCCATATTACTAGCTAGGTGACCTATCATCTACATGACATGAGCATACTTGACACACAACAAAAAAATCGTTGAATTGATCAAAATCATACCAATGTGAAGGTCGACTCGATGAATTAAATATAGGGAAAAAGACCTTAGAATGCACCCATTTTCAATGTATTTTTTGTAACCATGGGTTGCTTCTTTCAGAGGTATTCAAAAGTTATTAGGACTGCTCCTCTTGGGTCAATAAAAAAATACCTATTGACCCACGAGGAGCAGTTCTAATAAACTTTGGATATCTCCGAAAGAGCAACCCATGGTTAAAAAACATTTCAAAAAGGCTGCATTCTGAGGTCTTTTTCTCCTATATTTAATTCATTGATTTGACCTTCACATTGGTGTGATTTTGATCAATTCAATGTTTTTTGTTCTGTGCTATGTTTTCATTTCACCGATTTCTACCTTGTGTGGATGAGCATACTCAATCCATTGCCTTCTCTCCACATCGCCATATTATTAGCTGAGAATTAACCACACCAAGCTCAGGAACCCTATAGCCCACACTACATCACTACCCTCCCCCTCATACTACAGTCCATAATCTACCTTATCAGTGTATAGCTATGGGCCCTACCTGTCCCCTGTTACTCTTGGCCTTTGAGACCTGGTTCAAATGCCTAGTCAAAATGAAAATCTTTGAAAAAGGGAAACAAAGGGAAGGGTCACTCCCTTAACCAAACAATGCAGGATGCAAAGGAAAACCAACCAATGGAGAATGACCATGGCGGAGACTCAATTGTTCCTTAAGGAGTACTTTATTATGGACCCTTAAGGAACAATTGAGAGTCCCAGCCATGGTCATTCTCCATTGGTTGGTTTTCCTTTGCATCTGGCAAAATTAAAACCTTATTAGGAGAAAATGAATTACAGATAATTAAACAGGCTTTACTGTTGAGTATCTTGAATTTTTGTAATTTGTTATGAGGGCAATTCTGTAAGTGATGCATAGATTTCCATGTGATTTACACACATTGATGGCACCTATTCTATAAAGCCAAATTTGCACAAATTTTACTTTATAGAATACTAGTTAAGTGGCCACAGATGTGCATATATATCACTTACTATGCACCAGCTCTAAAGCAGGCGTAAATGACTGTGCATATCTTAAGTTCTATGAGGGCTTATGCTGTAAAATATATTCATGCATATGCATTTCGCCTATACTCTGCCCCTGAGCTTGCCCACAGTGAAAGTAAGCACCATCGGTTTGTGCCGCGTACTTTCAGAATAGCTCCTAACTGCAATCTGCACTATGATAATGTTATTTACCTATGTGCCTTTCAGAATTACCCTCCACATGTGGGGTTGAAAGATAAACTTTTGAAAAAGTTGCAGAGTATGCAGAATACTATAGATAGGATTTTACTGGGGTGAAAGAAATATGAGAGTGCAAATCCACTGTTAATGAAATTACACTAGCTCCCCATTGGGGAGAGAGGCAGCTTTAAATTGTTAGTTTTAACATTTAAAACCACAAGAAATGAAAAACTGCTGTGTTAAAAATTAGATTATGAGGTTTTATGCCCAAAAGACAACAACATTCTTCTAAGTGTAATCTTCTAGAAATCCTTGATTTGACATTTATTCAAAAGACCATTTGAAGGTCTAAGGCCTTTAGTGTGGCGGGTGCATAGTATTGGAACACTTTGCCTTTACGTTAAAGGGATCTTTTACTAATGGATGCTAAGGTGTTACACCTAATTCACCAATACCACCAAAACTATAGCGCGGTAGGTGCAAAACCTCAGTGTCAATTGTCGGGGGCATGGAAAGCAGTTCCCTCATAGTTAACATCCCTGTCCCTGTCCCATAGCGTGTGCTGCTTTAGCTAATGCAGTTAGCGTGCGGTGTGAGCATAACGCGAACTGCGCTGAGCTCACCTACTGCTTGTTAGTAAAAGACCTCCCTAAGGGTTGAGACTAACACATTCATTTTTAGAAAGGAGATATAAGAATCCCTCTATAGGGAACAGCAACGGTTTTAAGTTTTATAGATTTTACAGTAATATGTTTGGGGGATTGTATTATTTTCAATTTTTTTCTTACTTTTTCTTGACTTTTCCTTTTAAGATGGTATATAAAAACACCTGTAAATAAATAAATGCTGCTGCTGCTATTTATATGTGGGATGTTTCTAAAGTAACCCCCACTGTCAGCAGCACTGAATATGAGGGACATTTTATAAAGGATGTTTCATATGTAAAGGCCTCTTTACAGTAAGTACATAAAAGGGCTTTGATAAAATTACCCCAGGGATTATGGGCATAACAATACCCATGGTGATGACAAGGCACATACAGTACTTTTATGCGATTCGTGTGTGGGGGTTTTCTGGGGCAGAGCTTGGAAAGAACACAGGTGGAGCTGGGATTTATGCACTTATTTAATAAAATATCCACATATCTGCATACTTAACATTAACACCTGTTCCTAAGCAGGCATAAATGTCTATGGCTTAAAATAAGCACCTTATTTTCCTTCTCACAAAGCGGGCTTTTGTAGTGAAGCTTGAAGAATGGTCAAGAATTTGGCAGCTAGGGTTTAATGCTAAAAAATACAGGGTCATGCATTTCAGCTGCAAAAACCCAAGGGAGCAATACAGTATAAGGAATGAAGTACTTCAATGTATGAAAGCGCAGGACATAAGGATGATCATATTGAATGATCTTAAAGTGGCCAGATATTGGACATTAAGGGGTTGAACTGCAAGAGTGCCAATAATGTTGACCACAACTGTATATGCCGCATCAGCAGCTGCAGATGAAGAAGAAGTTGATCAATTCTGTCAAAATGTACAAGCTGAAATTCACAGAATGTGCAAACAGAATATCTGGATAGTCATGGGTGACTGGAACACAAAAGTTGGCAACAAATAAGAAGGCAAAGTAGTTAGATAATAAGGACTTGGCAACAGAAATGAAGCTGGAGAATGACTGATAGATCGTTGGTCCTGCAGAATTCTATTAATCTCAAACCACTTCTTCCAGCAACAGAAGTGGCAACTGCACACATGGACTTCACCCAATGGATTGCACAAAAATCTAATTGACTAAACATGTGAAGTCAATGATGGAAAAGCTCAATAACATCAACAAAGACAAAACCTGGAGCTGACTGTGGTACAGATCACCAACTACTAGTATGCAAACTCAAGCTAAAGCTGAAAAAGAGCAAGTCACTCATGAATGTAGCAAAATATGACCTTGAAAATATACCACCGGAATTTAAAAACTACAAAATCAAGTTGCTGCTTTGGATATAAATGAAAGAGCACCAGAAGAGTTATGTGATAACATCAAGAAAGTTGTGCTCAAAAAAATTGAGAAGTCTCTACAAAAGGTGAAAAAGCAAAAATGGCCAAAGTAGATGACCGAAGTAAATCTGAACATTGCCCAGAAACACAGAGAGGCCAGAGGAGAAAGAAAGGCAATCACAGAGCCGAACAGAGATTTCCAAAGTGCAGGAAGATGAGACAAGAAGAAATACTACAATGATGCATGTAAGGAAATAGAATCAGAAACTAAAGGATGAACAAGATCGGCTTTCATAAAGCTATGAGAATTAAAAAGAAAATTCCAGCCTTGAACTGGAATGCTATAAGATGCTTAAGGATCCATGTTGAACGATGCTGAGAAGATCAAGAAAATGTGGAAACTGGAAAGAATATAGAGAGTCATTGTACCATAAAGATCAAGTGGACCAAAAGCTTTTTCAACCCATACTTTATCATCAGGAACCATTGGTGATGAAAGAAGAAATTGAAGCAGCATTGAAAGCATTATCAAAGAACAAAGCACCAGGTATTGATGGCATTCCCGTTGAAGTATTACAGCAATCGGATGCAGCTGTGACCATACTTATAAGGCTCTTCCCAGAAATTTGGAAGACATCATCATGGCCAATTGATTGGAAAAGATCTGTGTTTATACCAATACTGAAGAAAGGTAATTCAATTGACTGGAAATTATTGCACAATCGCTCTGATCCCACATGCCAGAAAGATTCTACTAAAGATCATTCAGCAGAGACTACATCCATACCTGGAACAAGAACTGCCTGAAGTGCAAGCAGGATTCAGGAAAGGGCGAGAAACGAGAGACATCATTGTAGATGTGAGATGGATCCTTGAAAAAACAAAACAGTACCAAAAGGATATCTAAATGTGTTTATTGACTACAACAAGGCTTTTGAGAAACTATGTACCACATTAAGAAGCATGGGTATACCAGAACCCGATAGTTCTCTTGCACAACCTTTACATTGATCAAGAAGCAACAGTTTAAACAGAACAAGGAGAAACAGAATGATTTAAAATCAGCAAAGGTGTACAACAAGGCTGCATACCTTCCCCCTACCTGTTTAATTTATATGCAGAACAAATCATCAGAGAAGCAGGACTGTATGAAGACAAGCGAGGTGTGAAGTATAGTGGAAGACTATTCAGCAATCTTTGCTATGTTGATGATACCACAATATTGGCTGAAAGTGAAGACAATCTGAAACATTTGCTTCTTAATATCAAAGAACATAGTCTTAAAATGGATCTGCACCTTAATGTAAAGACAACAAAGATCCTGACAACTGGCCAAATCAGTAAGTGCATCGTTGATGGAGAAGAAATTGAAATAGTGGGCAACTTTAATCTACTTAGATCAATAATCAATAAAGAAATGACAAGCAGTCAAGAAATCCGATGAAGAATTGCTATGAAGGACCTAGACTAGATGTGATCCATCTCCCTCCATACAAAGATCCAACTTGTTCAAGCCATGGTATTTTCAGTGGATGTGAAAGTTGGACAGTGAAAAAGATACACAGGAAGAAAATCAATGCCTTTGAATTATTGTGCCGGTGAGGAATACTGTGTATATACCATGGACTGTCCAAAGAACAGATCAGTCAATATTAGAAGAGATCAAACCTAAGCTTTCTTTAGAAGCTCAGATGACAAGACTTTGACTTTCATACTTTGGACATTGTGATGGGATCAATAGAGTATTGCCTGTCCCTCTCCAGAGGGATTATCAACATGTCCCTTTAAGAGAGCCTAGCCCAGAGTTCAGCTCACAGGAAGAGAGGTCTATGGAGCCAGGGGTCCTTTCCAGGCAAGCCGTGTGAAGATAGGAGCTTTAACTGGGGCTGGAGGAAGCGCTGGGAGAACCAGGCTGTGAAGTTTTAACAGCTGGGATACAATAAAGCTGACATTGCTTCTTGACTGCTGCCTGTTCTGTCTTTTAACACAAAAAACAAACAAACCCTTTCCACCGCATGCTGCACTACCACATATAGTGGTAGTGGTCAGATTTTTACTACTAAATGACTGGGGCAAACCCAGGTTCCTCTAGGCCTGGGTCTCTGCAGTAGGACAGAATATTTGTTTGTTTGTGTGGACTAAGAGGGTTAGACTTGTCCTAGTTAGGGAGCTTGAAGAGATTTAGTTAGTGCCAGACAGGCAGTGTTTTTGTTTTGGCCACTAGAGGCCACTAAATAATTTGTTGGAGATGTGATTGTGGTTTGCAAGTAAGTAGTGACAAGCCAAAATGGAGCAGCTCCTCCAGATGCTGGTAGAAGGTGTCACCCTCTCGGTGGCCAGCCCAGCGCCTAGGGTGCTGAGAGTTGGTCTGCCTTTGTATTCCTGACTCAGAGAGTGTGACCCTGCATTGGTCCTGCAAGGCCCTCTGGGAATGGTAGTCCCTTTTACCCTTTGAGAACAGAAGAGTTGTAGTCGAGTGTTTCAGGCAATGACAAGAATTTATTTTTCCCCTTCCCAATGGATTTCTGTGCAGGTAAATAACTTAGGACAAACTGCCATACAATTGGCTTGAGGGATATGTACAAGAACTCAGGTAAATTAGCCTTATCAGCTTCAGGCTCACAACGTGCAGTGCTCAGTACAAACAAACAATAACAGCTTCCTTCAGCAAAAGAAAATGTTGTTCATTCTTTCTGTTGCTTCACCAGCTTTCTCAAACTAGTGTTCAGCACAGAGACTCAACGTGGTCAGCAAAACATAACGTGCAGTCCATCTGGTTATCCACTATTTCACTGCTATCAGAGTCAATCTGCATTTCTTCTGCGTCAGCAATAGCAGGGTGTGTCAGTGAGCTGCTATCCTGAACTTTAAAACAGACGTCTTCACTATCCTCACATGGCTTCTCTCGGTAGCACTCTAAAGGATACGACTGTGAATTACCGTATATACCGAAGTTTCTTTTTAGAGAGTCTGCTACATTCTGACAACTGCAGGGAAATACCTTATAACTAGGTTCAAATCTATGTAAGTTGTGAAGCCTACCTTTTGGCTTTGGAGGGAAAGGAATTCTCAGCTCTGCAAAGTCAGACTGATTCCCAAACACAGCTTGTGTTTGTTTGTCTCTCAGCCTCGTAGCTTCAGCCTTAGAGGTACAAGTATTGTCATGCCAGCAGGTTTCTCTCTCTGGAGCATGTGAGTTTTCCCAAGCCTGCCTTCCAGGAAATATCTTATCCTTCTGGCCTTTACCAGACGTCACCTGTCCTGTGCTGCTTCTTTCTGGCGTTAGGACTATGGCTCCCTTGGTTCTCACCTCTTGACGTCTTCCTTCTTTCTGCTCCCCTTTAGTCCAAGCTAATGACCACTTTTTATCATCCTGTTTCTCTGGGCTAAACTGTGCCCCTCCCTTAAACAGGTATATCTCATTATCTCCTGAACTAGGGACTACGTCACAGCGTGGGAGTGTCTTTTCAGCTCGTGACTCTCTTTGTTTACATTCTCTCTGAAAACACTGAGCCATGTGCTCAGACTGCCTGTCAGTTTCTGCAACAGAATCCTCTTCTCTCACCAACTCCATAGGCTCAGAAGGGTCTTCTTCATGACAAAGGGCAGGAACAACGACAATGTCAGCATCAGTTACATAATCTCATTCAGGTGCAGGGGGAGCAACAGAAGACTTCCCTGGCTCAGTTGACCAGGCCCTGCAGAAACTGCAACTCCAACCTACAGCGCAAACACTTCTTAAAATGATGGCAGAAGATGAACCGGCCATTTCTTGGTGAAGTTTGAACAAACTGCCTGCATGGCCAGGTGGCCAGAGGCAATATGGACCACTTATATAGTGAATCTGCTGGCGGGCAGCAGTCAGGCTGCATTCCAGGAAGCCAACCCTGATGGATGAGCTACATACACAGCCGTCAAGGCTGCCATACTGGAACCCAGAGGCTGTACCCCAGAGGCCCACTGCCAGTGATTCAGAAGGGGGGGGAGCTCCAAATAAAATAGAGCTCTTGAAGGTTCCTCTATAGCTTGAAGGATCGTGCATGGAAGTGGCTGCAACCAGAGGGAAGGACCAAGCCCGAGATAGCCAGGATTATGCTGTTGGAGTAATTTTTGGAGGGCTTGACCACCAAGATGAGATAGTGAGTAAGTCAGCACCCCAAACATACACTGGAGAGTGCACTAGAAATAGCAGAGAGGTACTATGAAACCCAGCCGGTGACTGAAACAGACCGTGAGAAGGGGAAGAAGTTGCCCTTTAGCACAGAACTTTGTGATTCCTGTGAAACTCGAGGGAATCCACCTCCAGGCCTTGCTAGACTTCAGAACTGTGCAGGCTCTTATTCGCTGGAAAACTGTAACCCAGCTTCAAATTGACTATGCAAAGACAGTAACACTGGCCTGTGTGCTTGAAGACTAGAGGCAGTATCCAATGGCACCGGTCTCACTTAAGATTCCAGCAGGGCAAGTCATGTTTGAGGTCGTGGTACTGCCCTGGCTATCATATCCAGTGGTAATCAGCCGAGACTACCCAAACTTTGGAGTGATATGGGCCCGGCTAACTAACGGCTCTGCTAAGTCTGACCAGGAAGATGTCCCAGAGATCTTCCACCTGAAGACACAGATCTATATGTCAAGACTCCCAAGCCTGCTAAGTGCCAAAGTCAGCGTTGCCAAGAAAATCTATGCTACCAACAGAATCTGGGGGCGGCTATCGGGGAGAGATTCAGGGAGGGAGAGACTAATAAAGAAACCCCTGGGAATAGCTCCGGGCTCAGCAGTAGTGACCCAGATACAACTGTCCCCTTCACAGAGTGGAGGCTGGATGAAGACCCAGGGAGCTTCAGTACGTAATAGAAATGCAAGACTTGCTGAGGAAAGCTGGAGAAGTGGCCAAACTCAGTTTGGAAAAAGCCCAAGCTGAGCAGGCCAGGGGCTACAATCAGGCAGCTGTGCACCGCACCTTCCAACCAGGAGATAGATTTTTAGTCTTGCTGCCCTCATCCAAGAGCAAGTTACTCTGTAAATGGCAAGGGTCATATGAGGTTGAAGAGAAAGTAGGGTCTGTTAACTACAAGATTGCCCAGCCAGAAACATAAAAATGTAGAAACATGATAGCAAAAAAAGACCATATGGCCTATCTAGTCTGCCCTTCCATATCAACTCCATTAATTCCCTTTTTTCCTTTAGAAATCTTCTGTGTTTATCCCATGCTTTCTTGAATTCAGATACTGTCCTCATCTGTACTACCTCCATTGAAAGACTATTCCATGCATCTATTACTCTTTCCATAAAGAAATATTTCTGCATATTACTCCTGATTCTCTCGCCTTTCACCCTCATCTTATGTCTCCTTGTAGCAGAGCTTGCTTTCAATCGAAAGAGGCTCTCTTCTTATGCATTTATGTCACGGAGGTATTTAAATGTCTCTATCATATCTCCTAAATCCCGTCTTTCCTCTAATGTATACATATTAACATCTTTAAGGGGGATGTTTACTAAAGTGCGGTAAACGTGACTAACGCGCGTTATACGACGTTAACGACCGTAAGTGCCGTATAACACGCATACCGACGCGCTAACGACCGTTAACATCATACTACGTGCGTTAACCGTAGTTAACGATCGTAAAGCTCCGCGGCGCGTTAAAACAGCGCAGAAGGTGGAGAGTGGGCGGAGAGAAGGGGGTCAATGGGCGGAGAGTGGGCGGGGAGAGGCTCCCCTCATACTAACGCGCTGAATTGCAGAGCTCAATTCCAACGCTAATGAAAACCTGTCGGTAAAGGCATTTAAAGGGAAGAGAAACCATTTCCGTCAGCAATGTACAGAAAAACCGGGGAAACCCACAAAACGTGAGCAGTGTGATACATGTGCACAGAACAAAATTTCACATAAAACGTTAAAAATGACCACAAGAAACATGTTAAAAAGCATAATTCAGCTGGGCAACAGTGATAGCAATGGGAAACAAGGAACAACACTCCTTGGAAAGCACCAAAATAAAAAGAAATGATGTGTGGAAGGGTCTACGCTCCGCAGACCCTTTCAAAGAGCATTACATTGTAATGGAGCTGTCCTGGGTGTGTGGTGTAATGTTTCCCAATGATATCATTGTTGCCCAGCTTGGTTATGGGTGTGTGCCCCTTTTATGAGGTCTTTTCTGAGGTTTATGTGCACCTTTGTCTGCATACAAGGTAAATGAGGCCACAGTAAACCTGTTGCAGAGCAGGGTTTCTGACTCGTCAGGCCGGTTTAACTAACTCCAGGGACTGCACTGTCTCTGTGGCCACAGTGTGGTGCAACAGACACAGCCAGTGCCTGTAAGACCAGAGGGTCACAGGTTCAAATCCCAGCTGGGGCTCCTGCCAACCCAGTCCCCATAGTTTTACCCACCACTAAACAGTGATAGTAAAGACACTCCTTTATTGCAGAGAACATACGCATGGCCTATATTTTACCACACCAAACACAGACACCAGAAACAGGCACATTACCTAAAGCAGAGCCCCGCAAATGTAGTCCTGGAGGGCCCCACACCATTCCGGCTTCATGCTGCCTCTAATAAAGATGCCTGTGCTGCATAGCTATGCACCACTCCCATGGTATGCAGATGTAGCTCATGCATATTTATGAGGGACAGCATGAAAACCCGAACAGTGTTTGGAACACCAGGACTGGAGTTGGGGAACTCTGCCGTAAAGCAGCAGCCAACAGGGCCACACACCCACCCACAGGCCCCATTGGCCAATGCCTCCTGGAGAGGCAAGACATTGGGCCCTGCCTGTATCTCCCAATACTAGCAGTTGCATACCTTAGCAATGCCACCCTACTCCTGGGTATATGGTACAGAGCTATCAAACGTTCCCTATGATAACTGGCAGATATCAATTCCTACGTTAAGCACAGTTTGCTCATTGAGCTCCACCATAACAATCATTCTGATGTCTGCGGTGTTTGCTGCAGGTCTGGTCTCTGACAGTGTTCACCACCCTGGGGAGTGACCCCCCAACAGCCTTGTGTACCATATCCATGCCTGTACTATGCCCATGACTGGTGTGGTGGGTATGGATGCTGACCACCTCTATAGTAGCACAATGCTGGCATAGGTGTGGGGGTGGCTGTCTGTCTATCCAGTGTGTGGTGGCTGCAAACACCTTCCACAGCCCACACTGCCAGCAATGTTGCCAGTATTGGGCTGCCAATGTGCATAATGAGGAGCAAGGTACCATGGGTATAGGCCGGACAGGGTGGCCTGGCCAGGGTGCATCTGCACAGGGCATAGGGCAGTGACAGGCACATTGTAGTGCCCGGCCACCACCTACACAGACAGGGTGACCTCAGTATATCCTGCTGAGAGATCACTCTCACCCTGACTGTGCAGTGACCACAGCATGGCTAGGCACTCCCATAGTGCTATCTAGTATTTCTCTCATGTGATAAATATGGGTTTCCTTTTGGGGCCCAGTCACTGATGTATCTGCTTGCTGTGTATGCTGACATCCCAGTTCTGGGTGCAGGCATCTCCACTGGGCACTAGCAGACTGTTTGCAGCTGGTAGGTGTTGTGATGGAGTGGCTTGCAGGGTGCAGTGGCTGATGGCTTGCACCAGGGGAATATCAGATAGTGGTGGGGTGCAGTATACCATATCCAGGCCTAATGTCTGTCTGCTATTGTGTTATGGCTGTGTACAGAGCTGCATTGACTGCCCTGTGGGGTGTCTGTTCCTCAGCAGGACTAGGGTTAATGTCCCCCTCTACTGCCACCTTTGCAGGGAGGTAGACTGTGGATCTTTTGATGGGAGACCCTGTTTGCCACCCTCAGCCCTGGGGGAGGGGGAGGGGGGGTGGTGGTGCATGGGGGCTACACCTGACTGACACAGACAGAGATGTCCAAGGTGTTCCTGCAGAACCTACCTATCTCACACAGTAACACTGCTTTGGACCTGCGCCATGGACGGTGCTGTGGACCTGGTGCTGGGCGCCTCACTGCACCCTCAGGGTGAGCACAGTACCCGCACAATGTGACGGTGTGTAGCTACTCTGTGCCAGTACAACACACGGTCAGTACCCCCTACCAGGCCGAGGTGCTGTGGGGGTGCACATGGTCAGTTCCCCCTACCAGGCCGAGGTGCTGTGGGGGTGCATTCCCCATGGTGTGTATCTGTGGACAGCTGATTTGCATGTGCAGTGCATCATGGGTGTGACTGGCACAATCCAACCCTGTGAAACCCCAGCACCTGCTCACAGGCTCTGATGAACCATAGGCCATCACACGTACATCTGCTAGGATAATGCATAGGTGCAAGACACCCTACAGAGTCTGTAAGATAAGATGCCCACACTGGTAAAAACACACGTACCCACGCACGTAAAAACACACGTACCCACGCACGATTGTACGCGCGCAGCTACGCACGGGGCTACGCACGTACCAATGCACGCAACCTCGCACGCACCAATGTACGTGGCTAGGCACACTCCGAGGGTGTTTTTCTGACACCAATACTCAGCGTAACGAAAAACATGCCTCCTCTTTCCCTCTGTAATGTACAGGGTGATGCCTGGGACAGCCTTCTGCATTAGGCACACTGGGGACTCGAACCCATGCTGCCTGTAACAGCGGTCAGTACCGTAACCATTGTGCTACAGCTCTGTTTCAGTGCTTTGTGTCTGTACGTCTTCTTACGTTTAACGCGCAGTGATGCGCCACGGCGCCCGGTAACGCTCGTTAATTTTTTTAACGCGCGTTAGTGGTGACGATGTACCGCCCATGTCCTTATTTGGGGTTTTTGTTACTACCGTGGCTCCTAACGCTAATTGCACTAACGCAGTTTAGTAAACATACCCCTAAGTCTGTCCCCTTATGCTTTATAACAAAGACCACTAACCATTTTATTAGCCACCCTCTGTACCAACTCCATCCTGTTTATATCTTTTTGAAGGTGTTGTCTCCAGAACTGCACACAATACTCCAAATGAGATCGCACCAAAAATTCCTTTTTTTCTGTTGGCCATTCCATTCCCTATGCACCCACACATCCAGTAGGACATCAACAACATCCCAAATAAGTCTTGAATTATGTAATATTGCATCACATTGCATAATACCAGCATACACACATCATCCAGAGTTGATTGCATCATTTTCTGATGCAATGCAATACTACTGCCAGACGGCTGCTGAAGCCATCTGACGTCAGCAGTGTACTATACGCAGTCGGAAAGGAAAGTAATCTGGTATTCTGTTCCGATATTGAAAGCCTCCCCGAGCAGCCAATCACCTGACCAGCTCAACGGCATAAAATCTGCCGTTGCCGGGGCTTCTATTGAGCGGTGCTGTGATCCGGGGTGAGAGCAGGAGCTCCCCCTTCCTCCCCGAGCAGCCAATCACCTGACCAGCTCAACGGCATAAAATCTGCCGTTGCCGGGGCGCGCCCGCGCCTGAGGGCCTCGCAAGAGGGCCCTTTGGCGTGGCCCTTAGGCGTTGGTCCGTGGCGTCGGTGTCTGGAGGCTAGTTTGATGTCCTGCATATCTATCTGGGTAATGTGCTGTTCCATGTCTCTCTCCTCTCATCTGTTTCTTTACTCTGCTCTGTCCTATCTTATAATTGGCGTTCCTTTCTTTTTCACTAAATGATGTGTTATTGTAAACCGCTCTGATGCCTTTTTGGTCTGAGCGGTATATCAAATTCGAATAAATAAATAAATAAAATAAATAAATAAATTCTGGCTTTCGCTGTCACCTTTTCTACCTGCTTAGACACTTTAAGATCATCAGAAACAATCATGCCCAGGTCCCACTCTTCTTTCGTGGACAAAGTGCATTGCCCCCTACACTGTACTGCTCCCTTGGAATTTTGCATCCCAAATACATGACCCTGCATTTTTTAGCATTAAATTTCAGCTACCAAATGCTTGACCATTTTGCAAGCTTAGCTAGATGCCTTCTCATGTTAACTATTCCTTCCTAGGTGTCTACTCTATTGCAGATTTTGGTATCATCCGCAAAGAAGCAAATCTTACTTGACAGCTTTTCTGCAATATCACTAACAAAGATGTTAAAAAGAATTGGACCAAGGACAGATCTCTGCGGCACATCATTAGGCATTCCTAACAGGGACTACACATTTCAAGCAAAGGTAAGAGTTTGTGGCTTTTTAAATTATTAGCTCTCTGTCTGGGAGCTCTTAAAAGGGCTTTGGTACATTTTTAATACAAAGTTACATTCTTTTTGTGCTTTAGTTTAAAAGGGGAAATATTTTCTTTAGTGGGGTAGGTTTAAAACACTGCTTTAGCATCTTTCTCATCTCTTTGAAGCTACTAACACCTCATCAGGTGTTAGCTCCCTCCCTGCCCCCCCCCCCCCAACTCACACCCACCCCTAGTCAGCAGCTGTGCTTCATAGGGCACCTCCCCAATTAACTACACCGGGACTTGGAACAGCCCATTTTGAACACACTTAAAGAGATTTAACTGCTTTTTCTCTGAAAGGACGGCTGGGAAACCAGCTGGTACTTTGGTAGGTCTCTCTCTCTTTTGCTTTAACAGATACCTAAACTCCACCAACTGAACAATGGCTGGGAAAAATCATATTGCTAAAGCTGTTCCCCCCATTATAGCTTCTGCCTCTATCCAGACAGAGGACCCAGTGCCATTTGAAGGATCAGTTCCATGTGCAGGATGCCTGCATGCTGAAGCTCTCAAGAAACAAGTGGAAGAACTCAGAGAGGAGGTGGCGAGGCTGAGGAGCATTCAAGACAGTGAGAAGTACATTGATGAGATGCTTCTTGCAACATCCAAGCTCTCCAGCAGAGAAGATCGGTGCCTACAGAATGATGAAGGTTGGACACTAGTCACCAGGGCCTGCAGAATCACCAAGGGGAGGGGAGGAGTGGCCTAGTGGTTAGGGCAAGGTACTTCAGGCCGGAAGGTCAGGGGTTCAAATCACACTAGAGGACAGCAACCTTGGGCCGGAAGGACTGGGGTTTCTAGTCCCACAGGTGCTCCTTGTGGTCTTGGGCAAGCCACTTAACCCTCCAATGCCCATGTTCCCTGTAAGTATTAGTGTATGTGTCTCATATCCCCTTGTGTTAAATGTATCCCCCAATTGTGTTGTGACCACTTTGATTGAAGGATAAGGTGGTATACAAAACTGTCTAAATAAATAAACCAACTACTCCAGCACTTGAATTGAAGAACTATTATGCAGCCCTGGAAGTGGAGGAGGTGAAAGCATCCCTGAAAAGAGAAGAACCAGAGCTCAAGCACCCCAAAGTTGCAGAATCAGTAACCACAAGGAAACGAAGTGTAGTGATTGTTGGTGACTCTCTTCTGAGGGGTACTGAGGCGTCTATCTGCCGACCAGGCTTGAGGTCCAGAGAGGTATGCCAAAATCCAAGATGTTATGGAGAGTTTGCTGAGACTGATCAATCCCACTGACTATTAACTAATGTTGCTAATCCATGTTGGCATAAATGATACTGCCAGGTATCCCTCTGAGCATATCAAAAGTGACTTCATGATTCTGGGACAGAGGGTGAAGCAGATAGGGGTGCAGGTGGTGTTCTCTTCAATCCTCCCTGTTGAGGGTAAGGGCCAAGGCAGAAAATCTTGCATCCTGGAAATGAATGCATGGCTGCGTGGATGGTGTCATCGAGAGCGTTTTGGTTTCCTGGACCACGGGATGCTGTTTTAAAGGTTGCAGAGATAGCATCCATCTGTCCAAGAAAGGTCAAAGTGTCTTCAGTAGTAGACTGACTAATCTACTGAAGAGGGCTTTAAACTAGATTCATTGGGGATGGGTGAAGAAAGCCCCAGGTAAGTGAAAGCCCCCAGATAAGTGAAACATTAAAACCTTTATGGAAATGGGTAAAAGGCGCAACATATTGAAAATGCTGTCTATAAATGCCCATAGCATGGGAAATAAGATCCCAGATGTTGAAGTTTTAATGGGAGAGGCTGACTTGGATTTAGTGACAGTTACAGAAACATTGTTAACAGAAAACCTTGACTGGGATGTAACTATACCAGGCTATACTTTATTCAGAAAGGACAGGGTAGAAAGAAGGGGAGGAAAAGTGGCATTATATGTAAAAAAATAATATTAAAGCTTTGGAACTACAGAGCTTAAAAGGGAGAGAAGAGGCACTGTGGGTTAAAGAGGGAAAGAATAATCTATTTGCATTGGTGTGATATACAGACCTCCCTCACAGGAGGAAGAGATGGATGTAGAGTTAATTGAAGACATACACATTATTGCTAGGAAAGGGGAAGCACTACTGATAGGGAATTTCAATATGCCAGATGTTGATTGGAACTTCCTGCTGCAGTATCATCTCGAAGCAAGGAGATCCTGGATTCTCTAAAGGGAGAACTATTCAGGCAACTGGTAACAGAACCCACATGTGAAGGGGCCATACTGGACTTGGTGCTTACCAATGGTGAATGTGTTTCTGATGTTATAGTGGGAGATCATTTTGCATCCAGTGATCACAGATGGGGTGGTTCAGTATTAGGACTAGGGCTATTAGAATCCATTCAAAAGCAAGGGTCTTACAATTTAGGAAAGCAAAACATTGCCAAGATGGGCCAATACCTCAGAGAGTCATTAGCAGGATTGGAACAGCTGGGGGATGTAGAAAACCAGTGGACAAAACTGAAAGGGGATATTTTAAAGGCAACCAACCTTTTTGTTAAAATGAAAAATAAAGGGAAAAGGAAAAGGAGACCACTATGCATTTCGAAAGAGGTAGCTGAAAAGATGAAGAAAAAGAGGGAGGACTTCATGAAGTACAAGAGATCACAGAGAGAAGAAGACAGGCATCTATATTTGGAAAAACTTAGAGAAGCTAGCCAAGTAGTCAGGAAAGCAATGATTCAAAAAGAGGAGGAAATAGCAAATGCAATAAAATGGGGGGATAAGACATTTTTCAGATATGTTAGTGAGAAGAGGAAGGGTAAAAGTGGTATTGTCAGACTCAAGGGTGAAGGGGAGGAATATGTAGAAGCTGATGAGGATAAAGCAGAATTGCTCAACAAATATTTCTGTTCTGTGTTCACAGATGAAGAACCAGCAGCAGGACCTCATAAAACACCCACAAACAGGAACAGAAGCAAGGGGCATCTTGAACAATTTTCAAAAGACTGTGTTCGTGAGAAACTAGCTAAACTTAAAGTAGACAAAGCGATGGGACTGGATGAGATACACCCTAGAATACTGAGGGATCTTGGGGACATTCTAGCAGCTCCACTAATTGACCTTTTCAATACCTTGTTGGAGTTGGGAGTGGTGCAAAAGTACTGGAGAGAGGCATATGTGGTCCCTTTACACAAAAGCGGCAGTAAGGATGTGGTTGAAAACTACAGGCTGGTTAGAACTTCGGTGGTGAGTAAATTATTGGAAACGCTGCTGAAAGAGAAATTAGTGAGGTTTCTGGAGTCCAGTAGACTGCTGGATCTGAGGCAGCATGGGTTTACCAGAGGCAGATCTTGTCAGACAAATTTGAATGATTTCTTTGACTGGGTGACCAGGGAGTTGGACCGAAGGAGAGCCCTAGATGTGGTATACTTAGATTTTAGTAAAGCGTTTGACACTGTTCCGCACAGGAGACTTATAAACACGTCTGACTGTGTTAGAAATTGTTTGAGTGGAGGTGACAAAGGGTACAGGTAAATGGAGCTCATTCAGAGGAGAAGGATGTCACTAGAAACATAGAAACATGATGACAGAAAAAGACCACATGAGGACTCCAGAAACCTTGCCATCCTCTGTTTCAGCAGCATTTCCAAGATAAACAGTAAACAGCATAATTTCAGAGTAATTAACTTCAGGGGAACAGTTACAGTCAGTGATGGGTAGGTTGTGATAGGAGATTTGATTCAGGGGGCTAACTGTCATGTTTTGTCGTTCAAGAAATGTTCCAGACAGAGGTGTGGTTTTAGTCTTTTCCTGAATCACATCAGATTGTTAGTGGCATGGAGGCCTTCTGGGAGTGTGTTCCATAGAGCTGGAGTGAAGAGGAAGAAAGCTCTTTTTGACGTCATGCAGTTGGACTTTGCATTCATTGTTGGGATATGAAGTGTGTTCAGGGAACCTGTTCTTCTGTTCCTTTTATCAGATGTCTTCCAAATCAGTGATTGTAGGTAGGTGGTGGACAAGCCGTTAGTGACTTTGAAGGTTATGAGTATGGATTTTGATGCTTGTCTTCCTTCTCTATGATCTCTTGTATTTTACAAAGGCCACTCTCTTTTTCTTCACCTTTACAGCTACTTCTTTTGAGAACCATGCATGCATGCAGTGTGCCGTTGTGGCCTCCTTTTCCTTTTACATTTATTTACTTAACAAAGAGGTTTGTTGCCCTTAAAATATCCCCTTTCAATTTTGCCCATTGCTTTATTACATCCCCAGCTGTTCCCATCCCACTAAAATCTTCTTGAGATATTGTCCCATCTTGGCAAAGTTAGTTATCCTAAAGTCTAAGACCCTCACTTTTGTATGGATTTTATCAGCCCTAGTCCTAATACTGAACTACATTATCTGGCGATCACTGGATGCAAGAAGATCTCCCACTACAACAACAGAAACACTTTCCTCATGTTTCATGTACCTAAGGACTCTTTAGTAGGTTATCCAGTCTGCTGCAAAAGATACTTTGGCCCGTCTTCGATAGGTGGACACCATCCCCACTCTGCAGCCCTTGGAAAATCATACCATGGTCCATGAAACCAAAATGCTCTCAATGACGCCATCCATGCAGCTATGCAGGATGCAGGCTTCTCTGCTTTCGCCTTTACTCTCGACAGGGAGGACTGAAGAGAAAACCACCTGCGCACTATCTGCTTCGCCCTCTCTCCCAGAGCATAAAGTCATACTTGATATGCTCAGGGGGATACCTCGCAGTATCATTTGTGCAGACATGGATGAGCAGCATCAGATAATAATCAGTAGGCTTGGTAAGTCTTCGCAAACTCTCCATAACATCTCAAATTTTGGCACCTGGAAGACAGCACACTTCCCTGGACATCAAGTCTGGTCAGCAGATGGACACCTCAGTATCCCTCAGAAGAGAGTCACCAACCACCATTACTCTCCACTTCCAGGGCTGCATAATGGTTCTTCAATTCAAGGGCTGCAGGAGTTGGACTGTTGCTTCTTCAGGCTTTGGTGACTAGTATCCAACTCTGTTCATTCTGTAGCATATCATCTTCATCTCTGTTGGAGAGCTTGGATGCCTCCAGAACCATCTCATCAATGTATTTCTCACTATCTCGGATGCTTCTCAACCTTGCCACCGCTTCTCTGAGCTCCTCTACTTGTTTCATGAGGGTTTCAGCTTGCAGGTATCATGCACATGGAAGTCATCCCTCGACTGGGATTGGGCTCTCCATCTGGACAGAGGCAGAAGCTGTAACAGGGATGAAAGCTTTGGCAACATGATTCTTCCCAGCCATAGTTCTGTTGTTGGAGCTGTGGTACCTTGGTTGCAATAGAGACCCTGTAGGGAGAGAAAGGGATTGTAGGACTTAATAGCTATGGTTGGGCAGACTGGATAGGTCCTATGGTCTTTATTAGCTGTTCTTTTCTATATTCCTTTCATAAAATTACCTCTATCCATATTGACTATTGATGGCCACTGTGACCAGTATCCATATAGTTTAGGCCTGCTATTTAGTAGACCTAAACTAAAAGCATAGACTATATAGCAGATGAAAATCACTGCTATCCAGAAAATAATTTTCCCTCTTCCCTCTATCCAACAGTTCACTATGGGGGTCATTTCAAAAGCCTTATTCTTACTTTGGATGTCTGAAAACAGGTTTAGGGATGTCCAAAGAACAGAGACATCTCCAGAGTCATTTTAGAATCTGGCTCTGAGGACGTCGCCAGTGTGAGGAGGTCCAAGTCTGAACGGGGGCATAGATGAAGTGTAGCTAGGGCATTCCCAGGATCCTGGATGTCCCCGCCTGATCTCAGAAACATCATGGACATCTGTCATCACATCTAACATTAGACCTGCTCCAGGAAGGAACAAGCATATGAAAAGTGCTTGTTTTAGCTGAAAAACATCCAGAGGGTGTGGAAAAGAGAGCACTCCATCATCCCTAGTACTGAGCACAATGTCAATGACAGCAGCAATGGGATTTGAACCCTGGCTGCCCTGTTCCAAACTCACCACTTTAACCAATAGGCTATATTAGAAGTTCAGGCCCTGAAATATGGCTCTGGGGTTGCCTTGTAGATGTCCCTCTTGTGCATTGTGAAATCATGTTTGCATCTGGACATGCCTGCTTTTTTTTTTTTTTTCAATTCTTTTATGCAAATGCTCAAATTTATCTATATAGAACCTACTCTTAAAGGTTTTAACTACCTAGTATTGTGTGAAAGAAAGGATAGTTAAAACCTTTAAGAGTAGGTTCCATATAGATAAATTTGAGCATTTGTATAAAAGAATTAGATAGTTGTAACTGCTCAAGGAGAAGACCATTGACAGCTGCTTTTTTTCCAGACATTCTGTCTTAGACATAACAGATTGCATGTGGATGTCTCTTCTAAAATTGCCCTCCATATGAATAGTTTTGGAGCCTGACATATCCACATAGTATTTGAAAATCTATTATAGTAAATTTATACATTCACTGGCCACTGGTGAACATAAAAATTCTTTTGAAAATGAGCACCCCTCTTAATTTTGCTTAGTTCTTCATTACTTATGTAAGAGGATGTAAAAGTTCCTTACCTTTACTAATTGTGTACAAGGCTCCAAAAGGACACATATTGATGAGATCAATGGCCTCAGCCTGAGGATTTTTGACAACAAATAAAACTCAGAGTTTAGAAGTTGCCTGGGCTTTCTCTTTTGAAATATTCCAGGAGTCATGGTTGGAGTCCCTGGAGCTATAAGAGAGGGAGTAGAGCTTGAAGCAGCTGAGAGGAGCCCTAGTGAATTTTGTAGAAAAGTGGAAAAATGCTCAGGAGTAACACCAGTTCAAAGGAGTGTGTTCCTGCAATCAAAGAGGTTCTGCACCAAGGACTTAACGGCAACAGGAAATTTTTCTAAAGTGAATTCAGAGAAAATCTTAGAGAAAAGCCACTGAGGTGAGAAGAATTTCATTTCGGCGCATGGTATCCATCTTGTGAATCCAAGGATTTCACATGAGAAGAATTATTCAACAACTGGACTCAGGTATCAAAAAGAGAGAGTCCCAAAGAATCTAGCCAGTGTCTGGAAATAGCCTGATAGGAATTCTAAGCCAACAGAAGCCCTTGATTCTCCAGGAACAAGCAGGAAGTCAGTCCTCACATATGGGTGACGTCGGCACCGACGGAGCCCTCGTGCGGAGCAATTCCCCAGCTTTCAAAGAAAGCCTTTGGGATTGCATCGCGCATGCGCGGTCCCCTTCCCGCCCAAGGGTACCATCTTGCTCAGTCTCCCTTTTTCCGCAGAGCCCAATGGATGTAGTCCTACTCCCTCGCAGAAAAATTGCGTCAAAACTCCTGAAGATTCTCTTCTTCGGCCCGGTTTGACGCCGCTTCCCCTTCCCGCCTCGGTTTGGTACACCGGTATCAAGTCCGGTCACTTTTTTTTTGTTTTGTCTTTAGTGACTAGCGTTTGTGCTTTTTTTGTTTTTCACTAGCAGCCCGGTCGTTTGACCTCGCAGGAGCCCTTTTCCCCCCGATGGCTGCCAGCGGGTTTAAAAAGTGTGATCGGTGTAAAAGATTAATGTCTCTCACCGACACACATGACTGCTGTCTCCGCTGCCTTGGGCCCAACCAGGACCCGAAGGTCTGTGGCCCGTATAGAAAAATGCCCTCTAAGACACTTAGAAGTAGGCAGCAGCAGCATGAAAGGATTTTCTCAGGGTCTGCATCCACCTGGGTCCAGACCTCTTCAGAAGCCTCGGCGTCTTGGGAGCTATCTGACTCCGAGCAATCTGAGCGGGGGTCTCCCTCGCGGGAACACCGGAGGAAGAAGAAACCTGCGAGGGTGGCATTGTTGGATGCCTCTGATCAGCCTGGGTCCTCGTGGGCCAGGTTGCGGAGTCCTGACCGCTGCCCGGGTCCTCGAAGTCGGAGCGGCCTGCAAAAGTACCTCACACGGAACCGAAGACGCCGAGGAAGGTAACTGCTCTTGTCCTTGTTGACTCTCTTCTCCGGGAGAACCGGCATCGGGCCTGATGGCGTCAGGACCCAAGCCGGAGGCTGCGGAACCTTCTAAGCTTGGTCTCAGAATGGCAGCCTTGGAGCGCAGCATGTCTGCCTTCATGGACCAGCAGCAGGCACTGATGGCCGGTCTTACCAGTCCATCCACCCCGACCACCGGGACCTCGACGTCCAAGTTGACCTTGGAGGCCGAACCGATCCTCCAGACTCTTCGAGCTCGAGTCGATCCTCTGCCAAGGTCTCCCTTGACCTCCCATTCGGGGCCGAGGTCATTGACGCCGGTGGTGTTGGGGCAGTTGAGACCATAGCCCTCATGGCTGGAGCCCATCGATTCCTCCTCAGAGTACTTGGCATGGGAAATGGAAGACAAAGAGTCCCTGGACACCCACCGGACCCGTGTGTCCCATCAGACTCGCCGGGGTCTGAGCCTCAAAGAAGGAGGATACCCGGTTCTTGGACTTCATCAGGGACATGGCCAAGGCTTTGGCATTCCCGGCGGACACCGAGGAGGAGCCTCGAGCTGAGGAGCTCGAAGCCCTCCAGTATGACTTTCCCCCTCGGGAAGCCCTTTCGGTACCGGTTCCTCCGATGTTGGAACAGCTGATGCTCTGCATGTGGGAGTCACCGGCCTCAATGCCGGTTCTCAGCAAGCGGGTCAATTCCATCTATCGAGTCCGCAAGCACCCTGGGTTCCAAAAGGCACAGCTGCCGCACAACTCCATGGTTGTGGAGTCGGCCATGCACAGGCTCAGGAGCCAAAAAACACACTCCTCGGTGCCCCCTGGCAGGGAGGCCTGGAACCTGGATGCCCTCGGCAGAAAGTATTACCAGGGCTCGATGCTATCATGCCGTGTCCAAACATACCAGCTGTACATGGGCATGTACTTGCGGGACCTGGCAATGGAGATTTCCGGGTTCTCAGCTGGCCTCTCCAGGGAATCCTTGCAGTGCTTCAAGAGCTTGTCCACTGGGATTCGAGAGTGCTCTAAGTTTATGTCTCGAGCAGCCTATGATGGCTTCGAGGCTTCAGCCCAGGTAGCTGCAGCCGGCATTGGTGCCCGACACCAGGCATGGCTAATGTCATCTGTCCTAGAGCCATGGGTTCAGGACAAGTTGGTTGATGTCCCTTGCCGAGGTGAGAACCTTTTTGGCAAACTCATGACTGAGAAGGCTACTGAAATCGAGTCCAAGTACTTGCTCCAGACAAGACTCTCCAAGAAGACTTCTGCCCCTTCTAAAAAGAAGGGCTCGGGTAAAAAGCCCTTTTTCCAAAGGAAGGGTGCTGCTTATTGCAACTACCCCACTCACCAGGCCTCCCCGGCTCCTCAACAGGGGCAGCAGGCCAAGGGACAGGGCCATGGCCCGCATAAGCAGAAGACCCCCAAGCCCCAGGCACTGGCTCCTTCCCAGCCAGTAGGGGTTTTTTGACTGCCACAGCATAGTCTCTCTCCAACCAGGGGTGAGGCTTTTCACAGGAGGAAGGCTGACCCTGTATGCCCACAGGTGGACAGCAATCACCACAGATACCTGGGTCCTACAAATAGTCCAAAAGGGCTATTTGCTCCACTTCAACCAGGTACCTCCCTCCTACTTTCCGGGGAGCCTCTCAGACCCCCTCTACACAGGAACCTCCTCTTGCAGGAGTTGGCCGGTCTTCTAGAGGATCAGGCGGTGGAGCCAGTGCCCCATAGCCTGCAAGGGCAAGGCTTTTACTCCAGGTATTTTCTGATACCAAAGAGAACAGGAGGTCTCCGGCCCATCCTCGACCTGCGAAACTTAAACAAGTTCCTGGTGAGGGAAAAGTTCAAGATGCTTTCCCTTGGAATATTGCTGCCTTACCTCCACCAGGGAGATTGGCTATGCTCCTTAGACCTGAAGGATGCCTATACACACATCCTCATACATCCAGACCACAGACAATATCTCAGATTTGTAGTGGGAGGAAACCATTTTCAGTACAGAGTACTTACATTCGGCCTAGCCTCTGCTCCCAGAGTGTTTACTAAGTGTCTGGCAGTAGTGGCAGCCTTCCTCAGGAACCAGGGAATTTTCGTCTTCCCGTACCTGGACGACTGGCTCATCAGGGCCCCATCACCTCAAGAGGCCCAACGGGCCACAGCTTGCACTGTCAACATACTGCAACATCTAGGCTTTGTCATAAATCAAGCAAAGTACACTTTGCTCCTTACTCAGAACTTAGAGTTCATAAGAGCAAGGCTAGACACCCTTCAAGCGAAGGCTTACCTGCCAGAGAACAGGATCAGAGTGTCCAAATGACTACTGAAGTCATTGACCTGGTGGCTTCAGCCATCCATACTACTCGAGGGAATTCCTTTCCAGCCTCCCTCGTACACAAGAGTGCTGAAGACAGATGTATCCCTGCTGGGCTGGGGAGCCCATTGCCAGGACTCATGCACTCAAGGGTTGTGGTCTCCTCAAGAGAAGATGCAACAAATCAACCTCTTAGAGCTTCGAGCGATACGCCTAGCTCTCCGAACCTTCTGTCATGTTCTCTCACATCAGTCTGTCTTGGTGCAGACAATCAGGTGGCTATGTTCTACGTGAACAAGCAGGGAGGGATGGGGTCCCGTATCCTCTGCCAGGAGACACTGGACCTCTGCTCCTTTGCAATCTGACAGGGTATGTCCCTCAAAGCAGTTTACCTGCCATGTCAGGAGAACTTCCTAGCAAACTAAGCAGAGTTTTCCAACCTCACGAGTGGCAGCTGAATCCGGAAGTAGCCCAGCAGATCTTCCACTGCTGGGGACATACGTCCATAGATCTCTTTGCCAGTCTGCAGAATCATCAGTTGCCCAACTTTTGCTCCAGGCAGCCACATCCCTAAAGGATGGCTGCAGATGCTTTTCTAATCTCCTGGTCCATGGGCCTCCTGTATGTGTTTCCTCCCATGCCTCTGGTGGCCCAAACTCTATTCAAAATCCTTCGAGACAAGGCCTCTGTCATTCTGGTAGCTCCCAGAAGGCCAAGACAACCTTGGTTCCCGCTTCTCCTCCAGCTGGCAGTGGAAACCCCACTCCCTCTGGGGATGCAGCCTGACCTCCTGTCCCTGGAGCAGGGCTCTATCTTACATCCCTACCTCAGGTCCCTCAACCTGATGGCATAGCTGCTGAAAGGATAGTGCTGGCTCCTCTCCTCCTGCCTACGAATGTAGAAGAAGTGTTACTGGCCTCAAGGAAGCAGTCCACTAGGATAACCTATGCCTTCAAGTGGCATAGGTTTGAGGTGTGGTGTAACTAGCACAATGAAAACCCTTTCTCTTTTCTTGTACCAGTGGTGTTGCAATACCTGCTTCACCTCTCAGAATTAGACCTCAAGTCTAACTCTATCAGGGTACACCTGAGTGCTTTGTCAGCACACCACTCTTCAGTGGAAGGACGCCCTCTTTTGGTTCACCCCTTGGTGTCCAAATTCCTCAGAGGTCTACGTCTACTAAAACCCCCAGTTCGTCCTCTGGCAACTGAGTGGGGTTTGAATGTGGTCTTGCAACAGCTTACTCGCCCACCTTTTGAGCTGATGTCCACTTGCCATCTGCGCTTCCTCTCCTGGAAGGTGCTCTTCCTGGTGGCACTCATACCTGCCAGGCAAGTGAGTGAACTACAAGCCCTTGTTTCAGAAAGACCGTACACACGGTTTTATAGAAACGGGGTGGTCCTTTGCACCTTACGAAAGTGGTCTCTCCATTCCACCTCAACCAGGAGGTAGTTCTTCCAACATTCTTTCCCAGACTGCATGCTAGCCGGGCAGATGCGGTTCTGCATACCCTTGATTGTAAAAGGGCATTAGCCTTCTACCTGGAGCATACACGGGGAAATCGAAGAGCTACTCAGCTCTTCGTTTCTTATGACCCCAGTAAGCTGGGGTTACCTGCCACCAAGCGCACGTTATCCACATGGATGGCAGACTGCATTGCCTGGGCGTATAGGGCAACCGACCTCCCATTGCAGGGTCGAGTCACGACCCACCTTGTCAGGGCTAAGGCCGCATCAGTGGCTCACTTCCGCTCTGTTCTGCTGGCAGACATCTGCCGGGCCGCCGCCTGGTCTTCAAGCCAGACTTTTGCAGCCCATTACTGCTTGGAAGAGAGTCCCGACGGGACAGTGTTTTTGGCCAGGTGGTACTCCGTAACTTATTTGAGGTTTAGGCAACTCCTACCCTCCGGCTCTCTGGTGTCAGGCTGCCGGGGGTGTTGTGTCTCCGCTGAATTCCTATCACAGCTGCTGCGGCTCTTCTAGAGGGAGCCATTTTTCAGCTAGGGGTTCTCGGTAGCCTATAGCTAGGAAGTCCCATATGTGAGGACTGACTTCCTGCTTGTTCCTGGAGAAAGCGTAGTTACTCACCTGTAACAGGTGTTCTCCAGGGACAGCAGGAATCAGTCCTCATGACCCTCCCTCCTCCCCTGGAGTTGCAGTCCTATTATTCATTTTTATTCATTTTGCCGTCTTTTTAGCTATGTCATTTGATGAGCAAGATGGCACCCTTGGGCGGGAAGGGGACCGCACATGCACGATGCAATCCCAAAGGCTTTCTTTGAAAGCTGGGGAATTTCTCTGCACAAGGGCTCTGAGGACTGATTCCTGCTGTCCCTGGAGAACACCTGTTACAGGTGAGTAACTATGCTTTACAGGATGAACTATATTCTGACTATCTTGATTTTATAGAACAGATAGTGAAATGGAAGAGTAGCCTAATGATTACAACACTGATCTGGTGAACCAAGAGACCAGAGTTTGATTCCCACTAGCACTCCTTGTGTCATTGGGCAAGTCACTTTACCTTCCATTGCCTCAAAAAATCTAAGTTATCAATGTCCCTGTTTAATGTACATTGTGAAATTTAAATTATAATGTAAACCACATTGACTGAAATGATAAAGTGGTATAAAAAAACGGTTACATGAATAAATAGATATTCATGACTCAAAGGAACTGTAACTTATACTTCAATAAGATTTTCTAATTTTGGAACAGTAGCTACTGGAGTGAAGGACTTCTTATTCCTATATCCTTATAGAGTATCTCAAGCTCCAAAGGCCTTGAAATGTGTCTTTTGTCCCGCCTGAGGAACCTCCAGAGGTTCCCTAGGGTACATAAAGCCCCCCCCCCCCCCCAACACACACACACACACACACACACAGCTCTCTAATATGTCGCTTTGTTCATAGGTAAAAAGGGTGTTTTATACTGTATAGTAGGGATCTAAAATGAATCCTATTAAAATGTAATATTTTCCATAATTATACATAACTTTGGTGTGATATAACATTAAATAAATGTTCATTACCACCATCTAAAAAGAAGCATAGCAGGAAGAGATGGGTTATAGATTAGTCATTTTGATGATCTATTTTATTTGTACCACAAGCCCATGATGAACTGTGGCAATAAATATAGGTGATACGTAAGCAATGTTTATAGAGAAACAGCAAACGTAGCTTAGAATAACTTCCAATGATAAAAAAAATGCCCACAAATATAATAATCAACAGTAACAAATATAAATAACCATTTCCATCTAGGAAAAGAGTGAGGCCATTATCTCTTTAAATTAAACGAAAAAGCAAAAAGAAAGTTCTTCAGAAATGCTAGGTTTGCATAGAACTCAAATCCCCTCTGTTTAAACAGGGTGATTAATATCAGTTCCTGTAGGAAATTAAATTCAGGGAAGAACAGTAATATGCAGATATGTAGATTTCCAGGCAGAATGGCTAGCCCTGGGTTGCAGAGTCAGGTTGATTAATCTGCATCACTGGAATACAAAATGAAGTACCAAGGCTCTCCTGGGTTAGCACTGGAAATGACTTTTTTTTTAACACACATTAGATAAAAGAACAAGCCCGCACACACATAGCAGAAGGACTATTATATGACATGAGCTGTTTGCATGAATGGCAGGATGCTAATAGTTAAAAGTACCTAGCTATAACGTGAAAACTTTAAAGGAATTTTATTTTCATGCATTTTAATTTTTTGGCACAGGCGACATTCAGAATGAATTCATAAAATATATTGAAATTATATAAATGCGATTTAGTTAAAGCTATGTAAGGTGAAAAGATGGCCGTAGAGCATGAAGGAAAGATAAACATACTCCATCCATCCTGTGCAATTCTAAGTTGTAATTTTCGCAGATCACTGTGATATCATTCAAGCAGGCACCATGGTAAGGGGGGCACATGGTTGTAACAGAGTGAAGCTGTGTTCCCCAAATTAATTGTTCTATTTTTGAGTACGATTCAATAACAAATGCCTCCCCAAGAAAGACGCCTTCCCCGTCCCCCACTTTCAATGTGTTCTTCACTCTAGCGCCAGAGACCATTTCCATTTCCAAAACAAAAACCAGCACTGGCGTTGCATGAACAATGTGGGATGATTATGCAAAGTTAACTTGGGCGTATGCAAATGAGGCAAACAATAACCACTGTAACATCCATCTCCCCATATTTCAAAAGTGTTGACGCATCCACGCTATCCATTCCTCAATAAATAATATTTCTTATTATTTAATAATGTTATTTATTCTCTAGAAAAAAATATTTACAGCAAAATGCAAAATGTCATTTTCTGTCTTTTTTTTCTGTCCTTACTGGAAACCTAAGCCTGTTATTTAAAATCATTCGGGGTCTCTCCAATAATTGTATAGAAGTAGGCATTATGCTATATTATTAAAGCTGTAATTTCCTGCTGAATCTGGCTGGATGTTTCTTTTTATCACTTGGCAATTTCTATCTAGTTATGGCATAATTAAGTTTCCTGACCCTTGCTCACTCTCTTAACAGGGCGCTTAGAAATATACTAGAATTGCAGATCTTCAACCCGATGTCCTCTCTCCCTGCACAGTAATGGAATAAAATTATTAATCCAGTAATTGTACAGAACACATTACTTTGCATTGAATGTTCCTATTTCTCATTTTCTGTTAGTGACAATCAGCCAGAGGTACAAATCATTTCTGCAGGGAGCAGAGCCCTTGAAAAAAGCCTCTCATTCACTCCACTGGAGGTACCTGTGCAACTGTGATTATTCAAAATCTAACACAGTGCTAGGCTCAAGTGAACAAAACAAAGTGAATAAAATAGGCGAAGGAAAAAGATATTTCTTGCCTGTAGCTTCAAGTTTGCCAGAATTAGGACTGCAGTTCCACATCCTAAACTTCACATCTTATTGCATTTGTTATTAATGGATTAATGGTTCAGCTGCTGATGGCGCTGGTCATCTGGCATTTTGTGTGTGGGCAAGTTTCTTCTACCAAATGAAACTTTTTGAAGAAGCTTAGAAAGGTAATTTGGTCTGTTTGACTGCTGCACTAAACAATGGACTAAAATGGGTGGGTGGATGCGGAGCTTTGTAAGTATGGAAGGAGCCCTGATGTCATCACTCAACTTCCAGGAAGCCAGACATGAGCAAGGTCCTGCATGGGGCTGGGTAAGGAGCACTAGGCTCACAAAACGCACAAGGCACATTTCTAACATGATACTGGTCCTGGAGTAGGATGGAGGAGTAGACTAGTGGTTAGAGCAAGTGCCTAGTCTCTAGAAGGTTAAGGGTTTGATTCCCAGTGGCACCTCCTATGTCCTTGAGCAAATCACTTTACCCTCCGTTGCCTTGGAAGAAAAGGCCTGGTAATCTACTTCCAGTGATACATTGCCAAGAAAACCCAGAGGCAGCTGGGTCTCCAAGAGTCAGCACTGACTTGATGGCACTCAAAAAACAACAAAAAAAACCCAGTCCTGGATGGGTATCTATTTCTTTGTTAGATGTAATTCACCCAGAGGAGTAGCCTAGTGGTTAGAGCAGTGGCTTGGTAACCAGGAAATCAAGGTTTGATTTCCACTACCACAGAAGAAAGGTATGGCAAACTATTTCAAGTCACCCCTTGATGCAAAAAAAAAACAGGGACTGTTAGGTCAACATTGACTCAATAGCATATATTACATTATTGTATGTAATACACCCAACTCTAAGAGATGCCCTAAGGTGGTTTAGTCAATATTTAGCCATGGCAATCGGCAATTTTAAAACATCTGAAATCTGCCCTAACTTTATGTGGGCAATAATCCGGTTAGCAGACTGAAAATGGTTGCTACCTGGGTTAATGCTGGCACCGTATATGGACTATCCTGACACTGTCCAGACAGAATCCAAGGCAGTCAGAAGATAAAACCCATTGAATGTCAGCCCCATAAATTACAATTTTTCAGGTAAACGGAGCTTACTCTGAGGAGAAGGAGGTTACCAGTGGTGTGCCCCAGGGATCTGTTCTTGGTCCAATTCTTTTTAACATCTTTGTAAGTGATATAGTAGAAGGGCTGTCAGGAAGGTGTAGATAACATGAGGAGGGATCTAGCTAAGTTGAAGAATGGCATAGAATTTGGCAGCTGGGATTTAATGGTAAAAAATGTAAGGTCATGCATTTGGGCTGAAGCAATCCAAGGGAGCAATATAGTATAGGGGGTGAAGTACTTTTGTCCACTAAAGAAGAGCGGGACCTAGGCGTGGTTGTGTCTGATGATCTTAAAGTAGCTAAACAGGTAGAAAAGGCGATAGCAAAAGCTAGAAGGATGCTTGGGTGCATAGGGAGAGGAATGGCTAGCAGAAAAAAGGAGGTGATAATGCCTCTGTATAAGCCTTTGGTGAGATCTCATTTGGAGTATTGTGTGCAATTCTGGAGACTGCACCTTCAAAAGGATATAAACAGGATGGAGTCAGTACAGAGGGTGGCTACTAAAATGGTTAGTGGTCTTCATTATAAATCATATAAGGACAGACTTAAGAATCTTAACCCTTTCCAGGCCGAGCCCAAAACTCTCAGGATCCAAAATTCTGACTAAATATTCCTATCAAATGGTATATAATACATGACCATAGCAGAAGGAAAATCACTATTAGAACATATTGAATAAGATGGGTACAATGTTCCTGAAATATGCAAAAATTAACCCGGCTGCAGAATGTGGATTAAAATTTAAAGTAGGCCTTCAAAGGGTTAATATGTACACCTTAGAAGAAAGGCAGGATAGAGCTGATATGATTGAGATGTTTAAATACCTCCGTGGCATAAATGCACAGGGGGAGAGCCTCTTTTGATTGAAAGCAAGTTCTGCTACGAGGGGACATGGGATGAGGGTGAAAGGGGATAGATTCAGGAGTGATATGCGGAAATATTTCTTTATGGAAAGAGTGGTGGATCCGTGGAATAGTCTCCCAGTGGAGGTGGTAGAGATGAGGACAGTATCTGAATTCAAAAAAGCATGGGACAAACACAGAGGATCTCTAAAGGAAAAAAGGGGACTGTTGTAGTGGTTGATATGCAAGGACAGACTAGATAGGCCATGTGGTCTTTTTCTGTCATCATGTTTCTATGTTTCTAGTGACATCCTTCTCCTCTTAATGAGCTCCATTCTAATGATAGCAAAATATAAACTAAGAAAACAAATATGTGCTCAAAAAGAATATCTCTAATAGATGCATAGAGAGGCCTAGCAGATTAAAAGAATGATAGTATTCACTGTGCTGAAAATGAGGGGGCTAATTTTATGAAGCTTCTAGCACATGTAAAAGCATTTGTAGATGCAGAAAGGCCTTTTATATTAAATTGCCCTACGGTATACTATGTATAAATGCGCATGTCAACTTCTATGTACGCAGTGTAAAGACATTCCTGGTGGCATCATTTGGGTACAGTTCTGATAGTCCCATGTATTTCAGAAAAATATTCGAGTACACGCATAGAGTCCATGCATGCATTTTCTCCTGTTTTAGAGCAGGTATCAATATGTGTATCAACCTTTAGTGCTATTAGGGCTGGAGCTGGGTGGCAATATTATCTTTGTAATAGGCTTAAAGAGGAGCCTTTCTAAACGTTAACATGCTGGGTAGTGCTTTTCACTCTCAGTTCTCAAGGACCATGAACAAACCAGGTTTTCAGCTTATTAATAACAGAAACATAGAAACATAACAGCAGAAAAAGACCACATGGCCTATCTAGTCTACTTTTCCATATCAACCACTACAACAGTCCCCTTTTTTCCTTTAGATATCCTCTGTGTTTGTCCCATGATTTTTTTAATTCAGATACTGTCCTCATCTCTACCACCTCCACTGGGAGACAATTCCATGGATCCACCATTCTTTCCATAAAGAAATATTTCCGCATATCACTCCTGAATCTATCCCCTTTCAGCCTCATCCCATGTCCCCTCATAGCAGAATTTGCTTTCAATCGAAAGAGGCTCTTCCCTCTGTGCATTTATGCCACAGAGGTATTTAAATGTCTCAATCATATCACCTCTATCCCGCATTTTCTCTAAAATATACATATTAAGATCCTTATGTCTGTTCTCATATGCTTTGTAATGAAGACCACTAACCATTTTAGTAGCCACCCTCTGCACCGACTTCAACATGTTTATATCCTTTTGAAGGTGCGGTCTCCAAAATTGCACACTATACTCCAAATGAGGTCGCACCAAAGACTTATACAGAGGCATTATCACCTCCTTTCTTCTGCTGGCCATTCTTCTCCCTATGCACCCAAGCATCCTGCTAGCTTTCACCGTCACCTTTTCTAACAGCTTATGTTTATGCAATTTCTTGATATACCGACCAGGCTGAACGGCATCAGAGTGGTTTACAATCACTATAAGCAGGTACTGGATCCAATACCTCATCCCAAAAGGGCTCACAAACTATGGGGTATGTTTACTAAACCGGGCTAACGGTTAACCCGGGCTATCTGCCACTAGGTCCCATATTATTCAATGGGACCAAGTTGCAGATAGCCCAGGTTAACCGTTAGCCCGGTTTAGTAAACATACCCCTATGTGTACTAAGGCAACAAAGGGTTAAGTGGCTTGCCAAGGGCCATAAGGAGTGCCTATAGGACTAGAAACCCCAGTCCCTTCAGCCTGAGATTGCTGTACCCAGGTGGGAATTAAACCCCCAGTCCTCCGGCCTGAGGTACCTTGTCCTAAAAACCAGACCACTCCTCCCTTAAAATGTAGCTACTTTAAGATTATTAGACACAATCATGTCTAGGTCCCACTCTTCTTTTGTGGACAGAAGTGCTTCACCCCCTATAATGTATCGCTCCCTTGGATTGCTGCAACCCAAATGCATGACCTTGCATTTTTTAACATTAAATCTCAGCTGCCAAATTCTAGACCATTCTTCAAGCTTAGCTAGATCCCTCCTCATGTTATCTACACCTTCCTGGGTATCTACTCTATTGCAGATTTTGGTATCATCCGCAGAAAGGCAAACCTTACCCGACAGTCTTTCTGCAATATCACTAACAAAGATGTTAAAAAGAATCGGACCAAGGATAGATTCCTGCAACACACCACTGGTAATCTCCTTCTCCTCAGAGTGAGCTCCATTTAACTGTAGCCTTTGTCGCCTCCACTTAACTGATTTCTAACCAAGCAGTAGCTTTAGGGCCCATCCCTTGAGTGCTGTTTGTTGATAAGTCATCTGTGCGGAACTGTGTCAAAGGCTTTACTGAAATCTAACTACACTACATCTGGTCACCCAGTCAAAGAAATTAATCAGTTTTTTTTTACAAGACCTGCCTCTGATGAATCCATGCTGCCTTGGATTAGGTAATCCGTTGGACTCCTGAAACCTCACTATTTTCTCTTTCAGCAGCACTTCCAATAATTTACGTACCACTGAGTCAAACTAACCAGCCTGTAATTTTCCACCACATCCTTACTTCTGGCTTTTGTGTTATGGGACCACATGCGCCTCTCTCCAGTTTTCTGGCACCACTCCCAACTTCAAAGAGGCATTGAAAAGGTCAGTCAGTGGAGCCGCTAGAACATCCCCAATTAGTTTAGCTAGTTCCCAACCAACACAGTCTTCTGAAAATCATTTGAGATGCCCTTGCTTCTGTTCCTGTTGGTGGATGTTTTCTGAGGTCCTGTTCCTGGTCCTTCATCTGTGAACACAGAACAGAAATATTTGTTAAGCAATTCCGCTTTATCCTCATCAGCTTCTACATATTCCTCTCCTTCACCCTTGAGTCTGACAATACCACTTTTGTCCTCCCTCCTTTCACTAACATATCTGAAAAATGTATTATCCCCCCATTTTATTGCATTGGCTATTTCCTCCTCTTTTTGAATCTTTGTTTTCTTGACTACTTTGCCAGCCTCTCTAAGATTTTCCAAATATAGATGCCTGTCTTCCTCTCTCTGTGATCTCTTGTATTTCATAAAGGCCTCCCTCTTTTTCCTCACCTTTTCAGCTACTTATTTTGAGAACCATAGTGGCCTCCTTTTCCTTTTACCTTTATTTACCATTTTAACAAAAAGGTTGGTTGCCCTTAAAATATCCACTTTCAGTTTTGCCCACTGTTTTTCTACATCCCCCAGCTGTTCCCATCCTGATAATGACTCCTTGAGGTATTAGACCATCTTGGCAAAGTTATTTTTCCTGAAATCTAAGACCCTGGCTTTTGAATGGATTTTATCAGCCCTAGTCCTAATATTGAACCACACCATCTGGTGATCACTAGATGTGAGATGGTCTCCCACTATAACATCAGACAACTTTCATCATTGGTATGCACCAAACCCAGTATGGCCCCTTCTGGGTTCTGGTACCAGTTGCCTGAATTATTCTTCCTGTAGAAAATCCAGGATGTAGATGATACTGAAACATAGAAAAATGACGACAGAAAAAGACCACATGGCCTATCTAGTCTGTCCTTCCAGATCAACAACTACAACAGTCCCCTTTTTTTCCTTTAGAGATCCTCTGTGTTTGTCCCATGTTTTTTTGAATTCAGATACTGTCCTCATCTCTACCACCTCCACTGATTCCACGGATCCACCACTCTTTCTGTAAAGCATAGTTACTCACCTGTAACAGGTGTTCTCCAGGGACAGCAGGAATCAGTCCTTACTTATGGGTGACGTCAGCACTGATGGAGCCCACGTGGAGCAAGTCCCAGCTTTCAAAGGAAGCCTTTGGGATTGCTGCCATGCATGCGTGGTCCTCTTCCCGCCCAAAGGTGCCATCTTGCTCAGTCAGGTCCCTTAGCTTGAGCCCGACCAAGCAGATGGCAAGGGATGGATAAAAATCCAGCAACTCATCAGGGAAGGTGGGAGGGTAGTGAGGACTGATTCCTGCTGTCCCTGGAGAACACCTGTTACAGATAAGAAACTACACTTTCTCCAGGAACAAGCAGGAAGTGGTAAGAAACTACACTTTCTCCAGGAACAAGCAGGAAGTCAGTCCTCACTTATGGGACTCCCCAGCTACAGGCTACAGAACCTGTAACCAAAAATGCCTCCTTGAGGTCATAAGCAGAAGCCAATGCCCGAAGGGGCCCGAGTCCTCGGGTCCCCGGGGCGAAACTCTTGGTAGCCGTTGAGAAGGGTTGGAGGGCAGGAGTTGCTTATACCCCAAACAAATTACGGAGTACAGACTGGCCGAACATGCTGTCCAGGCAGGAGTCCCTGTCCAGGCAGTAGTGGACAGTGAAGGTATTCACTGAAGACCAGGTCGCAGCCCAGTAGACGTCCATCAAAGACACTAAACGCAACAAAGCTACCGAAGCCACCATGGCTCGTATGCCATGTGTGGTGACCTGGTGATCCAACGGAGCACCTGCCTTCATATGAGCGAAGGTGATGCAGTCCACCACCCAGATGGAGAGGGTGCATTTTGAGACTGCCTGCCCCAGGCAATTGGGATCGTAGGTCACGAAGAGTTGGCTAGACTTGCGATGAGGCTGGGTATGTTGCAGATAGAAGGCAAGAGCCCTCTTACAGTCGGGTTTATGCAAAACTGCTGATGCCCAGTCAGCATGGGGTCTCAGGAAGAAGGTCGGCAAGACTATCTCTTGATTGAGATGAAAATCCAAGACAACCTTCGGCAGGAACTTGGGGTAAGTATGGAGGACCACCTTGTTCCTATAGAACCTGGTGTATGGGGCTTCAGCCATGAGAGCCTGGAGCTCGCTGATTCGGCGGGCTGAGGTCAAAGCCACCAGGAAGACCACCTTCCAGGATAGGTGCCGAAGCGAGCACGTTGCCATCGGCTTGAAAGGTGAATGGGTAATCTGCATGAGCACTATGTTCATGTCCCACTCCTCGGAGGGAGGCCAGATGGGAGGTTTGGGCATCAAGAGACCCCACATAAAGTGGGAGATCAAGGGTTGCTCTGAGAGGGGTTTGCCCTCTATGAGGAGGTGAGTCGCTGAGATGGCGTTCAGGTATACCCTGACAGAGTTTGACTTCAGCCCCTCCTTTGAGAGATGGAGAAGGTACTGGAGGACCCACCAAGTGGGATAAGAGAAAGGGTTGATCTGGAGCTCGGAGCACCAGACTGAGAGCATGGATGAGCAACATCGGGTAATGGTCAGTGGGCTTGATGAGTCTCGGCAAATTCTCTGTAACATCTCGGATTTTGGCACCTGGCAGACAGCACACTCTCTGGACATCAAGTCTGGTCGGCAGATGGATGCCTCAGTACCCCTCAGAAGAGAGTCACAAACCACCACTACCCTTTGCTTCCTTGTAGTCACTGATTCTGCAACTTTGGGGTGCTTGAGCTTTGGTTCTTCCCTTTCCTGGGATGCTTTCACCTCATGTGTCCAACTTTCATCATTCTGTAGGCTCCCATTTTCACCTCTGTTGGAGAGCTTGGATGTTTCAAGAAGCATCTCATCAATGTACTTCTCACTGTCTTGAATGCTCCTAAGCCTTGCCACCTCTTCTCTGAGCTCCTCCAATTGTTTCGTGAGAGCTTTAGCTTGCAGGCATATGAGATAGATTTGCATGAATACTGCCTCTATTGTATACAAATCTACTTCATGCATATGCATTAGGGATATCCAAAAACCTGACCCATTCGTGGCCCTTGAGAATTGGGAGTAAATACCACTAATGTAGGCAGTAAAGCATCAGAAATGTGCTCTCATTTTTAAACAAAAGCGACAATAGTGCACCCTATTGGACAATGGCATGCACTATTCACTCATGAGCTATAGAGTGCACTATTAAAAAAAAAAGATACAAAGATGAAAAAAACAAAAATCACCAATGAAACAAAATTGTTCTCCCTACACACCCTATAAAATATGACCACAATAGAGTGTTTACACCTGCACCAAGGTAGGCATAAGTGTCCATTAAGAGCTCATTTGGACAAGCCTTTGCACTGCTCTTTGACTAAGCAATTTTGTTCACATTACCAATGCTAAAAGAACACATTTAAATTTCATAAAAAAGGAGTTTTACAGTATTTTTGTTAGATTCCTTAACTGGCTCTTCCTGGATGTTCAGTTTAACAAAATCTACTACATACACATATAAATGTTGGCACTTAAACGTGTAGCGTGAAAAATCATCATGTATATGCATAAGTGCAGCATTTACACATGCAAAACCCTGAGATGCTGATCTTTTTCTTTTTTTAATATTTTTGTAAAGGAGCAGCTCTTAATCTTGATGCTGGCAAAGATATTTTACAAAAGGCTATGCTTTCAGCAAGCCTTTTGCAATATACTTTGCTAATTGTAAACATCTCAACTTGGATGTCAACCTATGCAAAACTGGGCTTCATATATATCAAGGCTATATGTAGAACAGATGGCTGTTGAGCTGGGAACCAATATACTTAGGGCTTCTGATTCTAGGAGTTCATAAATTGCAAATATAGGTGTTTATTTTCAAGCCAATTATGATCTTTGAAAGGGCATGAAAATTTTGTGTATATCTGTGCTTTTGTGCAAATTTCAACAATATTTTTAGGTAGATTCCAGTTTTTCCATGACCTTATTCAAAACTGAAAACTGGTATATTCTGTCTCAGTCCCTCTGATTATCTCCAGCAGTCACAATCCCCACTCAGTCTTCTTCATCCGCATCCCTCTACTCTAACCCCAGCAATCTACCTTCCTCTATCCCCAAATGCATGTCGCTCATCTTCTGATACTTCCAACACCAGACATATCTGACCCACATAGATACAGCTTACCACACACACACACAAACATACACACATCTGACATGCACTCCAATTACACCCCCACACACACATGATTACACCCATACTTTCCATTCACTAGCAAGCAAAGCACCATCACAAAATTCTAGTGCCCAAACCCCCAGTGTTCCTGAAGTCATGCTTCTGTATATTTTCCTTGCTTGCTGCAATGAGCAATGATTTCTGCTTCTAATAGATCTTGGTATAATAATAACTTCAAAATAAAATTTAAATATTGTGAGAGGATGTGTTCTTCTTTGAGATTCATCCACTGCTTGTGCTTCATTAGGTGGAGCACAGAAACCGCAAGATAGCGCAGGCGAGTTAAGGTAAGCGCTGCCCTGTGGGTTCTGAGCTATTGCTTCCACTGCAGGTCCCAAAGAGAGGTGACAGTAGTGGCAATAGGGTCAGAGGGGTAGGGCAGCAGGATGAAGGGGCCTGCCTAGGGTGCCTCTAATCCTTGTACCAGCCCTGCAAACTTAGATTGTATCACTCTAGAGTACTGATTAAGACTGCAAGGAAAAGATACTCTTTGCTGGGACTTTGCAGCTGTTTAATGGAAGCCTTGCAGAAATAAAACCCTAGTACTGGGTTTATTTTGCTGGGAAATTACAAAAAAAAATGTTGTTTAAAATGGCAAGGGAAAGGAACTGTTTGCTGGGGCTTTGCAGATGTTAGAAGGCTTGAAGGAATAAAGGCAGTGCTTTGGGGTTTATTATGTTCAGAAGCTACAAGAGAAAAGTACTGCAAACTGCACAAGCACTGGCAAGTTAAATGCAAGGCATTGATAAAGCAGGCAAAGAGAGTATTTGAGAAGAAACTAGCTGTAGACATTTTCAAGTATATTTGTAGCAAAAAACCTGTGAGAGAGTCATTTGGACCATTAGATGATAGAGGGGTAAAAGGAGCAGTAAAAGGGGACAACTCTATAGCGGAGAGACTGAATGAATTCTTTGCTTTGGTCTTTACTGAGGAAGATGTAGGAATGTTACCCATGACTGAAGTGGTATTTAAAGGTGATACTGCGGAAGAATTGAAAGAAATATCGCTACACCGGGAAGATGTATTACAACTATTTGATAAACTGAAGAGTAGCAAATCACCTGGACTGGATGGTATACATCCAAGGGTGTTGAAAGAACTGAAATATGAGATTGCAGACCTGCTATTAGTAATCTGTGAACTATCATTAAAATTATCTGTAATACCTGAAGACTGGAGGATCGCCAATGTAAACCCAATTTTTAAAAAGGGTTCCAGGGGTGATCCGGGAAACTAGAGACCAGTGAGCCTGATGTCAGTACCGGGAAAAATGGTAGAAACCACCATAAAGAACAAAATTACTGAACATGCAGATAGTCATGGCTTAATGGGAGACAGCCAACATGGTTTTAGACAAAGGAATATCTTGTTTTACTAATCTGTTATGTTTTTTTGAAGGTGTGAATAAACAGGTTGACAAAAGTGAGTCAGTAGATATAGTGTATCTGGACTTTCAGAAAGCCTTTGACAAGGTCCCTCATCAGAGACTTTTGGCAAAACTAAAAAGTCATGCGCTAGGAGGCAGTGTACTATTGTGGATCACGAACTGGTTAAAAGATAGAAAGCAGAGGGTAGGGCTAAATGGATAATTTTCCCAATGGAAAAAAGTGAATAGTAGAGTACCCCAGGGATCTGTGCTGGGTCTGCTGCTTTTTGACGTATTCATAAATGACCTGGAAAAGGGAATAACGAGTGAGGTTATCAAATTTGCAGATGAAACAAAACTATTTAAAGTTGCTAAAACCCATGAGGATTGTGGAAAATTGCAAGAGCATCTTGATAAATTGGAAGACTGGGCATCCAAATGGCAGATGACATTTAATGTGGACAAGTGCAAAGTTATGCACCTAGGAAAGAAAAACCCAAACTTTGGTTACACAATGCAAGGTTACACATTAGGAACCACCACCCAGGAAAAAGATTTAGGTGTCATCGTGGATAACATGTTAAATCCCTCCGCCCAGTGTGCAGCAGCAGCCAAGAGAGCAAATAGAATGCTAGATATCATAAGGAAAGGAATGGAAAATAAAACAAAGGATATTATAATGTGTACAATTCTGGTCACTGTATCTTAAAAAGGATATAGCGTTATTAGTAAAGGTACAAAGAAGAGCCACCAAAATGTTAAAGGGGATGGAAGGATACCCCTATGAGGAGAGGCTCAAAAGATTAGGGCTCTTCAACCTAGAAAAGAGACGGCTGAGGGGAGATATGATAGAGGTCTATAAATTAATGAATGGAGTTGAACGGGTAAACGTAGATCGATTGTTTACGTCATCAGAATATAGAAAGCCTAGGGGACATGCAATGAAGCTACAGGGCAAACTATTTAAGACTAATAAGAGAAAATATTTTTTCACTCAATGTGTAATCAAACTCTGGAATTTGTTACCGGAGGATGTAGTAAAAACTGTTAATGTGGCTGGGTTTAAAAAAGGTTTCGACAAGTTCCTAGAGGAAGGGTCCATAAACCATTATTAAAAGGGACCCGGGATATCACTGCTTGACCCAGTACAAGCATTGAGGAACCTGTGTCTTTTGGGGAAACTGCTAGGTACTTATGACCTAGATTGGCCACTGTTGGAAACAGGATACTGGGCTTGATGGACCTTGGTCTGACCCAGTACGGCATATCTTATGTTCTTATGACTGGCAATGGAAAGAATCGGAGTACATAAACCATATCTGTGAATTTTCTGGACTCCATTTTGTATCAGCTTTATAATGTGTGGACAGCTTGCCCGCTGATTTTTGTTGATCTTAAAGCAGCATTTGATACTGTTTATCCACATATATTGTTACAAAGATTTATTGAACTGTGTGCTGCTGGCAGCATCATGTTAAAATGGTTTAGCTTCTAACTCACTGGTAAACAATAGCAAGTGCCTATGAAAAATGAATTATCAGTTGTTTCAACTGGATTCTGATGTCTCTCGGGGGTCCTCTCTGTCTGCTTCACTGTGTAATGTAGACGTGGTTGTGCCCTGTCATAGGATGTATGAATTGAATATTTGTTTTAAATTTTAAGCAGATGATATTTTGTTATACTGTCCTTTTGATGTCAGGTCCCATGTACAATCTCTGAAGTTGATTTCAGATTCTGAAGTGATCGCAGAGTAGTTTACTGATAATGGTTTGTCCCTTAATTTTGACAAGACTGAGGCATAAGAACATAATAAATGCCATGCTGGACCAGACCAAGGTCCACCAATCCCAGTATTCTGTCTCCAGCAGTGGCCAATCCAAATCACAGATACCTGGCAGTTTCCCAAAAAGGCACACAGGTTAGGTTCAACAATGCTCGTCCCGGGGTAAGTAGTAGATTTCCCGGGTCCTCTTTAATAATAGTTTATGCACCTTTCCTCCAGGAACTTGTTCATAAACCTTTTTAAACCCAGCTACACTAACAGCTTTTACTACATCCTCCGGTAATGAATTTGAGAGTTTGATTACATGTTGAGTAAAAAATAAATTTCTCTTATTAGTCTTAAATGGGTTATATCATAACTTCATTGCGTGTCTTCTAGTCTTTCTACTTTTTGATGGCGTAAACAACCAATCTACATTTACCCGTTCCACTCCATTCATTAATTTATAGACCTTTATCATATCCCCCCTTGGCCGTCTCTTTTCCAAGTTGAGGAGCCCCAGCCTTTTAAGCCTCTCCTCATAGGGGTATCCTTCCATCCCCTTTACCATTTTGCTTACTCTTCTCTGTACCTTTTCTAATTCTGCTATATCCTTTTTAAGATATGGTGATCAGAATTGCACACAATATTCAAGGTGCAGTCACACGATGGAACAATATAGAAGCATTATAATATCCTTGTGTTTATTCGCCGTTCCTTTCCTAAGGATTCTGAGCATTCTATTTGCTTTCTTGGCCACTGCTGCACACTGGACAGAGGGTTTCAAGGTATTATCCACGATAACGCCTAAATCTTTTCCTAAATCCAGATACACTATATCAACCGGCTCACCGTAGTCTACCTGTTTATTCACACCTTCAAAAACATATAACAGATTAGTAAGACAAGACTTTCCCAGGCTAAATCCATGTTGGCTTTCTCCCATTAATCCATGACTATCTACATGTTCAGTAATTTTATTCTTTATAATGGTTTCTACCATTTTGCCCAGTACTGACATCTGGCTCACCATTCTGTAGTTTCCTGGATCACCCCTGAAACCCTTTTTAAAAATTGGCATTATGTTGGCCTTCCACTTTTCTTAAAGCGTGAAATACATCTGTTCTGGGCTTTCAAGATAGTACTTTTACACAACGCCCATGCTTGATGTAAATCTTTAACATTTGCAGCTGCTCCTTTTAGTTTATTCTTAACTATTTTCCTCATTTTATCATCGTCTCCCCTTTGAAAGTTAAAAGGTAGTACTGTGAATTTCCTTGCCATCCAAGAAGATGGATAGGCCAAGAAGAAGATGGATAGACAAAAAAGATAGACCAAGAAGAAAGAACACTCAAAACCTCCTTAATCTTGCAACACAAATACACAACTGTAAGAAAACCACATTCTGTCTCCATGCCCCTACCCTCTATAATTCACTACCCCCCTCAATTTGCAATACCAATTCAGTCACAGACTTTCGCAAACAATTAAAGACTCGCTTCTTCTTGGGACACTATGGAGATGGGCACACTACAATTTCTGCACAAAGCCTCCATGTACAAATAGGCATTTCATCCTCCACCCCACATCCATAAAGCTCACTACCTCAAAACCTCACACTCCCAACCCCTACCTTCCAACCCCCATTCCCCTTCTCTTTGTACATAGTTCCTAAATATGCCTTGAGCAATGTAGCAAGCCCTAAACTGCACTCTGTTCCCTGTTTATATTGCATGTACATTTTTTTATGTGCACAATGTAACAGATGTTGATTGTTAACTGTTTTAATGTTTCTTTCAATTTTTCCGTTTCAATTTCATTGCCATGTAAACCATTTTGACTTCTAGAAAAAACAGTATATTAAAATGTGTAAAATAAAATGCTATCATGCTATGATCACTATTGCCAAGTGGCCCCAACACCCTTATCTCTTGCACCAGATCCTGTGTTCCACTAAGGACTAGGTCCAAAATAGCTTCCCCTCTTGTCAGTTCATGAACCAGCTGCTCCAAAAAACAATCATCTATCTCATCTAGAAACGTTATCTCTCTGGAATGTCCTGTTGTGACATTGACCAAGCCGATACTGGGGTAATTGAAATCACCCATTGTTACTGCATTATAACTTTTGTTAGCTTACCTGATTTCTTTCAGCATTTAGTCATCCATTTATTCATTCTAGTCAATCGGTTGGTAGTAAATCCCCCCCCTCCTTCCATCGCCTTCCCCATTTGACGTGGAATTCCTATCCAGAGATTCTACAGTGTATTTTGTTTCCTGCAAAACTTTAATCCTATGTGACTCAATGCCCTCTTTAACATAGAATGGAACCCCTCCACCAATTTGACCGACCTATCATTGCGATATAATTTGTACCAAGGTATCACAGTGTCCCATTGGTTGTCTTCCTTCCACCAGGTCTCTGAGATGTCAATCATATCTAACCTTTCATTTAGTGCTATATATTCTAGCTCTCCTATCAGCCATAGCCCGTACACGGTGGGCCGTGACCCGACTCTGCAAGGGACGGTCAGTCGGCCTGTAAGCCCAGGTGATACAGTCAGCCACCCATATGGACAAGGTACGCTTGGACACAGCTAACCCCAGATTATTAGGGTCAAAAGAGACGAAGAGCTGAGTAGCCCTTCTATGCCCCTGCGTACGGTCAAAGTAGAAGGACAAGACCCTTCTACAGTCCAGGGTATGCAGGACCGCTTCGGCCTGGCTTGCATGAGGCCTAGGGAAGAATGTTGGAAGAACCACCTCTTGGTTAAGGTGAAAGGAGGAGACAACTTTTAGGAGGAACTTTGGATGAGTCCTAAGGACTACCCTGTTCCTATAGAACGGGTGTAAGGCCTGTCACAGACCAGGGCCTGAAGCTCACTTACTCGTCTGGCTGAGGTCAAGGCTACGAGGAAGAGAGACTTCCAGGAAAGGAAGCGGAGAGGACAAGTAGCCATCGGCTCAAAAGGTGGGTGAGTCAGTTGTTGCAAAACCACATTCAACTCCCACTCAGGGGGTGGAGGACGGATAGGAGGCTTGATCAAGAGCAAACCCCTGAGGAACCGGGACACCAAGGGGTGAACCGACAGAGAGTGTCCTTCCACCAGAGAGTGGTGAGCTGCCAGAGCTGAGAGGTGGACCCGAACAGAATTGGACTTAAGGCCCAGATTGGACAAGTGCAGCAGGTACTGAAGTACTACTGGTACAGTACAGGAGAAACGATCCTCTGTACATAGCTGACACCACACAGAAAACCTTTTCCATTTCAGGGCATAGGTTTTCCTAGTGGACTGCTTCCTAGAGGCCAGGACGACCTCTTCAACTTCTGGAGGTAGGCCCCAAGGAGCCAAAACTACCCTTGCAGCTTCCAGGCCATCAAATGGAGAGATTTGAGATTGGGGTGTAGAAGAGACCCCTGGTCCTGAGAAAGAAGGTCGGGCTGCAACCCCAGAGGTAGTGGAGTGTCCACTGCTAGTTGAAGCAGAAGTGGGAACCAAGGTTGCCTTGGCCACCTGGGGGCTACCAGAAGTACCAAGGCCTTGTCCCTGAGAATCTTGAACAAGGTTTGGGCCACCAAAGGCGTGGGTGGAAACGCATACAGGAAGCCCTGGGACCAGGGAATTAGAAAAGCATCCGCTGGGGCGGAGCCTGATGTCCAGCGGGTTAGACGCTTTGCGCTGAAGCTCCCGAGGGGCCTACTCAGAATCCTGACTTAATACCTACATTAACTTAATATTTTGCTCCGAACTTACCGGGGTGCCTCGGGGGAGATGGCGGCCCATAAACCAGCGCGCTTAGACTTCGGATCTCCCTCTTCTTCACACGGAAAACGTTCCAAGACAGAGCTGCCTTCCCCACAAAAGATGGTGCCATTTCGGGATAACCCCGAAATGCAACAGGAGATCTTGGAGGAAATACGTGGTGTGAAGGCACTGGTGCAGTCCAACGGAGAAGCGCTCCGAGCCATGAGAGAAGATTTTGGTGTGCTTCAGGATCGTTTTGAAGGTCTTTCATTACGGCAGGACAATATGGCGGGGGTCCTCGACTCGCACGTGGTGCGCTTGGTGAAACTGGATGAGGCTGAGCGTCAGATACAGAATCTACAAAAAGAGTTAGAGGATAGCAATAATCGAGCCCGTCGCAACAATGTAAGGCTCATTGGTGTACCGGAGGGCGCGGAAGCAGGAGATATGAGAGAATTCCTGGTCAAAACTCTTCCCTCCTTGCTGAAGATTACTTTTCACAGAGATCTGGAAATTGACCGAGCACATCGTGTTCCTACCAGCATAGCGCTCAATCGGACGACCCCCCGGCCCATCATTTTTCGTCTACTGAGATATCAGCAAGTTGAGCAAATTCTAAATGCTGCCCGGGCGAATCGTCATTTGGAGTTTGAAAATCATAAAGTCTCCTTCTTCCCTGACTTGGCTAAGCCCACAGCTGACCGTCGGAAGAGACTCCTTGCTTTTCGACCTAGACTTCAACAGTTACAGGCTCGCTTCGGCATCTTATATCCAGCGAAACTCAGAGTGACTCTCCATAACCAAACTCGTACCTTCGAAGATCCTGATCTGCTAGCAACATTTCTAGCTTCTAAAGAAGCAGACCAGATGCGCTAATCCAACAGCTTGGATGGAATCCGCTGGAACTGTCCGCCATTTTGAATGGCCCGATGCGGTGATCGCTGCCTGAAACGGAGACTGCCTGGACTTTTCTTTCTCTTTATATATACCTCATTGGTCTCCTTTCTTTCCACGATGAGATCCTTGGTTAGTTTCGGAGCCTGTATAGCATTGTAGGATTTATGTTTCAATTCAGGCCTTCTCTGGGGTTTCTCCCCGCAGACATCAGGCCGCCAGTAATTTCTGGGGTTTTGCTTCTTCTCTAAGGCACTCCGGTGCTTATTTTGTTATAAGGGGCGCTTCATGGTTTTCCTTAGTTTAATTCCTATCATGTTGTTTCTGCAGTCATTTACTGGTACTATGAGCGACATTGTGTACCTCTGTGCGCTATTATGTTTCTTTTTCAGATTGTTTAACTATTTGGCATGGCTTTATGTACGTTATCATTACTGACTGTAAAAGGCATCAATAGTCCATTCCAAAGAAGGACAATCCCTAGCTCTCTTAATCATGATTATTCTGAGTTAGTGTTTTTTCAGGAGGCCCATTTACTGGGCATAGCTATTTCCTATCTCCTTCATTACGACATACTGGAAATTGGCTCCCATCTGAACCTCAATGATTGGTGGAATTATGTCCATTTTACTGTAATTATGAGCAACTACCTCGTATGTCAATCTCTTCTACTCAAGCCCTTCACTGCTTGTTTAAAAGGAAGGTGTTCCATGATTATGTTCTAACTGCTAACTGCTCTCATTTGGCTGTTTACTTTTGTATACATTTCTGCCACAGGATCAGCCTGTATCCTCAATACCATTTCCGCTTGTTTGCTGTACAATAACTGATGTGTGTAAGCGCTTATGTGATGACTCTTATTAGCTTAGAGAAGAAGCATAGGGGTGGGGGGTAATTGGGGTTGTTTTCCTTATTGTTTGTGTGTATTTGTATCTTTTGGTGTGTTGTTACTTTTGTTTGTTGTAAAATGAAAATAAACGTCTTAAAAAAAAGAAAAGCATCCGCTGCTATCCGCAGAGGATGCGGTTGTCTGGAGCAGAACTTTGGCAGCTGTCTGTTCAGGGGGCTGGCAAAGAGATCTATGGATGGAAGTCCCCATCTCAGGAAAATCTTCTGAATCACCAAGGGATGGAAATTTTGTTTATTAACACATGCAACAGAAAAACAAACAAAAAGTAAAGACAATCACCCCAACCAAGTCCCACACCCCCCCAAAACCCCCACCCCCCCCGACATAGCACAAAACAGGTATCACAAAACCCCCGTGACCCGCCTCCCCAAACCCACCACCAAACCAGTAGTCCACACACGTGCCCTCCTCCCAACAACCCCCACAAAGTCCTTGTCAATGTCCATGTCCCCCCCCTCAGTCCAATGTCCATGCCCGACCCAACCTCCCCCTGCAAGACCACCCCAGCATAGTCCACACATTGCATCTTGCAAACCCTGAACCCCTGCCCCGCACAACACCCCCACCAGTCCAAATGTCCAGATGTCCAGTCTGTCTGACTCTCAGACTCCCTCTCCCCACCCATCCATAAACAAAGCCCCCTATCCCCCTCCCTCCCCCTTCAGACCCATCCCATCCAAACAAACACCTCAAAAACAAACCTCCCCACCCCCTCCCCCAAACCAAATGAAAACATAAGGGCCCCCTTAGCCCATCCCCAACACAATCCCATCAAAACAAATCATAAGTAATCATACAAATCAAATAGCTAAATACAAAAGAAATACAGAACCCTTGTACTGCCCTGCCCTCCAGACAATGGAGCGGGATGCCCAGAAAACAAAAAGAACAGACAAACACGGAAAACAAAAATATTGGGACGGCCACCCTCTAAGAAGAAAGGGAAAGCGGACAACCGGTCAAAACCCCCTTATGGAGCACCAGCTCACCCCCCCCCTCCCCTCCCGGGAGGAAAACATCCCAAAATCATAATGAGAAGGAAACCCCAGGGAAGGGAAAACTAACCCCTCCGATCACACCCCTCCCCCCAGGGAACAACAAAACAAACCTCACAGTCCTACAGGGATAGGAACCCCAGGGAACCCCTCCCCCTCACGGGGGGCGAAGGGTGAGGTGACGCCACAGACGCTCCCAACGATGAGTCTCCACCACCCGTCTTTCACGTTGCGCCATGCTGGACACTTCCTCCAGAATGTCTCGTACCACCTCGTCGAGGGGCAGGACCAACCCCCGGGTCGAGACATGACAGCGCGCTTGCCACAGGTGGTAGCGTACCACGGCCGTGACGAGGTAGAGGGTCCCGGAGTCCTGCCTTAGAGGAAAGGACCAGGCCCCGTACACCCACTCCGCATACGTGAGGAGAGAAAGGTCGCGTAGGTGAAGAGCAGCGGACACCAACCGGCAGGCCTCCACGTTGAAGGGACACTGCCGGAGGAAATGGTCCATGGTCTCCGTCTGCCCCTCACACCCGGCCCTCGGACAGACCCGCTCGGCCTGTGACCTGTACTTGAGGTTGTCCCTCACGTACAAACGCCCGTGGAAAGACAACCAGGCTACATCCCGAACCTTCTTCGGTAGCCGAGGGGAGTTCAACAGCTGAAGGCCCCGCTGCATCACATCCGCCGGACAGTCCCGCAGGGCCCACCGTGGTTGATAGTGAGAGGTGAGTACCATCCGGTATAATCCTTTCCGCCCCAAGGACTGGGCGAGCGGGTCGGTCACCCCCCACCGCCGAATGAGCCCCACCATCACAAATACGTACGATGGGGCCTGTTCCCCTCTCCGGCGCACACGTGGGACCGAGGACGCCCCCTCCCACTGCTCCCAGAAGCGGGAGAACCATTCCCGATAGGAGGCCACCCACCAAACCCCACCCCCTTCCCTCATCCTACCCAAGTGAAACGCCATAGACAAGACTGACAGGAAGACAAGGGGGTGCAACATACCCAAACCTCCCTCTGCCCGATCCAGGCAGACGATGTTGCGCTGGACGGGGTTCAAGCGGTTACCCCACAGGAAACAGAAAAAGACAGCACAGACAGATGCCTGACGGGACAACGGAAGGACGAAGACCGTGGCCACGTGCAGAAAGAGAGGAAGCAGAAACGTCCCGAGGAGTTTGATCTTCTCCTCGTATGTACACCTCCACCCCCTCCACCGCAGCACCCGACACCGTGCAGTCTCGAGACAACGGTCCCAATTGGACTCCGCACAGTCCTCCGACCCGAAGACGAGGCACAAAACGCAAACCTCCCCCACGGGAGGAGGAAAGGGGGCGCAGGAAGGCGGGGAGGCCTCCGAGGGGCCCAACCACAGCGTCTGGCACTTGCTGTGGTTGACAACAGAGTGGGCTACCTCCGAGTACTCCTCCACGGCCTCTCGCAGGGCCTCTACCCCATCAGTGCCATCCACGTAAACTGAGATGTCGTCAGCGTAAGCAACGACGGACACCGGGGGCGCACCGGGCGCCTCCAGGCCCCGCAACCCACCTGAGGACAATCTCCAGAGGAAGGGGTCGAGGGAGAAAACATACAGCAGGGGGCTCAAAGGGCACCCCTGCCGCACCCCCGAGGCGACACCAAATGGCCGTCCGAGCCACCCGTTAATAAACGGGAAGCCCACCCCCCCTCGGTACAGCGCCTGCACAACGAAGAGGAAACCCGCGGGGAGGCCGAAGTGCTGGAGCACCACCCACAGGTACCGGTGACTGACTCGATCAAAGGCCTTGGACTGATCCAAGGAGACCAACCAGTGGTCCCGTTGGAGCGACCGGCCTCTTTCCACCATCTCCCGGACTGTGGCGACAGCGTCCAGAACCCCTCTCCCCCGAACGGAACAATACTGGGAAGGGGACAGCAAATCGCCCGACACCTCCACCAGTCGGTTGGCCAAACACTTGGCCAGGATCTTCCGGTCCGCGTTCAGAAGAGAGAGCGGCCGCCAGAAGTCCAAGGAGCTATCGTCCTTCCCCTTGGAGAGCAGCAGCAGGACAGACTCGCGAAATGACCGCGGGAGATACCCCGTGTCCATGATCTCCTGAAACAGGGAGGTCAGGAAGGGGGCCAGCTGGGCAATGAAAGTGCGATAGAACTCCACAGGGAGCCCATCGCGCCCAGGCACCTTCCCCAACGGCATGGCACGAATCGCCCTCTCCACCTCCATCTGCTGAATCGGTGCAGCGAGTGCATCAACCTGTGCCTGGACCACAGCCGAATACACCGGGGGAAGGCCCAGGTACGTTCGGATATGGGTGAGGTCCACGGGGCTATCCCCAAACAGGTCCGAGAAGTATTCCCCCACCATCCGCAAAAGGTCCTCCTGGGAGGTATGAATGGTACCGTCCTCGCCCCGCAGGGCCATGACCTCCCGACGCTGAACCCTCTCCCTGCAAGTCCGGAAAGGGTCTGGAGTGGCGCCCCCACCGGCCGCCCCCTCGAAGCATAGGGAGGCATGGCGATCGTAAAGCAGGCCACGGAGCTGGACACGCACCTCTTCAACATCCTCACGCTGCCCCTCGGGATACCAAACGATCCAGCGACCTCCGGAGGACAGTGTAGGTGAGGTAGCGGGATCGAGCCATGGAGGTACCCCGGGAACGGAAGAGTTGTCGGGCACGCGTCTTCACCTCATCCCACCAGGCGCCACGGGAAGGAAAAACACTCAGCAGGGTCTCCTGGTCTGCGAGAAAGGCCAAGAACTCCTGGACCACCTCTGATGTTGCCAACAACTGCACATTCAGTCGCCACAGGCCAGGACCCCTGCTAAGCTCCTCGTGGTTGGCCAGGAAGGACACAGAGAGGACGCGGTGGTCCGAAAAGTCAACCGCCTGCAACTGCGGAGGGGAACACTCCACCCGGGCACTCACATATATCCGATCGATACGACTCCTGCATGTCCCATGGTAGTAGGTGAACCCCGGTGACCTAGGAAAGGCCCGGTGGAAAACATCCACGAGGTCAGCCGTCCGGGTCATCTCAGCCAAAAAGAGGCCCTCGTAACTGGGTGGGCAACGCTCCCCCCCTCGGTCCTGCAAAAAGGTGGTGGTGTTAAAATCCCCGGCAAGGACCACCAAACGGGAGGTGTGTAAGTAGGGGCGGATAACCCCGAACAGGGTCTTCCGCGCCAACTTAGACTGGGGGCCGTAGACCACCACGAAACGAAACCGATGGGGCCCGCAGTAGCCATCTAAAAGCAGACACCGGCCCTGCTCCAGTTCCCACACGTACTGCACCTGAAATCGGTTAGACGTGAACAAAACCGCCACTCCTGCGTAGGGCTGTGCCGCAAGGGACCAGTACGAAGGGCCCCACCTCCACTCCCGCTTCGCCCGATGAAGGCTAGCGAGCGAGGTGAGCCTGGTCTCCTGCAAGAAGATGACATCCAGCCCACTCGTAGAAAGAAAATCATAGGCCGTAGCCCGCGCCTGGTCTGAGAAAATGCTGGCCACGTTGATGGTGGCGCACGAGAACGCAGGAGTGCACGCCATGCCTATTTCGAGTGCAGTGACCCTTTCCTCCTCTTCTCACCAACCCCGGGATCCCCAGAATCCCGCTTGCAGGACAAGCCCGCGAGCTGGAGCGACTCCTCCTGGTCCACGTCGACAACCTCGAGGATCTCCTCCTCCTCCCGCTCAACCCTATCACCCCAGGAGGTGCTGGCGCCCCCGGGACCACCAGGCAAAGCTGTCGCGAGGGCAGACCCAGCCCCCACGGGATGAGGAGGCACAAACGGGTCAGGGGTCGGAGGAATGACCTCCTCCGTGGGGTCCACCACCTGTGCAGCCCCCCCCTCCCCGGACAAAGACTGAGACAATACGACAGTGCCCACCCCCGCGGGGGAGGCCAGGGCGGCCGGGTCAGCAGGGGGCTCCTGCGAAGGCCCCGAACCCAACTGCGGGGGTACAAGGCCATCCTCCCTCACCCGTCGGGCGCCAGTATCCCCCTTGATTGGAGGACCCTGACTGCGGCGCGCCTTCTGCACCTTTGAAGGTCGCCGCTGAGGAAGAGGGGCCGCCCCCGCCGCTAACCGCTCCGAGCGCCGCACAGGAAGCCCTGCCTCCACAGGCAAGCCCTCATCCGCCTCAGCCGCATCAGCGGCCAAAAAGACGAAACGGTTGATGTCCAACACGGGCTCTGCATCCAGCAACGGGGATGTCTCCCGTTTCTTCCTTTTGGACTTGCCACCCTTGGAAGGGACCGTAGTCCATTCCTCAGGTGGCACCACCCGCAACCCACTATCCTGTCGTGCTACATTAACCTCCACCACATCAACCCTCTCCTCCTTCCTACCCGAATCCCCTCCCCCTGGTGGCTCCCTCGGCTCGATGGACTCCTCTGCACTAGGGCCCCCGGTCTCCTCCTGAGGGAGAGGGGCCTCCATAGCCTCCTCCCGCACAGGAGCCTGAGGTGGAGTGATGGCAACCCCCCCCGGTCCATTGTGTGACGCGGAGGGGCAGCGGGCGAAGGGGTGGCCCAACTCCCCGCAAAGGTTACACCGAATTAGCAGACACCCGGCCGAAGCGTGACCCCGTCCACCACAACGGGTGCAGACCTGCTCGGGACAGTTCATGCTCAAATGGCGGAATGAGCCACAGCGGTGACACTCGCGGGGTTGCCCAGGGTAATAGCACAAGATGCGATCCCGACCGAGGAAACCGGCCGAGGGCACGTGCTGCACCACGTTTCCCACCTCACGCAAACGGATCCTGCCCTTCCACGACCCGTCCCACACCCCTAGGGGCCCAGCGCCCTTAACCAGGGGTGCGAGAAGCACCGCATGGCGTGACAACCAAAACTGGATGTCCTGCCCTGGGAGCGACTCATTCCTGGATAGGATGGTCACAGGTACCGTCCCCTGGCGAGAGATAGGCACAACACGAAAGTCAGCCCACCCTCCCTGCCCCCTCTGCTGCTGGTATCGGTCCCAGAAAATCTCCAGCCCCCGTCTCAGCATGAAACTAACATCATATTCAATGGTGTTGTTCATGTGGATGAAGGCGTAGAGATCTCCCGGGAGAAACCCCAGCCCAAGGACCATCCTCAAGACCTGTTCCCTGGCTGGAGGGGACCCCTCCCCAGCCCACCGGATCTGCGCCATGTTGCGTCGTCTAACCTCACCCCCTACCCCTCGGAAACCTCCCCCACCTCCTCCCCCTCCTACGGGATCATTCCCCTGGGAACCCCCCCTCCCCCCAGCCCCACCCGATGTCCCAGGATTGGTGCCCGACCCCCTTAGAGCCTCCGCAAAGGTACAGGGGGAGGGAGCCGACCGCCCAGCTCCCAACCCCTGTCCTCCGTGATCTTCCCCTGCTGCCACCCGCGGGGGATCCCGCTGCTGGTCTGCGGGATCCACAATCTCCGCACATGGGGTAACCTGAGGACTGGGCAAAGTCAGCTCCGCCAACACTGAATCAGGGATGCTCTCCCTTCCGGATCCCTGGGTGCCACCGAGAACCCCCGGATCACCCCCTGCCTCCACCTCCAGCTGCCGGAAGGCAGCAAAGGCCCCGGGAGGGCCCGTCGGGGTCTCCAACGCTAATTGCAGGGCATCACGAACCTGGTTCTCGGTGACACCCAGGGGACCGGAAAGCCCCCCCAAACCTCCGTCCCGCGTTCCCGACCCAGCGCAAGGCTCCTGGGTCTCGGCCACCACTACTGGGGACGGACCCCGCTCTCCTTCATTCCCGGGATCCAGGGGGACCACCGCCCCCCCTGACCCTACTGAGAACAACTCCTTCCCTCGTTCCAAATCAGCCACTACCTCCGTCCCCACTATATGACCAGTCGTCCGCTCCCCCCTTTCCTCCATCCGCCCTTCCCCTAACCCACCATCCGCTACCCCCTTTACGGCTACCGACAACAAGGCAGGACCTGCCCGAGACAACAGGGCAGATCCCCCACCCAAAACATCCCCCACACCTCCACCCCCCTGCCCCTTGTCCCTCTCAGGTCCTACCTGGTTGTCGGTGCCAGACGTGGCACAGGGGTCCAGAACCACCTGGCCGGTAGCCAAGGCTCCAGCAGGAAGGGCGGACGCCCCCCTGCGAGCCAGGCCCCCCTCGGCCACCCTGGCTGAAACTGCAGGCATCTTCTCATCCCGCTCCGCTGACACAGACGACAAAGAAAAATGAAAAACATTTTTCCCCTTCTCTTGACCCCCCCCAGGGGCTGCAGAGAAAGAATAGCAGCCCCTACCCTGCTCTTTCCCCTTTCCTAGACCCTTCCTATGCCAGACGGACACCCCCGGATACCGGGGGCGTTCAGTCTGCATCCCCCAGGCGTCCAGGGAAGAGGAAGAAAACCCCCCCACCGTTGCATTTGCAGCCCCTGGCTGCACAGCATCAGGAAGGGCTGCAGTAGGCATCCTACACATCCCCACAGCATCCGCAGACTTCCGACATAACATTGAAGTAGGCAGAGGGTCAAAGATACCCTCAACGTTCCTTCCAGCAGTATAACTCCCAAACCTCCCCCAAATCGCTGCTGCTGAGTTTCTCCGGTGCTCCTTCGGCAAGTCCAAGGAAGAGGAACAGCTGTCCGCACACTTCCGGGTTCTCCCGGAAATGACGGCATCGGGTTCGCGGCGGCCATCTTGGTTGTGCAAACCAGTGGAGGGAGGCCCGGCTGCGGCGTCGGACATCGGGGCAACCCTTTCTGAACGCCGAACAAAATCTTCAGTTGGACGGTCAGCTGAGGAAATCCCCTCTGCACGCAGAAACTGCGGGGAGACAGAGGGAACAGCCGGAAACACTCGTGGAAGGGGGGAAACAGCTCCTCCAAACTCCCCCCCTATTGCAGTGCCCGAGACTGTTAGCGGGGTGCTGGACACTAACGGAGCCTGTGGATCCGAAATCAGAGGACGCCGGCGAGCCATGACCTCTCCCGGAGGCAGCCAAGCAGGAGGAACAGGATCTACCAGGCAGGAAATCAACGGCCCATCTTCCAAGACTGGGACAGCCACCTCTCGCTCAGCATCACTTCGGTTCTTCAGGTAAGGGTCTCCGGACCGTGTTAGCACATCTTGGCAGTGCACCACATCCTTCTCTTCTCTCAGATGGGTGGGACATTGAAAGGCCATGGGATAGGATGGAGGGGAACCACCTCTTCTACCCACCCCCAGGGGTCTCCCCTGGACTACAGATCTCCCCTGCCATCTATCATAGTTGTGATATACTTCAGACAGGGACCCACAACCCTGGCTCCTCAGATAGATGATTTCCTGGTGTTTAGCCTTCAAGGCCCGCTTTACCCCCTTTCTATAGATGGTATAGGCCACCCACTCCTCACCGGGAATGGTGGCCTGCAGGTTCTCCAGGTGGGAGAGCTGAGTTTCCAGCTGGGCCGCCTCCTTCTGGAGACCCTGGAGCCGCCGTACTGCCACCACAATCTCCTCTGGGGCCCTAGCTGGTTTCTGGAAGGATGGCAGGCCCGACCCTCCGTCCTCATCCTCACTGGAAGAGGTAGAGGCCTCCTCCAGGACCCGAGGCGGAGGGGGGAACCCACCTCCTCCAGCACCGTACGGGGCAGGCTTCCAAGGCCTCCCCAGGGCCTCTCCCTGCCTCCACCCAGCCTCCACACCCTGCCTGGGGAGGAGAGAGGAGCCTCCTCCCTGGGGCAGCGAGCCCAAACCTCCGGGCAAGTGGGTCCCTGTTCCCTGACCATCTGTAGTCCTACCTGGGGAGGCCCCCTCCGGGGGTATCGGCTGAAGACAGGTCCCAGCATCCTCAGTAGTCTGCACCAAAGGAGGCCTACCAGGCCTGGTAGGCCTCTGAGCCTGGGCCTCTCCTGCTGGAGGTGGCCCAGGGCCCGACATCCAGACACAGGTAGGAAGCAGGACCTCCTTCCTAGCAGGAGCTCTTCAGAACAGGACTCCTCCCCACGACAGCTAAACAGGAAGTGGGAGGAGCTGCCACTCGTGGGGCTGCAGAATCCTGCTCAACCTGTCGGCCAGGTAATTTTCCTGGCCAGGAAGATAAACCGCTCTGAGCAACATGTTGCGGCTGAGCGCAAACAAGCACAGGTCCTGCGCTTCCTGACAAAGGAGCCTAGACCCAGTGCCGCCCTGTTTGTTCACATAAAACATGGCCACCTGATTGTCTGTTTGTACTAAGACAGACTAGTGGGCCAGGGTTTGAGAGAAAGTCTTGAGGGCTAGACGAATAGCCCACAGTTCCAGTATTTATTTATTTTATTTATTTATGCTTTTCTTTTATACCGCTTTTTCCAGAGATCAAAGGCGGTTTACACTTAACATATAATGGTTTTACATGGAACAGCTTTTTTCATAACTATGTACAATTAACTTTTCATGAACAATAACATGGAACAGTGTTTTTTCATAACTATATACAATTAACATTGGCTAGGAATGCTGTAACTATTTACATTAATCATTCATTATTAATCGTAGTTTGTAAGAGTTGCTTTTTTTCTTAAGTGTATTGAGGTTTGAGGCTTTTTGATCTGTGGTTAAGGAGGATTGTTATGGAGGTGTAGTGTGCGGGATGGAGGGGATTCATTAAGATTTATAAAGTGTTCTATAAACAGATATGTTTTTAGTTCTTTCCGGAATATATGGAGATCTTTTATTTTGCGGAGGCTTAGCGGAAGTTTATTCCACAGGGTGGGGGCTGCATATGAGAAGGCTCTTGAGCTTGTGTTTTTTTTTTGTTTTTCGGATGGATTTTTTTATGTCTAGAGAGTGGGTTGCGTTTTGCCTGCGGGTTCTAAGTTCTTTTGGAGCATGTATCAGAGTGGCTAGATGTGAGGGTGAGATGCCATTGATAAGTTTAAATGTGGTTAAGAGTATTTTGTACGATATTCTACTATTTATGGGAAGCCAGTGTAGTTCGGCGAGGATGGGAGTTATGTGGTCAGTGAGGCGAGCTTTTGCTGTTACTCGAGCACAGATGTTTTGAGCTCGTAGATTGATTTGCTGCTGGGCCTCCCAGGGAGACCACAGACCCTGGGTGCACTTGCCCAGACAGTGTGCTCCCCAGCCCTGTAGAGAGGTGGTCAATACCACTGTGAACCCCGGTTGCTGAAAAGGCATCACTTGGGGGGGGGGATGCAGCCACCAACGGAGAGAGTGCAGGAAGGGTCTGGACACCCTTACTCTGTCTCTGAGGCTCCCTGTGGCCTGCGACCACTGAGTTCTGAGGCACCATTGCACAGGCCTCATATGAAGCCTGGCATGGGGTGTGACATGCACTGTCGAAGCCATGTGGCCAAGAAGCCTCAGGCAGAGCCTGGCGGAGACCAGTGATCTGCTGTGAAACTGGTTTGCCAAAGCTATCAGTCTTTGGGCTCTGTCCTCTGGCAAGAAAGCCTTTGCCTACAGAGAGTCTAGCCTTGCTCCTATGAACTCCAAGTTTTGGGAGGGGAGCAAAGTGGACTTTGCGAAGTTTATAACAAACCCCAGGTGCTGGAGTAGAGAAATCGTTCGGAGGGTGGCTTGCCTGGCCTCCTGGGCTGTCTGACCCCTGATGAGCCAGTCGTCTAGATAGGGGAAGACAAAGATACCCTGATTCCTTAAGTAGGCCGCCACCACTGCTAGGCATTTGGTAAAGACCCTGGGGGCGGAGGTGAGGCCAAATGGCAATACCCTGTACTGATAATGGTTTCCTCCCACAATGAACCTGAGGTATTTTCTGTGGTCTAGATGAATGAGGATGTGAGTGTATGCATCCTTTAGATCTAAAGAGCATAGCCAATCTCCCTGCTGGAGGTAGGGCAGAAGTGTTCCAAGAGTAAGCATCTTGAACTTCTCCTTCTCTAAGAACTTGTTGAGATTTCTGAGGTCAAGAATAGGCCTGAGGTCCCCTGTCCTCTTTGGTACTAGGGAGTACCTGGAGTAGAAACCGTGATCTTGCAGGTGGGGAGGCACAGGCTCCACCGCCTGGTCTCGCAACAGCCCCTGAAGCTCCTGCAAGAGGAGGGCTGTATGGAGAGGAGGCCTTGGAGGCTCTCCTGGAAAATAGGGAGGAGGCAACTGATGAAAATGAAGCAGATAGCCCTTGTGGACTATGCTTAAGACCCAGTTGTCTCCTATAATGGGTGGCCACCGGTGGGCAAACAGGGCTTGTCGACCTCCTGTACAGGGATGGGACAGCAGAGACGGAGAGGCTATGCCTTGGGAGTCAAAAACCCCCACCCTGCTGAGTAGGAGCAGGAGCCGAAGGCTTGGGGGCCTTCTGCCTGCGGGGCCCATGTCCCTGCCCCTTGGCCTGCTGCCCCTGAGGGGGAGCGGGGGAGGCCTGGTAAGGTGGGAACTGTTTGTAGGCAGCCGCCTTCCTCGGGTAAAAGGACTTCTTACCCGAGCCCTTCTTCTTGTGTGAAGGGGCAGCCTTGTCCTCGTAAGGTGCTCGGTCTCAAGCTCAGCAGCCTTCTCGGCCATGGGCTTGCCAAAAAAGGTTCTCACCTTGGCAAGGGACATCGACCAACTTGTCCTGAACCCATGGCTCAAGGTCCGAAGACTGCAGCCATGCCTGGCGTCGAGCCGCGATGCCGGCTGCTGCAACACGGGCCGAGGCCTCAAAGCCATCATAGGCCGCTCGGGACATGAACTTACAGCATTCCCGGATCCCCGAAGACAAGGACTTGAACCTCTGCAAAGCTTCCCCGGAGAGGCCAGCAGAGAACCCGGCAAGCTCCTTTGTCAGGTCCCGCAAGTACATGTCCATATACATCTGGTAAGACTGGATACTGCAAGCAAGCATCGAGCCCTGGAAGCACTTTCTACCAAACGCATCCAGGTTCCGGGCCTCCCTGCCAGGGGGCACCGCGGAGTGCATCTTCTGACTTTTCAGACGATGCATGGCCGATTCCACCACCATGGAATGGTGTGGTAGCTGTGCCTTCTGAAAACCAGGGCTCTTACGGAGTCGATAAATGGAATCGACCCGCTTGCTGAGAACCGGCGCGAAGGCCGGTGCCTCCCACATCCGGAAGAGGAGCCGTTCCAGCATCGGAGGAACCGGCACAGTAAAGGCCTCCTTCGGAGGAGAGTCATACTGGAGTGCCTCGAGCTCTTCAGCTCAAGGCTCCTCCTCGGGATCCGCCAGGATCGCCAAAGCAGTGGCCATATCCCTAACGAACTCTGAGAACCGGGTATCCTCCGGAGGGGACCTACTCCGGGGCTCAGACTGCGGTGAGTCCGACGGGACACACCGAGTCTTGAAGGTATCGGGGGACTCCTCGTCCTCCATCTCCCAGGCGGACTCGTCCGAAGAGGAGTCGGGCTCCAACCGCGCAGGGCCCGGCAGCATCCGCCCCGATGCCGAAGGCACCGGCGTCGATGTCCTCGGTCCCGACCGGGAGGTCGAGGGTGACCACGACCGAGGACGACCTCGAGCCTTCATGGTCTCGAGTATCGGCTCGGTCTCTGGGGTCGACTTGGACGTCGATGTCCCGGTGGTCGGGGCAGATGCACCAGCGAGGCTGGCCATCAGCACCCGCTGCTGATCCATGAAGGCAGACAGTCTGCACTCCAAGGCTGTCAGCCTGAGACCCAGCTCAGGAGACTCAGCAGCCACCGACTCAGGCCCCGGCGGCGCCGGGCCCGACGTCAGCTCCCTGGGACGAGAGTCCTTGAGGACAACAGGAATTACGTGCCCAGCAGACTCCGGCTCCACACGAGGCACTTTTGACAGCTTCTCCTGTTCCACGGGCCCGGGACGGCGGTCGGGGGTCCGAGACCTAGCCCTCGAGGAGCCAGGGACCTCCTCCGATGCCACCCTCACGAGTCGCTTCTTCCTCTTTCGCTTCCACTCAGGGGACCCCCTGTCCGAGGAACCCCGACGATGCTCGGGGTCAGACTCCCGAGATGTCGAGGCCTCAGATGAGGTCCGGGCCTGGCCGGAGGCCGAATCGGAGAAAAGCCTTTCCTTCTGGTGCTGACGACTTCGCAGTGCCTTAGTGGACATTTTTCCACACAGTCCACAGATCTTAGGATCATGATCGGGACCGTGGCACCGAAGGCAGCAGTCGTGGGTGTCGGTGAGAGATATTAGTTTCTTGCACCGATCACACTTCTTAAAACCACTGGAAGCCATCGGGGAAAAAAGAGTCCCCGCGAGGTCAAAGGACCGGCCTTCCAGGGAAAAAGAAAAAAAGGGCACGAACGCCTGCCACGAAGGGCAAAAACCGAAAAAAAGAAGATCGGGCTCGATACCGGTGTACCGAACTCGGCGGGAAGGGGAACCGGCGTCGAACCAGAGAAAAAAACGCGAAGAATCGCAAGAATTTGAAGAAAAAATCTAACTGTTTTCCGGGTGAACTAGGACAAACGTCCAACGGGCTCCACGGAAAAAGAGAGACTGAGCAAGATGGCACCTTTAGGCGGGAAGGGGACCGCTCATGATTGCAGTATTCCCAAAGGCTTTCATAGAAAGCTGGGGAAATGCTCCGCAGGGGCTCCATCGACGTCGATGTCACCCATATGTGAGGACTGACTTCCTGCTTGGTCCTGGAGAAAGGGGAGTTATGATAGAGATGTTAAAATACTTCCATGGCATAAATTCACAGGAGGAGAGCTTCTTTCAATTGAAAGAGAGCTCTGCAATGAGGGGAGCATAGGATGAATGTGAAAGGAGATAGATTCAAGAGTTATTTGTGAAAATATTTCTTTATAGAAAGAGTGGTAGATGCATGGAATAGTCTTCCAGCAGTAGAGAAAAAGACTGTATCTGAATTCAAGAAAGCATGGGACAAACACAGATGGTCTCTAAAGGAAAAAAGGGACTGTAGAGCTTAGTGGTTTGTATGGAAGGGCAAACTGGATAGGCGGCATGGTCTTTATCTACCCCATGATACTATGCTTCTAAGTAAAATGTATATGTTAAATGCTAGGGCCAGTGTTTAACTATATAATGATGGTCACCCTGACTATGGAGTCCAATGTTTTCTGCGCACCTACTTTTATGTATCTACACTCCTGGGAAATTTTATGAGTGCTTACTTAAGAATGTAAAACACTCTTCTGCTTGCTCGTGTTGCTTGTATAATTGTTCCTAAGAAGTTTGGTGTTAGCCACAGCCATGGCCAAGAAAACATCACATTATTAGAGTAACAAAGGAAATAAGGGAGGAATATAAGAATTGCCATACTGGGTAATCAAGCCCAGTGTCCTCTTCCAGGTCACATGTACTTTTCAGGTTCATTAAAGATAGCCAGATTCCAGAGATAAGCAGTGACTTTCTCCTGGTCTACCTTAATAATGGTTTATGGTCTTTTCCTCCTGGAATTTGTCCTTTTTTTAAAGCCAGATACACTAACTGCTTTTATCACATCTTCCAGCTGCAGCAATGAGTTCTAAAGCTTAACTATGCATTAAGAGAAAAAAATCTTCTTTTTGTTTTAAATGTACTATTTTATAACATCATGGCATGTCCCCTGGTCTTAGTAGTTTTTGAAAGAATAAACAATCAAGTAGAAAGACTAGGGGACATGCAATGAAGTTATAATGTAGCACACTGAAGACTAATCAGAGAAAATATTTTTTCACTCAACAATTAATCAAACTCTGGAATTCTTTACTGGAGAATGTAGTAAAATCTGTTAGTATAACTGGTTTTAAAAGAGTTTTGGTCAAGTTCCTGGAGGAAAAGTTCATAAATCATTATTTTCTTTTGTCAAACCTAAACTGTAACCAAACTATATCTGTTCACAATGTTACATGTATTTGTTATCGTTTATAGACATAATCGTTATTTTTGTTACATGTAACACAGTTTAATGTTTTGTTTTATGTAAACTGCTTTAATTCCCAGATAAAGCACAGTTACTTACCTGTAACAGGTGATCTCTGGGAACAGCAGGAATTAGTCCTCACATATGTAATAAGTCCTCACATATGGGTACGTCGGAACCGACGGAGCCTGCGCAGGAAAGCTCCCCAGCTTCCCAGAAAGGAAGCTTTTGGGGCCTCCCACAGCGCATGCGCGCTGCCTTCCCGCCTTCCTGACCAACTTTCTTCAGTTCGAGTTTAAAGCTGAGACAATAGAGAGAGGAAAGGAAAGAGAGAGAGAGAGAGATACAACTCCTAGGGGAGGTGGGAGGGTTGTGAGGACTAATTCCTGCTGTTCCCAGAGATCACCTGTTACAGGTAAGTAACTGTGCTATCTCCAGGAACAAGCAGGAATAAGTCCTCACATATGGGGACTCCCTAGCTAAGATGCCGGGGAGATCCCCCCCCATAGGGTTTCTCATCTTCCTATGGATCTCAGGCATCCATTCACGGAAGGTGGGCAGGAGTTGTTTAAGAATGGAACAGGTGTCTGAGGACAGCCTGACCAAACAAGGCATCCCGGCGGGAGTCCTTTTCCAAGCAGTAATGGGCTGTGAAGGTATGAACCGAGGCCCAAGTGGCTGCTCGACAGATCTGATCGATGGATACAGAATGAAGATGAGCCATAGATGTGGCCATGGCTCTCACATTGTGAGCTGTGACATGGCCTTCTAGAGAAAGGTTTTTACTCTGGTAAGCAAAAGAAATACACTGAGCAATCCAATTGGACAGTGTTCTTTTTGAGACTGGAAGTCCTAAATGAGAAGGATCAAAAGCAACAAAAAGTTGAGAAGACTTTCTATGTTGCTGTGTCCTGTGGATGTAAAAGGCAAGAGCTCTTTTACAATCTAACGTATGTAGGTTCCTCTCTGCACTAGATGCATGAGGAGCTGGAAAAAAGACAGGTAGATATACCTCTTGATTAAGATGAAAAGGTGAGACCACTTTAGGCATAAAGTGGGGATTTGTCCTAAGGACTACCTTATCATGATGGAACCTTGTATAAGGTGGATTAGCCACTAAAGCCTGCAGTTCACTGATGCGGCGAGCAGAAGTGATTGCAATAAGGAAAATGACTTTCCAGGAAAGAAATTTCAAGGAGGTAGTGGCTAAGGGTTCAAAGGGCGGCTTCATAAGCTGACCAAGAACTACGTTTAAGTCCCATGCCACTGGAGGAGGCCGATTGGGAGGTTTAGTTAAAGTTAAACCTCTCATGAATCTTGCAATAAGAGGATGAGAGGAAACAGATTGTCCATTGATAGGCCGAAGAGATGCTGCAATAGCACTCAAATGGACTCTTACAGAATTGGTTTTAAGTCCTGCATTGGAAAGATGCAGGAGATATTCAAGTAAAGAAGTTAAAGGTAGTGCTAGAGGGTTAAGACCTTTGTTAGCACACCAAATTGAAAATCTTTTCCATTTAAAAGCATAAGAACGCCTGGTGGAAGGTTTCCTCGATGCATGGAGGATATCCTTCACCTGTTGAGAAAGATTCAAGTCTTGAAGGTCTAGGCCTTCAGTAACCAAGCTCTGAGGTGAAGGGACTTGGGGTTTGGGTGCCACAAAGTCCCCTCCTCTTGAGACAGAAGGTCTGGAGCAGCTCCCAGATCCAGGGAGGGTGTCTGGGAGAGATGCAGAAGTAGAGGGTACCACACTTGGTGTGGCCAGCGTGGAGCTATGAGGATCATGGATCCTTGATCCCTCTGAAGTTTGAATAGAGTCTTGGGGATCAATGGAATGGGTGGAAAGGCATATAGGAAGGCCTGACCCCAATGAAGGAGGAAGGCATCCTTGGCCTGAGCTCCCTGACACGGAATCCTGGAACAGAACCGGGGAAGTTTGGCATTGTATGGACTTGAAAAGAGGTCTATGTCCGGGGTCCCCCATTTTTGAAAGATTCTGAATACCTGATTCATGTGCAGGGACCATTCGTGTGGCAGCAGGACTCGACTGAGTCTGTCTGCCCAAGAGTTTTGGATTCCTGGGAGGTACACTGCCAGGAGATGGATCCCATGCTCTCTGGCGAAGGCCCAGAGTTTTAGAGCTTCGTTGCAAAGCGACAGAGAGCCAGTCCCTCCTTGTTTGTTTACGTAGAACATGGCTACTTGATTGTCGGTATGAACAAGGACTGTCATGTTGATGAGGAGGGTATGAAAGACCTTGAGAGCAAGGAGAATTGCTCGCAGCTCCAAAAGGTTGATATGAAGGGTGGTTTCCTGTGGAGACCAAATGCCCTGAGTGGAGAGGTCTTGGAGATGAGCTCCCCAGCCTGTTTGGGAGGCATCTGTAGTGAGAGTTGCTTGGGGTAACACAGGTTGGAAGGGGGCCCCCAACAACAGATTTTGAGTGGATATCCACCATTGGAGAGACCAAAAAAGACGTTTTGAGGTTGCTATTTGGTCTGAGAGAGCTCCTGATGCTTGGGTCCACTGTGTGGACAAGGTCCATTTAGCTGCTCTCATATGTAGGCGAGCATAAGGCACTACATGAACTGTGGATGCCATGTGACCTAGCAGTTGTAGCATCTCTCTGGCAGTCAAGTGGCTTCTGGACTGAATTTGAGAGGCCAAGTACACTAGACGGTTGCAACGGGCCTGTGGAAGATAGGCCCTTGCAGTGGTAGTATCTAGCCAAGCCCCGATGAACTCTAGGGATTGAGTAGGGGTGAGTTGAGACTTTGGCAGATTGATGACAAGTCCCAGATACTGCAGTATGCATCTGGTGTGGTCCAGGGAAGTCTGAGTCTCGGACTGAGATGGAGTTCGGATGAGCCAGTTGTCCAGGTACGGGAAGACAAAGATCCCCAGAGTGCGTAGAAATGCAGCTACTATTGCCATGCATTTGGTAAATACCCTTGGAGCAGAGGCTAGACCGAAGGGGAGTACTCTGTATTGGAAATGTTTTCCCTGGAACATGAACCGTAGGAATTTTCTGTGGGATGGATGGATGAATATATGTGTGTACGCATCCTTGAGATCTAGAGAACAAAGCCAGTCCTGACTCTGTAGGTATGGAAGGAGAGTACCTAGAGAAAGCATTTTGAATTTCTCTTTGTAGAGGAATTTGTTCAATTCTCTGAGATCCAGAATGGGTCTGTATCCCCCTGTTTTCTTGGGAATGAGAAAATAGGGGGAGTAGAAACCTGACCCTTGTTGAGGAAGAGGAACCTCTTCTATTGCCCTTTGGGCGAGAAGAGTGGTCACCTCTTGGCCCAACAGGTGCAGGAGAGATGGGGGAGAATTGAATTGTCTCACCATGGTATGGGGAGGAAGGCTGGAGAAATGTAGTAGTTTGTAGCCCTCTCTGATGATAGAGAGGGTCCACGGTTCTGATGTGATTTGTTCCCATCTGGGAGCAAAATGAGCCAACCTTCCTGGAATGGTGAGAGGTTCTGGCTGTTGCAGAGCCAGAAAGGGTAAGTGCTCTAGAATCAAGTCAAAAACCCTGAGGAGGTTGGGACTGCTGGATTGTAGCAGCCCCTGTGGCCTTTGTTCTGGCCTGCTTAGTTTGCTGACGCTTAGGAGCAAAGCGAACTTTGGAAGATTGCTGGCCAGTATTTGTGGAAAATCTGGTCTTTTTATAGAAAGTTTTCTTAAAAGGTTTTTTCTTGGCAGGGGTAGAGGTAGACTTAGAAAGTCTATCTAAAGCAGCATTCTCTGCATCCATTTGAGTGGCTTTGATTTGCCACTCTTTGCCAAAGAGATTTTCACCTGTACAGGGCAGATTGCCCAAGCCTTCTTGTACCCAGGGTTCCAAATCAGAGGTCTGGAGCCAAGCCAGTCTGCGAGCAGCTATGGCTATGCCAGAGGCTCTGCTTGCTCCCTCAAAAGAGTCAAAGGCTGCTCTGTTGGAGAACTTGGAAACATCTTGAGTGTGCTTTAGCAAAAGAAGGAATTCCTCCTGTTTATCCTCTGGGATAAAGGGGAGAAATTGACGTATCTTTAATGCAATCTCTTTCAAAAACATGCCCATATAAAGGCTGTATGAATTGATTCTGGCAATAAGCATGCTAGCTTGGAAGATTTTTCTCCCAAAAGCATCCAGAGTCCTACATTCTCTTCCTGGAGGGGTAGAAGAGTGTCTTTTGGTACTCTTTATCTTTTTCATAGCAGACTTCACCACAATAGAGTGGTGAGGAAGCTGAGTTTTTGAAAACCAGGAGAAGGAGGAACCCGATACATGGTGTCCAAACGTCGAGAATGTGGAGATAGGGTAAGAGGAGCCTCCCACAAATCCATCATGTGTTCTTGAAGAATTTCATGTATGGGTAAGGTGGCTGCCTCTTTAGGAACCTTAGAGTATCCTAAAATATCTAATTTTTTTGCTCTAGGTTCCTTTTCTGAGGATACAGATATGGAGAGTCCTTTAGCTACTTCAATAATGAAGTCTTGAAAGGACAAATCCTCTGGAGGAGACATTCTCCTTTTTGGAGAAGAGGGCTCCTCAGGAAGAGTGAAAGAGACGTCAGCAGAATCATCTGAGGTATCAGACTCTTCAGAGGATTCAAAGTATCGTCTATTTGCTTCCAGAGATCGATACGCGTACCGATCGGTACCGACATCGGGCGTACCGGGTATCGGAGCGGTATCGAAGAAAGCTCCGGAACCGGAGATCGGAACCGGCATGCTACTGGAAGTAGATGCTCTGGGTACCGGTATCGGTTGCGGTACCGGAATCGGAGTCAGAACCGATTGTCGCGGTACCGATGGCGGTGCAGCATTAATGAAAGTCAGTAAGGCCTGCTGCATGGATTGTACCATAGTACCCATAGCCGCCACAACTGCCTGGAAGTCGGTACCGGTGTTAGCCGGTACCCCAGAGCAGTCTAACAGGAGATCGGTCGAGGCCGTGCCATCGATGTCTACCTGTAACCCCATAGGAGGAGCTTTGGAAGCCGGAGCTTCCCGCCGGGGTTGTTTGGCTGGGGCAGGGTCCTCAGGGTCAATTGCAAGGGCCTCTCGCTGCTTAGAAGGAGATTTGCCTTTTGAGGACTTGCCCGAAGAATGTTTGGTTACCTGAGATCCATCAGGAGAAGAAGACCTGGAGGATGTTGATGCTGGAGTATCGGTAGAAAACAGCATATGAAATTTAGCTGCTCTGTTCTGTAAGCCCCTTTTGGACATCAGAGAGCAGGATGGACAATCCGGAATGGAATGGTCAGGCCCCAAACATTTAAGACACCACTCATGGGTGTCTGTAACTGAAATAGTACCGGTACACTTAGTGCATTTTTTAAAACCAGAAGCTGGTTTTTCCATGAGGGAGACCTGGGAAGGCCTAGAGGCCTCACAGAAAAAATACACCAAGTATAGGAAAAAGTAATATATATATATATTTTTTTAAATAAACAAAAAAAGGACCGGCTGTACCGGTCTGGAATCGGGGAAGGCAGACACGCGGTCAAAGAAACAAATTAAAATAACAATTTCTTCAGCGGTGACAGGAACACGACCTGCTGGCTCCGCGGAAAAAGAAGAACTGAAGAGAGTTGGTCAGGAAGGCGGGAAGGCAGCGCGCATGCGCTGTGGGAGGCCCCAAAAGCTTCCTTTCTGGGAAGCTGGGGAGCTTTCCCGCGCAGGCTCCATCGGTTCCGACGTACCCATATGTGAGGACTTATTACATATGTGAGGACTTATTCCTGCTTGTTCCTGGAGATAGCGGTATAGAAAAGCAGAAAAATAAATAACTAAATAAATATATAATGTGTACCTAAAAAATGAATACGCGAAACGAACACAAAACAATGCCCAAAAATCAGGAAAATTCCTATTAAACTGTCAGAAACCAAGCTTTTATTGGTCTATGCACACTTCCAGAGATAGAGTCAAACTTGACTCTGTAGCCAAAAGAGACCCTTTTCTGTTATTGCATGACAGCAGACTCACACTTTCCCATTTTCAGTTTACGCATGTTCAAGATGTGTTTGTCAGTCATAGGTTTTCATAACAGCTTGAACTACATTCATTCTTTCCCCAATTATACCAGGACTACAGCAGCCTCCATGGCCCTATCCCTGAGATGGAGCATGGCCATAGGGTTATAATTTGTACATCAGACCAGAAAGTCATTTGAGATATCATACAGTTGTTCATACTTGTGTGTTATTTGTTCAGCTCAGTTATCGCAAGGAGACTGTGCTGTGTTTGGTGTAGATACACACACCATGATGTATATTATAATTATCCCACCGAGATTGGCCTATTTGATTAAAATTATTTCAATCCTAAATTTCCCTACCGTACAGTTTTTCTGCCCTCCTGGATAACATTATGCTATTTAAGACTGTGCTGACTGAATGTGCATCTCTATGACAGATTGACAGGTTTATAAACTAATCCATGCGCCTTCACTTTACTTCCATATGAGGGAACATGGGCAATTTTCAGTCTTCTCGTAAATGGCACCGATCAAATAATAAAAATACTGTTTTAAAGTGCATTAGACAATGGGACTTTTCCAGTCAAAAACAATACCACACTAGTCATTTGAGCTTTATAGCACAAAATAGCTCCGATTGTATTTCAATTGAATCAGCCTATACAGGCAAAGTAATCACAGTAATCATGGAAAAAGACTTCCAGAAAAGCAGCATTTAAGGCGAGTTTTCATTTGCATAAACTTTATTGGTTTATGTTGTCAAAAATTAATCAGTAAAGCGACATGATCTGGTAACTGGAGTGTTCTACATTAATATAGATCAGATTAAGGGAAAAGTAAACTTTTTGAGTACAGAGAAGCTCAAAGTGGGTATGTGCTAGTCTGAATCATTTATCTTGGATACCTTAACTTCTCATGGAAATTTTGTACTGTACTTTAAGAGGGAAATTTTATAACAGAGCTCTAATGTGAAAGTCCAAAAGGGCAGATATATTAAGCTTGTTTTATAAAGGCAATAGAGGCTCCAATATGACTTTATATAAAATAGGTACCCAGAACCAGCCCCAATACAGTTGTGGTCAACATTATTGGCAGCCTTGCAGTTCAATCCCTTAATGTCCAAAATCTCCTAAAAAAAGTGGCCAGTGAAATGGCTTTGGACTATATATAAAACATATATTTGACACATAAAAGAATCAAATAAAACAAGACCAATTAAAAAAGGAAATAGTAGGAAATAGTATAAAAACTAGGACATTGCCAGAACCTGATTAGCACCCTTATAAACAATTCAAATAAGTTTGAACAGAAGAAGAACATTTCCATCACAGTAAAATTCAATTGTCAGTACTCATATGACTTGAATCAACCGATGAATGATAGCTCTAATGTTTCAAATGGCCACATTCGGGGGGGCGGAGTCAACCGCGGTAGAAAATGGCCGCATAGACTGTTTGCTCCCTCCTAGCACTGAAGAATCCGGAGCTCACTCTGACAGCGGGCACCCTAAAAGCTGCCCCGAATTATCATAGCCTGCGGTGAGATGTCTACTCTCAAACCGGCCAAGCTAGAGTTTCAGCAGGCGGCGGGACAGTCGAACAAAAGGGCGAAACAAGATCTCTCGTCCCCAGTGAAGATGGCGCCTGACAGGGCACCCGTGGAAGGAGTGCGAGAGATCCTACAAGAACTACGGGCCGTGAAGGACCTTATCACTACCAATTCCGGAACGCTAGCAGTGGTCCAAGAAGATCTGCGAGAAGTTAAGGACCGACTCGGCTGTATGTCCCAGCGCATGACGGAGCTTGAGACTGAGGTTAGCCGACAATCTGCCATAACAGCGCAACTAGACCCACTCGTTCAGAGGGTAGCAGCGCTAGAAACATCGGTAGAGGACCAATCTAACAGGGCAAGGAGAAGCAATGTTAGAGTTGTAGGGGTCCCTGAAGGCCGGGAAGGGTCTGACCCCATAAAATACCTGGAAAAGCTCATACCAGAGATGCTGGGCCTAGTTTTCGAACGACCTCTGGAACTGGAGAGGGCCCACTGTGTGCTGTCTCACCCTTCTCTACAAAATCCGCGGCCGCGGCCGTTTGTAATAAAAGTCCTACGGTACCAGCATGTTCTACAGATCATGGAAGCGGCCAGGCGACGGCAAAACCTGCAACTGGATGGGCACCGCATCTCATTCTTCCCCGATCTAAGCAAGCAGACAGCCCAGCGCAGGAAAGATCTTCTAGCCTGTAGGCCACTGCTACAGCAAGCACAGGCGCGTTTCGGGCTCCTCTACCCAGCAAACATGCGAGTTACCCTCGATAACCGGACTTACACTTTCACGGAGGGTCATATGCTTCGCACCTTTCTCCAGGACCGGGCCAAGATGGAGGTCGGGAAATAGAACACACTGGACTCTCCATTCGGGTAAATTAAACAATCGATAAGAGAGCCGGCTCACCACCACTGTTTTGCAATGCAAATCTTTGTTTTTTTTTCTTTCCTTCTTTGGTGCAGTTAATTCATGAGATGTAAATGTTGAAGGGAATGTTTGGCTGATTGAAGTTTTAGTATCTATAAATTTTGGGTGCTTGGAACAAACGTTGGAAAGATGTTAATGTTATCTCTTCCTGGTTCTTGTATGTTAATTTTCCCTGTACAATAGGGCAATGTTATACTTTCTCCTAAGTGCTGGGAGGGAGTTGGAGGGGCTACGATGGGTGGTGGGGATTTCGCCATACAAGTAGGACTAAGATATGGCTTATCACAGACAGGACATAGGTATGCTAGCTGTAATATAATTGATACTATGTTCCAGGGGCAGCTGACCACGAACGCCCTTCTCCCACCCCATCGCAAGATTATAGATGGCTAGCAACCGAGTGAGGGTCTTGTCCCTGAATGTCAAAGGGATTTCCCAACCAGCTAAAAGGAAGAAAATCTTACTCTATTGCAAGCAGCAAAATGCAGATGTGGTATATCTACAGGAGACCCATCTGTCGTATGCGGAGTCCTTGAAAGTGACAGATAAGACTTATCAGAATGCCCTATCGGCGCCCGCCCTTAAAAGAAAAGGGGGGGTCATCATATTAGTCCGAAAAACTCTCCTGATGGAAGTTAGGGAGACCAAAGTTGACCCGGCAGGCCGATGGGCCAAGATGACAGCACTACTGAAGGGGGATCTCTATACCTTCATGACAGTGTATGGTCCCAACGTTGAAGATCCGCTTTTCTTTACTCAAATCACTCAGGAGCTTATAGATTCCGGCTCTACGTGTATAGTCCTGGGGGGAGATTTCAATCTCATACCAGACCCTCTCCTGGATAGAACCCCCTATAAGCCGCAGCATAAGCCACACTCTTCTATAGCGCTACAAAACATGAAGGAACTCCTAGGGCTGGTGGACCCTTGGAGGTTATTGTCCCCAAATAGTAAGGAGTACTCTTTTTATTCTTTACCCCACAATTCACAAACTCGGATAGACTACTATCTCATCTCCAAGACGCTACTCCCTACGGTTGTTGATGCCACCATGCTTCCCAGAACAATTTCTGATCATTCAGCGATCCTGTTGGACCTTAGTGCAGGCCCCGAAAAGAAATCCCAGGGGCGGTTTATCTTTGAGAAACGCTGGTTGGCGGATGACGCTTATCGTAAACGTATGAAGGATGCCACTACAGAATACTTATTTATTTATTTATTTATTATTATTAACAATTCTTATATACCGCACTATTAGACATCAGCGCGGTTTACATTGAACAAAAAACATCCGACAATTTACATATGTCTGGTCATTACATTTAACAGGAAGTATAACTTGGCGAAATAGGGGAAACTAAATACAATGAGGGTTATCTGATGAAGGATATCCTGGTTAACTATATACAATGGTGGTACAATAGTACATGGAACAATTTACTATTTACATTGTGAAGTTGGCCTGTTGCGAGGTTCTATCTGTTTGACCACTTCTGCTATTTGCCTGGGGGTTATGTTCGGAGTTGTCAATGAGATATTTAAGGAAGAGGAAATGTTTCAGTGCCTTTCTGAACTGACTCAGATTAGGTGTTGCTCTGATTTGTGCTGGTAAGGTGTTCCATAGAGTTGGGGCACAGAATTGAAAGGCTCTGTTGGCTGTTGATCTAGTGCATCTTGTGGTATCATTTGGGATAACTAGTGTGTTTAATTCTGCTGTTCTTCGTGGCCTGTTTGGTGCGAGTGGTTGTATGAGGTTGGAGAGAGAGGAAGAGGTGAGTCCCTTAGCCGCTTTGAATGTTAGCAGTAAGGTCTTGAATCTGATCCTCGCTTGCATGGGGAGCCAGTGTAGCTGTTTTAGAAGGGGTGTTACGTGATCTCTCCTGGATGCCCCGAGGAGTACCCTTGCTGCACTATTCATGGCTAGTTGCAGGGGGTTCAGGGTGGACCGGGGGAGTCCTTGTAGTATGGAGTTTGAGAAGTCGAAATGGGGGAGTATAAGGGCTTGATAAATGGTTCGGAAGTCATCCGGTTCAAGTAGCATGCGTAGGTGTCTGAGGGATCTGATTTTAAAGTAGATTGCCTTGACTGTATTGGCTATGTGGTTCTTCATGTCAAGGTTTTGGTCCAGCGTTACTCCAAGGTAGCGTATTGCCGGTTTTACTTGGAGTTGGGCATCCTTTACGTTAATACAACTCGGAGGGGTGAAACTGGTGTTCCTCGAGACGAACAGTACTTCCGTCTTTTTGTGTTGTATTCTCAGGTTTTGTGATAAGAGCCACTCTGATATGGTGTCAAAGCAGTTAGTCAGCGGGGTGAGGTCTAGGCCATCCAATGATATTGGCATATATAGTAGTACATCGTCTGCATATATCATGTAACTGACATTAAAGGATCTGATGATGTCGCAGATGGGTTGGATGTATATATTAAACATCAATGCAGATAAGGAGGATCCTTGAGGTACACCTTGACTTTGTTGGAAAGGTTCAGATGTGTCCCCATCGACTCGGATATGCTGCCATCTATCGGACAGGTAAGATTTACACCATTCGAGTGCTGTTCCACCGATGCCTTTTTCCCTTAGCCGGCAGATGAGAATTTCGTGGCATACCGAGTCAAAAGCCGCTGCTATGTCTAGGAAGACGAGAGCGAAACCCTGGCGTATGTTATCCACACCCGAGATTATGTTGTTGAGGAGTGTTGTGAGTAGTGTTTCTACTCCATGGGACTCTCTGAAACCATGTTGAGCTGGATCCAGAGGGGCTGAGGTGTCTATATGATCCTGTAATTGCCTGTGCACTATTTTCTCAATGATTTTTGCTAGCATAGGTATGCTAGATATGGGCCTATAAGATTCTACTTTTTGAGGATCAAGTTTGGTGTTCTTTAACAGCGGTCTTACAGAGGTCTGCTTGAGCGTAGCGGGGAAGGAGCCAGTGGTGAAGGAATAGTTTAAGATTTTAGCTATAGTTGAGGATATGTCACATCGCAGGTCCTTTATCCAGTGCGCAGGGCAAGGGTCTGTGTGAGCAGTGGTTGTGTTCAGAGCTAGAATAGTATCTTCAATAGTTTTCTTCGAGGGGGTAGAGAATGATGCCAGTGATACTGGGTAGTCTTGTTCATCAGGAGAGTCCGGTATTAATATTTTGTTAGTCTTGCACATTTTAGATTGCATGTAAATTGCATAGTCCTGTGGATGGATCCTGCTGTGGTGCTCAGGGGTTGGCTCTTTGGCAAGCGTTTTAACTAAGTTAACAAGTCGTGAGGTTTATTCAATGACCGTTTCAGGGTATCTGTGTGGTGTTGTCTGATTTTATCTGAGATGGCTTTACGATGCTCAGACAGGTGTTGGATGTAAGCTGATTGGTCACTGCTAGTACGTGACTTTCTCCATCGTTTTTCTAGCTTTCTTAAAATGGTTAGTGAGGTTTTTAAATCGGCTGTGAACCATGGGGCTGTAGATCTCTTCTTTGGGTTCTTGTTCGTTGGAGGGCGGATAGCGATTGTGCTGAGTTTTTTGTTCCAGGAGGAGATCACCTCATCTAGGCTTAGTGAGGTGTCATCAAAGAGTGTGCTCATTTCAGTGAGGATGTGTTCTCTGTTAAATGGGTGGAATCTTCTGATAGTTGAGTTAGCGGGCCTGCTTTCATCTGTTTTTGTCTTGTGTGAACAGTTAGTGGTAGGCATCTGAAAGGTGATGAGTTTGTGGTCAGTCCAAGGGACTGCAGTTATCGATAGCACAATGTTTTGTGGTTGATCCAAACTTAGCTGCGGTGCAAATATGAGGTCAAGGATATTGCCTTTCTCATGAGTAGGTTCTTGCACCATTTGTGTGTATCCTAGGCTATCTAGGGCATCTAGGAATGCTGTTGCTTGAGTGTCCTGTAATGATGGTAGGTTGATATCTCCTACGATCCAATTAGGTTTATTTGGACCCTGGGTGAAGGATGCCAGATTTATTATGGTTGCTAGGTCGTCTGGATCTCCTGATGGTGATCTATAGACCAAATTTATGGAGCATGTGTTGTTTGAGACTGATACTGTTTCTAGATGGTTGTTACTGTTGGATTCATCCATTTTGAACTGGAGGTCAGCTTTGGTGATGATAAGTACTCCTCCGCCTTTTTTGTTTTGTCTCTGTCCAGTGAATGCTGTAAAGTTAGGTGGGAGAAGCTGGTTGAGGATGATATTGTCTTCAGTTGAGAGCCACGTTTCAGTGACCATGAGGATGTCTAGCTGGTGGGATATTATTACATCTGTGATCACTGGCCACTTGTTTCGAAGTGAGCGGGCATTTATAAGTGCACACTTCAGTCTACTAGGGTAGATGCTTTTAGTTTGTCTAGTTTTCGTGTTGTATTGTAGTGGGACATGCAATAGGAGGTTGCGGTGCGGAAGGTTGGTCCCACGTGGGTTGTAATAAGAGTTTCCTGACCATTTTCTCTCACTAGATGGTACAATAGGAATGTGGTTTTGTGAGGTGGTGAGGGCCAATATATTAGATGGTAGCGTTATAATAAGTAGGAAAAGGCACATTAACCTGATGATCACGTCTTCCATTTTAACCCTGTGAGGTATGGGGCTTATTTGGGAGGCGAATAGAGGGGTTTTGGCACGTTAGGGCTGACTGGATCTTAGCTTGTGTATTGTGCAACCAGCAAACAGGCTCAGTGTATCATACAATAACACAGTATTTCTGGCAGTGTTCAACTCTTAAGTATGGATTGATTGTGTATACCTACACAGAATAATGATTGAGATGAGATGAGATGAGATGAGAAGTATAATGATTGAGATGAGATGAGAAGTAGCCGGTGAGACTTGCAAGTGAGAGGTAGCAGATAAATATTTTTCTGTAATTTTAGTTGGAATTGATACAATTGCAAGGTAAATATTACTTCACTAATAATCACTGCGGAGATACTCCCACTTGGGCCTGGTGGGAGGCCTTTAAAGCTTATGCACGAGGGCGTATGATCTCCTATAAGATTAGCAAGCGCAAGGCAGAGGCAGCAAAAAGGAAGGAGTTGGAGGCCGAAATTGGAGCTGGGGAACGGCTCCTTGCTCGCTGGGCAGATCCGACTATTCTTCTACGACTCCAGAAGCTACGGTTTCAATATAATGCACTTTTGCAGGCAGAGGTTAGTGATATGCTCAGAGCACAGCAAGGTAAATATTATCATGAAAGCAACAGAGCGAGCTCGTTGCTAGCCAACACATTGAAGGTGAAAAGTGCGGTGACTCGAATTACGGGATTGAGGGACGCAGCTGGAGTCTTAAGAATTGCAGATGAAGAGATCCTAGCACTCTGCGAATCCTTCTACTCCCGACTCTATCAATCTGAAATTGTCGATGATAACTTAGCCTTCTCAAACTTTGTCTCCTCTATAGAAGGCCCCCAGCTCACGAAAGCGCAACAGCAACTACTAGCAGCAGAGGTCACCTCGAAGGAACTTCGCGTCGCTCTCAAACAACTTGCCAAGGGAAAGGCCAGCGGTCCGGACGGGCTCCCCGTGGAATTCTATGAGGCCTTCGCTGACCAGCTGATACCTGAGCTGCTACTATACTATGAAGGTATCAAAGAAGAATGCCCTGTTGTTGGTGCATTTGCCGCAGCCACAATAGTGATACATCCCAAGCCCGGCAGGGACCCGGAACGGGTTGAGAATTATAGACCCATCTCCCTATTGAATGCTGATTATAAAATCTATGCCAAGGTTCTAGCGAATCGTCTTGCAAAGGTCTTGGGGTCACTCATCCATCCTGACCAGTGTGGATTTATGTCGGGGAGATCTACGGCGGATAAGGGTCGTATATTAGCCCACGTTCTTCACAGAGCGCAGCAGATAGATACACCAATCGTGGGCTTGGCACTAGATGCTGAGAAAGCTTTCGATAGGGTCGAATTCTCCTACTTATTTAAGGCCATGCGATGGATGGGAATCCCGGACAGCTTCCTGAAGAATGTCCAAATGTTATATGCCAGGCCGGTAGCCCGGGTAGTGGCGAATAACACTGCTTCTCGGGAATTCCTGCTCACTAGAGGAACTAGACAAGGCTGCCCTTTATCCCCTCTCCTATTTAACTTGGCCCTAGAACCACTGATTCTTAAAATCCGTCAAGCAGCCCACATAAAGGGAATCTCGTTGGAGGGGTACCACTGTAAAGTATCCGCCTACGCAGATGATCTCCTACTCTTCTTAGAAGTACCGTCGGTAGACGCCACCTTGGAGACTATCAACGAGTATGCCCATGTGTCGGGCTATAAGCTAAATCTAGACAAAACCACCAGCATACCGTTAACATCAACCGTTTCGGTGGAAGAACTTCGGAGATACTCCTTCCAGGTTGAGAATTCATCTTTCAAATATTTGGGAGTTCTATATGGTAAAACTATGGATGACACAATTCACCTCAACGAAAATCGATGTGCCAAGATCATACAGGAATGCGTGCTAAAGTGGACACCACTGCATCTGACATGGTGGGGCCGCCTAGAAACCATCAAAATGGTTATTGTCCCCAAGATCACTTACATCCTGAGCATGCTCCCGGTGCTCTTCGACAAGAAATTTTATAAAATCTTGGAGAAGAAGCTGCTTACTTTTCTTTGGGCGAAGAAAACCCCGCGTATTGCTGCTTGGAAACTTAAGCTCCCCAAGAAATCGGGAGGGGTTCATTTTCCGGATTTTTATTGGTTTCACGTTGCTGCAATAACCAAACAAGGTTCTTGGTGGGCGGAGGAGGTGGATACTCCTGGAGCCCCATGTTGGCTCATAGTAGAAGCCGCGGTGAGTGACCCTCTTCCTTTGTGCTATCGCAATGGAGCTGCTGTCCCGCTAATACATACGCAGGAGGGCAATGAGATTCTTTATGCCACTCAACACGCCTTCAATGTGGTGTTGCCACTTGTGGGAGATGAGCATGCTTTCACGGAAAATACGCCGTTGTGGCTTAACCAGCACTTCAAAATTGCGGGTGCCTGCTTTGCCTGGGCCACTTGGATGCGCCATGGTATTCTCTGTTTGGGACACCTCTTTAGTGGACGGCGCTACAAAACCTTTGCTGAATTACAGAGAGATTTCCATCTTCCAAACAAATGCTTCTTCCAATGGGGGCAGCTTCGGCATTGCTTAAGTAAAGCAGGAGTAGTACCTCTATCAATGTCCAAAGGGCGCCCGCTACATCTTTGGTTCCAAGAATTTCGACAGTGCTCTGGGCAGATATCGAAGTTGGTGACGCTCCTAAGATCGGCGACGGAGCGGTGCCCCAAGGGCACTCAACTGGTATGGGAACACGAAGTAGGACCCTTGTCAACCCCGGAATGTTGGGCCACCTTTTGGGGTCCCCAAATACGGATATCGAGGTCTGCGTCGCTCACGCAGACGCTGTTCTTTCTAGCGCACCGTGCCTATTTGACCCCGGTTAGAATCTCCAAGTGGCAAGAGAGTAAGGACGATCGCTGCTGGTCGTGTAACACGGAACCTGGGACCCTCTCACATATGATATACTACTGCCCCCAACTCACAACCTATTGGTATGGGGTTTGGCGGCGGACACAGGGACTGTTTGGGATTGCCACGCCTCTAACCTTCCGGATCGTTATATATAAGTCATCGGCGGATGTGATGGGCCTTCAAAAACAACACCATGCCTTGTTTGATTTGCTTCTGAGTTTAGCACTGAAGGCTATCCTGAGCCACTGGAAATCATTCAGCTCCTTGAATGTAGAATACTGGTGGAACCTGGTGGGCTATCATCGCTCATGTGAACTCGCCTATGTTCAGCAGAACCCCTGTTTCCGCCGATTGCTTGATAAGTGGGACACCCTCATGACCTAAAGAATACGCGAAGGGAAAAAAAAATAGTAATACTTCTGTATGGAGGAGTGGTACTCGTGGTCAGCTCCCCCCCCCCCCCTCTATTATCCTTCTTCTTTATATTGGGTAACAGGATTTACTTTTAGTTGCCGACTGGCATAACCTGTCTGTGGTAGTCACGGTATCTGTATAGTATCTCTTTTGACTGTGTTGTAGATAATTTTTTCTGTTCTTTCTTGTTTTCTGTGTTATGGAAATGTTTTAATGTTTTATGTGTTGTTTTATGTGTTATGGAAATGTTAAATAAAAATTTCAAAAAAAAAAACAAATGGCCACATTCATTCCCTGTTCCATTTTCACAATGATGAAGATAAGAGACCATCAGAAAAGCCATTATTGCCAAACATCAAACTTCAAAGGGGTAAAAGGCCATCTCCAAAAATTTTGGGATTCCTGTGTCTACACTTCACAATGTTATTAAGAAGTTTTCTGATTATGGAACTGTCAAGAATTTCCCAAGATGTGGTGGGAAGAAGAAAGCAAATCTAAAAAGTCTTCGAAGCTTAGCGTGAACTGTTGGAAAAACACCACATACAACATCCAAAGAGCTTAAGGCTGACCTGGAGCTATCTAGAGTGGTGCTTTCAACCCGCACCATATGCCATGCATTAAACAAACAAGGACTTCATAGGCGAAGGAGGACCCCATTGCTCAAAGCAAACATATAAAGGCACATCTGATCTTTGCCCAAATCCACTTTGAGACACCACAGTCCTGGGAAAATGTTCTGTGGACAAATGAAATCAAACTTGAGCTCTTTGACAATGCAGACCAGCAATTTATTTACAGGTGAGGAAATGAAGCTTATAAGGAAAAAAAAAAAACCCTTCCCACAGTAAAATATGGTGGAGGTTCCATAATGTTGTGGGGTTGTTTTGTTGCCTCAGGAATTGGGGGGCTGGAACTTATTAAAGAAATCATGAAGTCAGAGGACTATCAAGGTATTTTGTAGTGAAATATGCTACCTAGTGTCAGAAAGCTAGGTCTGGGTCGAAGGTCATGGGTCCTCCAGCAGGACAATGACCCAAAACATATATCCAAAAGTGCAAAAGAATGGTTAAAAAGTACAGATGGGCTGTTTTAAACTGACTAGCAATGAATCCTCAGTCTAATCAAGAACCTCTGGAAAGAGCTGAAATCTGCCACTGGTAAAAGGAATCCTGGAAGAATTCTTGAGCTGGAACAAATCGCAGATGAAGAGGGCGATTAACTACTAACAGACAGATATACAAAATGAATAGATGGCTGCAAGAAACATTTGGAAGCTGTCATCACTACCAAAGGTTGTGCAACCAAATATTAGTGAAGTGTGCCATTATTCCTGTCCACACTCATTTTGCTTTTTCTCAGAAAGTACTATACACAGACATCTTTTTTGTTGTTGTTGCATACCTTTGAACATACTATTACAATGTTATGAGATACAGCTGGAATATTTCCAATTATTTCTCAAGATATTGTACACAACATACCTAAAATGAAAAGGGTGCCAATAATGTTGAGCATAACTATAGAAGTTGTAAATGTGTGTGTGTCCTTTATGAGGATAATTTCATAACTCGGTACCTAGTTTAAGAGAACCAAAACATGCCTATTTCTAAGCCGATCTCATAAGAAAAGTAGGCACCTAATTTTCTTTATGAAATACTAGTGTAAGTGGCCAAAAACATGCCTTAATCTAAGGTGCAATCACTTACACCAGCCCTAGCCCATGTCTAGATCTATAAAGAATGCATATAATTTATGTAATTTTATAATTTACATACGTAGTTGTTCATCCAGACCATGCTCCACTCAAATACCACCCATACATATGTCCACAGTGAAAGTACATGTTATTGGATCTATGTGCATACTTACAAAATAGCGCCCAGTCTAAAAGAGGTCATTTATGCACATAAATGGCCACTCACGTGCGGAAATGACTAAAATACGAGATTTAGGTGCATTCTTGCCACCTAAATCTAGGCATCTCCTTATAAAATTACCCCCTATGTGTGTACCTGTGTATTTTATAAAACATGCATATACCTCATCAAAACTCTGCCTTGCCCAAACTATACGCCCGGGTATGCCTACATGAGGCACATGTATGATCTTTGCAGTGCATACTTTGATACACATATTTGGCTGCACAATTCTATAAAAACTCTCTTTCATGGGTAAAACATGCTTTACACAGGATAAATACTTTATAAACTTCTCAGCTAAGAGGGCCAATTTTCACACAATCCACATTTTTGCAAAGCCCATGGGTAATTTTTTACCAATGGGTTTGCATAAGATTTCATACTGCATGCATACTCACACTATGAAAATTGCCCAAGGAGAAGTAAAAGTACCCACAGACTCTTACACTTACTGTATCTATCTACAGAGACTTTTTAAGTCGTGCATTTGTTAGTGCATATGCAGTTCATTAGTGCGCCTTTAAAATGTGGAAGATAATATGATAAGCCGCAACACAGGTTTTGCGTGCCATGATGCCTGCATGCAGGCATAATTTTATAAAGTGTGTGCTTTAAATTATGAAATAGGGGCATATGGACATGCTGGAATCTAGGTGCAGTCAGCTATGTTGGCGCTAGGGCAGGCATAACTTGCCATGCATAGATCAATGCATTGATTTGTGTAAGTCATAGTCTTCCATAATTTACTTGCGTCCATCACATCCACATCTACACTCTACCCCCATGCACATCTCACAGGAACCTATGCACAATGAGCACTTATGTGCACATTTATAGAATGGCACCTGGCAGAAGCACATGTGTAAGTGTCCATTCACGCACTTAAGTCCTTGAAAATAGGGATTTACATGAGTAGCTCATGTGTAACTTTCTGCACCACCCCTATAAAATCAGCCCCTTTGTGTGTGCTACACGATTTAATACATGTAACCCTATGAATTAATGGGCATTAAGGGGAATGTTTACTAAATTGTGCTAAAGGTTTGCCCTTTAAGGTGCATTAGTTGTCAAAAATTAATACAGGAGGTATGACGTTCCCAGCATGTCCCCATGCAGTGAACACAGACAGCAGCTCCTCACTGCACTAAAAATGCAGCCACAATTAATGCAGATGCACAAATTTCCACCCATTGAAAGGCACTAAATGTATTCATGCTAACTACATTAATGATTAGCACGTGTCAATGATGCCTGTGCTAACTTCAATCTGCAGTCCGCATCCACTCTCTGCCCCTAAACCACCCAGCCCCACCTGTCTTGCGCTAAGCAGTTAACGTGATTTTTACTGCAGCCCCATTTTTAGCCTGTGATAATGGTTGTTGCGATCCAGTGCTGTTTACCACTTGCTAAAGTCCATGCTAACCATTAGCGCACTTCAGTAAACATGGCTATTAAGTCAATTAGTGGACATTAAAAGTTTTAATATGTGTTAAAACACTTTTATTAAAACAAATGGATAAAATGAACTGAAACAATATCTGAAAATTTTGGAAAAGCCAAATGAACTGAAAACTAAACGAAAATTGTTGCCCTTTGCACAACCCTGACTAAAGCTACATGCTTAGAGGGTCATTTTAAATCATTTAGATGCAATTTGGATGTCCGAAATTTTGCACGTGGACTTTTAAATCATGGAGTTGTTCCCAGTAATTGCAGAAATGGGTTTTCTAGATATTTCTGCTGCCACAGGGGGTGTAACAGAAGCATATCCAGGGTGGGCCTATGAATATAGATGCCCCTGATCAATCTTAGAACCCTCTGAGACATCTGCACCCATATCAAAACCTAGTCCAAACCTAGATCTTCTCCAGGCACGAATAGGCATCAGAAACACACTCATTTTAGCAATAAAACCTCCAAAGTGAGTAGAGAAGTTGGCAATTCACTATCCTAGTACTCTCCACACTCATAATGATATGCTGTGTGTGTTTGTGAAACTTGTTGTGGACTAGCACCATTGCTGCATGTCTCGTGCAGGTCCATGGTATTGAATACTATGCCAGGGACGTCTGAGTAGATGTTCCTGTAAAAGTCTATATCGGGCACGTTCACATTTGTGAAATCATGGCCAAAATTAGATGTGCTTGTAGTTTTTAGGAACGTTTTGCTTGGATGTACCAGATTGCATCGGGATGTCTTTTTTAAATATATGCCTTCAAGCTTTTAGGAGTGTTCATATACATGGACGCCGATTCTGGTCCCTGCATGCTTGGCCGCTTTGCACGGCCAAAACTTGGATGGGTCAGAGATAGACCCTATTCGGCCGCTGTGGGGCCTGGACGTATCCATGATGGCAGAATTGGGGAGACACATGCCTAGGCGCTCCCTGTATGCCAAGCAGATGGCTGTACGGTGAGCTGCCAGTCCCCATGCCAGAACGTCACTGCTGGGGCGAGGGAGCGGTGGCATCCTCACACCATGGCAACGAATACCATGCCCCACTGTCTGTATAATATTTGATCACATCTCGCAGCTGTAGAGCTGCATTGTATTGCCTGAGCCTTCCATGATTTAAGTCAATGATAAGGCAAGAAGCAAAAAGATATGCAGCTCTTTGAAGTGATATGTTCATACATTCCCATATGTAGAGCTTGTAGTGCTGGCCAGTGAGGTTCTCATTGTGGCATAAAATATATCTAATAACAGGAGACAAATATGGAGATAGACTATAGAGACATACAAAGACACACACACACACGCATATGTATTTCATGAGGTTTTCAATGCTTAAAACATATCAACTGTCCTGTCTTCCATTCTATGAAATTGTTGTCAGTATGTGGCATTCACCAATAGGGTTATTGACACTTCAAACCCCATAGGCCCCATTATCTAGCAAATATTGGACCCGCTTTCAAGATATCTTACAGCAAAGAAATGAAATGTGCCCTAGGTATACGGCTGGATGCTCTCTGGACCCTATACCAGCCTGAGAGACATACACGGTGCACACTGACTATGCACCCTATGCCTATGCATAAAAGAGCCCCTCAAACATAAAAACATCATTTAGATAGGGGAGGGGAGAACAAGAATCCAACTTGATGTCTTGGGATCTGACCATTGATGACGAAAGTACCATGTCAGTAAACAGGGCTGAGAGCCGTCATAAATGTTCCTGTGTGATGGACTGGCTTTAAATGGGAAAATGTGCCATACTATATATATCCAGACCAGATCGTTTGGCAATTAGAATGATCACAGCCAGAATAATCCTGGAATCCAAGATCAATTCTCGCCGACAGCTAATCGCCCCTACATTCCAGATCTGTGCAGAACTACTTTGGATGGAATGGCACCAAGGCTTTGGGACTGAGACCTCAAAACCCTGCTATGGAATGGAGGACAGAGGACATATGATGGCCCTTTCCTGATCTGTATACATGACCACATACACACACACACACATATGTAAGAGTACACTGTGTCAGACATATATGTATAGCGACACTGGTAGCACACAGACACGCACACGCACAGTTACATGCATGCACCTACCAGACCTAGAGGATATTGGCTCCTGCAGTCCACTGTCTGGCTTGCACAGTGGCCCCTATGGCCCGAATTGTGGCTGCAGGGGCACAGCGAGGCCACAGACATGGGGTGCGGAGGTGTGAGGTGCATTAGGAGAGAGGTCCCCTGGACATTCCACTGTCGGGGTGGAATAAGCCTGGTGTCCATCTTGGGGCCGAAGGACATACAGAGAGGCCTGTCCTGAATAGCCTCTGTACGTCCCGGTACCTGGCCACACCCTTGCTCTGCCCCAGCACCGCCCCCTCCCACCCACATCTAGGGCTCCCTGCACAAACACTCTGCACGTGCAGGGAGTGCTGGTGACAGAATCGGGTTCCGGGGCTGAGCTCGGGTTGGACATCTGGCCTGTGCATCCAACCCCGCTATTTGCAGGACAGAATGCCAGCCATATTGTTCTGGGTATGGGGGTTGTTTCCTTTTTGTTTTGTTTGGTTTTCATTTTACTTGTGGTTTATTTTGCTTCATTTAATTTGTTTGAAATGAAATTTTAAAAAATGAAAGAGCTAAAAGACAACAAAAAAAGAATATATGAAATAAAATAAGGTGGCCAGGGCCTTTTCTGGAAAAAATAAAATACTAAATGTCAAGCCCCTCACAGTCCTGCCTATACCCCACCTCTAGCTCACTGGGTACATTCTAACCCATGGGACTGTGGAAGTCTAAAAAGGACATGAGTGATTCCAGTTGCTCATGCCCCTCTGGATCTTTGTTTCAAAATGTTTCTGGCCTGACCGGCATCTACACTATTTTACTGTATGGAGCTCCATACATTAGTGCACTTCCATACAACAAAATATCACCAGCCTTGGGGGAAAGGATTCATTTTTAAAATTTGTAAATGCTGATTTTAGGGGGAGGGGAGTGACTGAAAGAAAAATAATAATGAGCATTTTTTTTTCATTTCTATTCTACTATCCCTAGTAGTTTTGGAAATATAGGGTCTGATATTCAAAGGGCATTTACATGGTTTATAGCCCAGTAAACTGTGTAAATGCCTTAAACAGGAATATTCAATGGCACCTACACGGTTAGTGCCATCAAATATACCCATCTATTCCCTCTACACGCCCTGATGTTATCCAGTTAACATCGGGGCATGTTGGGGGAATTCTGGGGAGGAGCGTGGGCAAAGAATGGCAGTAACCAGGTAGCAGCAATATGGGACCGCTACCCAGTTAGCACTCCATGGCTAAAACTAGGCGAGCGCCATTGGTACAACACTGAATATCTGGGGTTAAGGGTGAACGGATAGGACTATGCGCCAACACAGCGCATAGCTTGTCCAACTCACTATCGGACCCGTAACGTTACACACCTTGTTGCAGTCCCTGCCCTAACCTGAAGTGGGCTGCAAGAAAATACAAGGAAAAGCAAGTGGCATATGCACAAATAGTGGGAAATACAGTGTTACTCCAGGAACCCTTTGTCGATCAAGCACGGACACATGAATGGTTAAGGAGAGGTTAACTGAAACCGAAAGATGAGAGATTGATAGTTGCAGCCCAGGACAGCGGATTATGGATGAGATGGTTTACAGCAAGCATTGAAAAAAATTGGCAACACAGACATATGTCAATTCTGTAAGAAAGACCTGGAAATGATGACTCACCTCATAGCTGGCTGTGAAGTTCTGATGGCAGAAAATGTATATGCAGAAAGACGTAATAAAGTAGCACGCGTCATCCATTGGAAACTCGGTAAGCACTACAACATCACTGTGCCCGAAAAGCACTGGGATCATGATCCTAACAGAATTACAGAGAAAGGAGGTTATGATCACCTGGGATACTCCCATTCTGACCAATAAAAAACTGGATACGAGAAAGCAGGATATAGTGGTTAAGAAGAAAATCACTAGAACAGCATTGATAATAGAGGTGTCAGTTCCAAGCGACTACTCTGTGAATTGCGTGGAGATGCAGAAGATCCTGAAATACCAGGAAATGCAGTCAGAGACCAAGAAAATTGGGAGAAAGATACAGAAATATTTCCCATCATGTTGGGTGCTACAGGCTTGATAAAGAAGAATTTCCAAGCACATCTTGACAAACTACCCATACATGTTATATCTTACAAACTCCAGAAGTATGCTCTCTTTGGCATGATGAAAGTATTACGCCAAACCTTAGTAGTGAATTTGAGAGACTGAGATCATACTCCCCATGCCCTGTCTTAGAAGTCAGGTTCACGCCTGTCATAGAAACATAGAAACATGATGACAGAAAAAGACCACAAGGCCCATCTAGTCTGTCCTTCCATAACAACAACTACAACAGTCCACTTTTTACCTTTAGAGATCCTCTGTGTTGGTCCCATGCTTTTTTGAATTCAGTTACTGTCCTCATCTCTACCACCTCCACTGGGAGACTATTCCACGGATCCACTACTCTTTCCGTAAAGAAATATTTCCGCATATCACTCCTGAATCTATCTCCCTTCACCCTCATCCCGTGTCCCCTCGTCGCAGAACTTGCTTTCAATTGAAAGAGGCTCTCTCCCTGAACATTTATGCCACGGAGGTATTTAAACATCTCAATCATATCACCTCTATCCCGCCTTTCCTCTAAGGTGTACATATTAAGATCCTTAAGTCTGTCCTCATATGCTTTATAATGAAGACCACTAATCATCTTAGTAGCAACCCTCTGCACCGACTCCATCCTGTTCACATCCTTTTGAAGGTGCGGTCTCCAGAATTGCACACCATACTCCAAATGAGGTCGCACCAAAGACTTATACAGAGGCATTATCACCTCCTTTTTTCTGCTAGCCATTCCTCTCCGTATGCACCCAAGCATCCTTCTAGCTTTTGCCGTCGCCTTTTCTACCTGTTTAGCTACTTTAAGATCATCGGACACAACTACGCCTAGGTCCTGCTCTTCTTTAGTGGACAAAAGTACTTCACCTCCTATACTGTATTGCTCCCTTGGATTGCTGCAGCCCAAATGCATGACCTTACATTTTTTAACATTAAATCCCAGTTGCCAAATTCTAGACCATTCTTCAAGCTTAGCTAGATCCCTCCTTATGTTATCTACACCTTCCTGGGTGTCTACTCTATTGCAGATTTTGGTATCATCCGCAAAGAGGCAAACCTTACCCGACAGCCCTTCCGCTATATCACTAACAAAGATGTTAAAAAGAATCGGACCAAGGACAGATCCCTGGGGCACACCACTGGTAACATCCTTCTCCTCAGAGTGAGCTCCATTTACTTGTACTCTTTGTCGCCTCCCAACCAACCAATTTCTAACCCAAGCAGTAACTTTAGGGTCCATCCCTAGGGTGCTCAGTTTGTTTATAAGTCGCCTGTGAGGAACAGTGTCAAAGGCTTTACTGAAATCTAAATACACCACATCTAGAGCTCTCCCGCGGTCCAACTCCCTGGTCACCCAGTCAAAGAAATCAATCAGATTTGTCTGACAAGACCTGCCTCTGGTGAATCCATGCTGCCTCGGATCCTGTAATCCGCTGGACTCCAGAAACATCACTATTTTCTCTTTCAACAGCGTTTCCATTAATTTACTCACCACTGAAGTTAAACTAACCGGCCTGTAGTTTTCAACCACATCCTTACTACCGCTTTTGTGTAAAGGCACCACATGAGCCTCTCTCCAGTCCTTTGGCACCACTCCCGACTCCAACGAGGCATTGAAAAGGTCAGTCAGTGGAGTTGCTAGAACGTCCCCAAGTTCCCTCAGTATTCTAGGGTGTATCCCATCCGGTCCCATCGCTTTGTCTATTTTAAGTTGAGCTAGTTTCTCACGAACACAGTCTTCTGAAAATTGTTCAAGATGTCCCTCGCTTCTGTTCTTATTTGTGGGTGTTTTCTGAGGTCCTGCTCCTGGTTCTTCATCTGTGAACACAGAACAAAAATATTTGTTAAGCAATTCCGCTTTATCCTTATCAGCTTCTACATATTCCCCCCCTGCACCCTTGAGTCTGACAATACCACTTTGGCCCTTCCTCTTCTCACTAATATATCTGAAAAATGTCTTATCCCCCCATTTTATTGCATTGGCTATTTCCTCCTCCTTTTGAATCTTTGCCTTCTTGACTACTTTGCTAGCTTCTCTAAGTTTTTCCAAATACAGATGCCTGTCTTCCTCTCTCTGTGATCTCTTGTATTTCATGAAGGCCTCCCTCTTTTTCTTCACTTTTTCAGCTACTTCCTTCGAAAACCATAGCGGTCTCCTGTTCCTTTTGCCTTTATTTACCTTTTTAACAAAAAGGTTGGTTGCCTTTAAAATACCCCCTTTCAGTTTTGCCCACTGTTTTTCTACATACCCCAGCTGTTCCCATCCCACTAACGACTCCCTGAGGTATTGGCCCATCTTTGCAAAGTTAGTCTTCCTAAAGTCTAAGATCTTCACCTTGGAATGGATTCTAACAGACCTAGTCCTAATACTGAACCACACCATCTGGTGATCACTGGATGCAAAATGATCTCCCACTACAACATCAGAAACACTTTCTCCATTGGTAAGCACCAAGTCCAGTATGGCCCCTTCACGTGTGGGGTCTGTTACCAATTGCCTGAATAGTTCTCCCTGTAGAGAATCCAGGATCTCCTTACTCCTAGATGATACTGCAGCAGGAATGTGCCAATCAACATCTGGCATATTGAAATCTCCTAGAAGTAGCACTTCCCCTTTCCTAGCAATGCTGCGTATGTCTTCAATTAACTCTCTGTCCACCTCTTCCTCTTGTGAGGGAGGTCTGTATAGCACACCAATGCAAATAGATTTCTCTTTCCCTCTCTCTAGTTTAACCCACAATGCCTCCTCTCTCCCTTTTAAGTTCTGTAATTCCAAAGCTTTAATAGTAGTTTTTACATATAGTGCCACTCCTCCTCCCCTTCTTCCTACCCTGTCCTTTCTGAATAAAGTATAGCCAGGTATAGTTACATCCCAGTCATGGTTTTCTGTGAACCATGTTTTTGTAACTGCCACTAAATCCAAGTCAGCCACTCCCACCAAAGCTTCAACTTCAGAGATCTTATTTCCCATGCTACGGGCATTAATACACACTGCTTTCCATATGTTACCCCTGTCATGGGATGCACAAAACTACTTACTCCAATGCAAACCCTTGTCTCTATCTGAACCTTCCCAAAAAACACTCACAAAATTCTCAGAAAAACATATTGAATACTCTCCTGCAATAAATTATCCACTTTTTTACAATCAAATATACGGAGGAAAATTACCTCAGATTTTACTTTTCTATCCCTCTATGCGGTGAAATTCATCACCATAGGGGATTATAAAAGGTGCAACATCATGGGTCCAGCTCTCCCTTCTAACTTACAAACTCAAAATCACTAACCGATATTAAAAAAGTACTTTTTCAATACTACATTAAAATACCTTTAATCATGTTTACTTTTTACACCTTTTTCCAATTTATTTTCTTCTCCAAATTAATCTTCTACGATATTCCTGAAAAACAAAGTCAAATGGCTCTACAGATTATCAACCTTTATCACCATCCAAGCAAAATTCTCATTACTTATCTGATAAATTTATCCACAGAAGTCTTCTTCTAAGCTCCTGCAAATATCACCAACATTGTCTGCCTTCAGTCACATATTGTTTAACACCCAACAAAGCTCTTCACTTATCCTTAGTTGATGTTACAAGATACTGTTTAAGTTTGAAGTTATGATGTTACTCTTTAAGTTATATTGTTACTGTTTAATTTGCAAGTTCTATGCAAAAGTTAAAAGTTTTTAAACCACCTTGATTAAAAGAAAAGGCGGTATAGAAAAACTGTTAAAAAAAATAAAAAATAAATATTATAGGTAGTACTGAAAAAGTACTTTTTTAATATTGGTAAGTGATTTTGAGTTTGTAAGTTAGAATGGAGAGGCTGGACCCATGATGTTAAACCTTTTGTAATCCCCTATGGTGATGAATTTTGCCACATAGAGGATCAGAAAAGTAAAACCTGAGGTCATTTTCCTCTCTGTATTTGATTGTTAAAAAGTGGCTAATTTATTGCAGGAGAGTGTTCAATATGTTTTTCTGAGAATTTTGTGAGTGTTTTTTTGGGAAGGTTCAGGTAGAGACAAGGGTTTGCATTGGAATAATTAGTATTTTTCCTTGCAGTAGTGAATATAAATTGATGCGCAAAACTAACCCATTTGGAGAAAATGCCCCGAAACTCTATTCTAACAGAACACTTGGTCTCACATGGCAGAACGTACTTAGACTCCTACGAAATACAGAATAAATAATAACAAACTTGAAATAGAAATATGTAGACAAACTTGAAATGATACTTCAACAAACTAGGCTCAACATGCAGTACAACATAAGACATAGAGGAGTCAGGCAACATATCACTTGACCTTTGCTGAGCAGCCTCTCCCCACAGACTTCCCCCTCCATCGATCTCAATACCACTTGCTTAGAAGTGGCTGTGTCGATGATTAGGATCTGTGCTAGCTGTCCCTGCAGCCCATTTCTGAACAAGAATCACTGAGATTGAGAGAGGGGGCAGACCATGGAGAGAGGCTGTATTGCCTGCACGTGGGATCGGAGAGAACTGTGCCTCATGTTACTGCTTAGCAAATATAAAAGCAGCAGCTAGCAGAGAGGTGCACATGGTGAAGGGACTTTATTTGTGCAGCTGTGCAACCTCTAGCTGGCTTCAAAATTCCAAATGTGCTGTGCCTCTATTGCAAGTCTTGACAAATTTTGTGTGGATTTAGGAGCCAGACCAAAATCTTAGGAGCCAGTGCTTGTGACCTTCTTACCCCCTCCCCCACCCATTGTCTCTCACGCTGGTCTCATGTTCTCATCTCACAAGACCAGCATCAGAGTTCCTATACCACGCAGCATCATTAGATAAGAATACAGATAACAGTTAAGCTTCAGATATTAAGTGTCTGTGGGTGGTGCAATGGTGGTGTGCCTGTCTGTGCATGAAATGTGGTGGTGGGTGGCTTTGTGGTGGTGGGGTGCGGGACTGTGGTGCTTGTGTGTATGTACTGCAGAGCTGGGGAGGCTCTCTTTGTGTAGTACAGAGGTGAGGTTCCTATGTGTGTGCTGTGCAGGTGAGGTGCCTCTGAGTGTGTGTATGTGGTATGGAGGTGAAGTGCCTATGTTTGTTTCTGTCATGTGGAGGTGGGGTGCATGTGTGTGTGTGTGTGTGAGGGTGTGAGTGTGTGGTACGGTGTGGGGATGGGAAGGGGTGCTTGTGTGTATTCTGGGAGTGGGGGAATACATCTTTTGGCAACACCTTACACTCTTCTTTCCCCTTCTAACCCCTCTCCTACTAGCTCCCTTCCTCTGTTGCCCTTCAGATTCTGTCCCTTCACTAACTCCCCTAGCAGTCCCATGCCATGCCCTAAAATTCCCTCCTCCATTGTACTTTTTTAAATAGGCCACTGCCCCTTCAAATTTTCCCTGCATTTACCTTACTTTCTCTTCCCGCCCCCCCCCCTGCCTTTTCTGCTGCAGGCCATGACCATGATCTCCCTCTTCTCATCTGCCCATGGGAATATGATCTCCTCCCCCCTCACCCCCCCCCCCCCCAAACTATGCCCATTCTGTTAGAGGATTTAAAGAACAAGAGTCAAAAGAATAATATCTGTATTTTGGGTATCCCTGAAGGAGCCAAGGAAGACAACTCTATTCTTTTCTCAGAGATATGTTTACTAAAGTGCACTAGTGTTTTGCAGGTATTGTGCACTACATGTGGAACGTGCAGAAGTCATTGTGCTACATGTTGGGGGCATGTGCACACTGATTCGGACCCTAATGCGTGCTGGCGGCAACACAGATGCACTTATCACCACCCACTGAGGTAGCATTAAGTGCACCCACACTACCTATATTAACAGCAAATGCATGCTATCAGTACCAGTGCTAATCATGATGTGAAGAAAGGCCTGTGCTCTTCCTCTACCCTGCCCATTTCCCTCCCTGTCATGCACTAAGCAGACAGCACAGAATTAATGCCATCCTGTCTGTTGAGCTCATGCGCTATTATCGTGGCCCATTACTGCACATTCAAGCGCCAGTTAACAGCATAACTTAGTAAAACATGCTCCTAAGAATCACTGCCTCTGAAACTCTTGGACCTTCTTTATACTCCGGACTTTTGAACAGAATGAGAGTAGAGAATACCATTGCACTGGGTATCTGGGGCAAAATACCCAAGACCATTTCTACTGTGCATCCTTCAGTATCACCAAGCACTAAAGATCATTGCTAAAGCCAAAACTCAAGCTCGCATAAAGTATGCGAGCAATAAACTTATGATTTTAGCTGACAATAAAAGCACCATGCATCACAGAAAGCAATTTTTGGCACTCTGTGAAAAATTAAAGCAAATAAAAGCTACCGTAGGTATGGTCTCTACAATCCTGTCCACATGCGAACTACACAGAAAAACAAAATTCATAGATTTAAAGAGCTTGATGTCTTGCTAAAATTAATTGAAGAAGAGACAGATTATACTATGGGAACATGGTAAAATAAAAGAATTCTGTTGAATTCTACTATTTACTAAATCAAGGGGTCATTTCCAAAAACACCATCTATACCCTACTGTTTCTTCTACTTATTAAAGAACTTGTTTTTCCTTTTCATTAAATTAAAGCAGATATTTGCTTATTTTATCATTATTTTATGTTATTGACTTTTACTATACAGTAAGGTGATCATTCTGATTTCCAAATAGCGGGGCTGTACGTCCAACTTGGACATACAACCTGCGCACAGGCCTGGGACTCTATTCCGGTTCAAGCACTCCCCGCACATGCAGAGTTCTTAATCATAATATTTTGTCTCATTATATGCCCCTGAGGTAGGCTTCAGCTGAAACATGTTGAGCTTTTCTTTAACTTTTATGTTTTGCATGGTTATTTATGTTTTTATGTGCATATTTTGTAATATATTTGCTTGAATATTTATCTTTTTATTTAATTGGTATACATTTGGGACTACCACTTTATATTTAATATTATCATGCCATTTATTTGTTGAGGGTTATACCTGCTTTGTCTGGATATTTTGAGAACATAAGAACATTAGAAAAACCATGCTGAGTTAGACCAAGGTCTATAGAGCCCAGTATCCTAACTCAAACAGTGGTCAGTCTATGTCACAAGTAGCTGGCAGATTCCAAAAAGTATATCTATTTCTCATAGTTCATTTCCAGGAATGAGCAATGGCTCTTCCAGTTCTACCTTGCTAATACGTTTTTATGGATTTTCCTCCAGAAACTTCTCCAAACTTCTTTTGAATTTTGTTATGTTAGTCATCTTGACCACTTCCTCTGGTATACAGATTCCACAACTTCATTTCTTATTATCAAAACAATTTCAGCATTGAAGATCTCTAACAGACCCATTTTAAAGACTATGGGGCCAATATTCAAAGTTCGGGATATTTAAGCAGGGAGGAACTCAGATGCATCATTTAAATATCCTTTAGAAATTCAGCACTGCTATTCAGATAGACACTGGTACTGAAGATCCCAATACAGTGGCCTGCAGTGGCTACTTTCTGGCTATTGGCAAAATCCAGCTGCTATTCAAATAGGGCCTGATTCAGTCCTGGACGTCCTAGCCCTCTGTGCGTGTGGTCAGAACTGGACACACAGAGTTAACCGGGATACTGATCCCACAGGGCATGTCTAGCACCGTGGGATCAGAAACGCATCCAGGCCTGTATGTGCAGGCCGGGACCCTGATTCTGGTTGGCCTGCATGTACAAGGCCTTGCCTGGATAACTCAGTCAGGGCTTTTGAATGGAGCCGCGATGCCATGGCGTCTGGTTGCCATGGCACCATGGCTCCATTCAAAAGCCATGATCTCCGGCCGCCAGTAAAGACGCTTCATTCCCCGCAGCCTGACCCCCGATCTGGCCTCCTAAGGCCAAGGTCGGGCTGCAGGGAATCCTCTCGACACCCCCTCCTACCTCCTCTGATGGTTGGGCCCGCCATCCCCAACCGACTAGGAGAACTTATTCCACCTCTGAGGTGGAATAAGTTCCCCATACAGGCAGCCGGCCCCGGGTGTACAGGGCCAACATTGGAATCGGCCCTGTACATCCGGGGCTGCCGCCAACCACCCGCCCTAATGCCGCCCCCGCTCCAGCCCTTTCCCACCCCATCTAACTTCCCCATACCACATGGAAGAGGACCCGAATAGCGGAGATGGATGTCCCAACAGGCCCCATTTATGCAGATAGCAGATTGGGAGTCATTTTGAAAGCCCTATTCATGCTTTGGATGTCCAAAAATGAGCATAGAGATGCCCAAAGTACAGAGATGTCACCAGAGCCATTTCAGAAGCTGGGTCTGTGGACATCCTTAGCATGAGGATGTCCAAGTTTAAATGGGGGCATGGATGGGGCATTCTCAGGAACATGGATGCCTCCACCTGATCTCAGAAACACCCATCGTCATGTCTATGTTTAGACCTGTTCCAGGCATGAACAGGCATCTGAAAAGTGCTCAGTTTGGCAGAAAAAACATCCAGAGGGTATAGAGGAGAAAGCACTCCATTATCCCCAGTACTCAGCACAAGTTCGATGATAGCAGCAGTGAGATTTGAACCCTGGCTTCCCAGCCCTCTACTCTAACTAGGCTGTTACTAGATATCTAGGTTCTTTAATACTATTCTAGGGACATCTATGTAGACACTCCCAGAGTTATCCTTATCGAGCACGTTCACATTTGTGAAATCATGTCTGCACCTGGATGGATATGCCTGCTTTTTTTTTCAGAGGTTCTGGCTTAAACGTCCCAGATTGCACTTGGATGTCCTTTCTAAAATCCCTCTCATATGTCTGAATATTGTCACTATGTGGATAGTGGCTAACACTGCCAAGGATCTCCCCCCTCCCCTACTATCTAGATAGCACTCAGGTGGACTGCAAAGATATTCAGTGGCACTATCCCCTGAAGCCTTTCTCCTTAAAAGTATTTGGTTGGCCTGGTCTGGCTTGTTCTCCCCCTCCTCTGGGACCCCAACTCTGTGGTGGTAGCCCGGGGGGGATAGGTGCAGGAGTGATGCTCTCCCCCCCCCCCCTTTTCCTGCCCTGATGACTATCTACCTCATTTGAAAGACTGACTTTCAGCAGTCACTCAAAGCACTTAGCTTGACGTCCTGGTTACACAGTAAACCCCACTGGTCGTCTAAGCTCCCCATTCTTGGCTTCCTCAGGGAGCCTGACAGCTCAAGTAACTAAACCCTGCAAGCATAAGTGGAAAACAGCATAATGAAGACCAACGATGCTATCACAAAGACAGTACTCAGGATGAAAAATTTCAGAAGACCTACAAGAAAAAAGAGCCAGCCAAAAAAACAAATACAGTGCTAAGCCAACAGCAGTTCAGTCCAGTATCAAGACAAAAAAAAAGGCGTACAGGCACGGCTTAGATGATCAGCGGTGTCGACTGTGTAACCGAGACGTCAAGCTAAGTACTTTAAAGCGGATGTATATTTTTGATGCTCTAGCTTTCTTTAGAAGCTCAGATGACAAGACTTCGACTTTCATACTTTGGACACATCATGTGAAGAGAGAGATCATTAGAGAAAGACTTCATGCTTGGCAAGATAGAAGGTCAACGCAAAAGAGGAAGGCCAGCAATGAGATGGATCGATACAATAACAGCAGCTACGGGTACCAGTCTGTCAACAATGAGCCGCCTGACTGAAGACCGAACACAATTTAGGATAGCTATCCAGAGGGTCGCCATGAGTCGACTCCGACTCGACGGCACATAACAACAACAACATAGGATCTTTGGTTTGATCCATTTATTTATTTTTTTTTAGCCACAATAAGGAGTTTTTTGTTTTTTATTAGGCTAATTTTTAATAGCCATGGGAGCAAGAGCAAATGGGGTTTGCTTCTGGTCCACCACATCCCAGACTCCTAAGAGTCAGCATACTGTGTGGGGAGATGGGAGTGCAGGCCAGTCCAGGCTGACTCTCAACTATATAAGGAGCATGTAGGATTTTGGCAGGGAGATCTTTTCTACATTCCAGTCCACACCAGAGGTAGGAACAGAAGGGAGAGAAGTCGATTGGATCACCAGAGATCAAATGTCTCCCCAAGAGAGGAGGTCATTTGGGCCTCCAAGTCAGGCTAGCAAGCTCTTTAATATTGTCTTGCCACCACTGCAGATAGGGAAGGCTTTTCCCCTCCTTGTTACTCATGACTTTGATAATATTTGAGAAATTTTACATGAAGACTTGCTAAGGATGTGAATGAGTCACAAGATCATCAGCATCTAGTAGCTACATTTTGCAAAAATGCTTACTAACCCTGGAACATATTTGTGGATTAGCACATAGGACCCAACAAATCTTAAAAATTGATGGATACATGGATTGGAGTTGAGGAATTCTGAAACACTGTTGACAAGAAGAAAGTGTGAGCCACTCATATTAGGAAAACTTGTGCATGCTCTTGGGACTAGATTTACTAGTGTGTGTCAATGTGTGCAAATGCAGCTATAGCACATTAGTGTACCGTATAAGTTCCATTGCATAAAATGGAACCTGCAATAAATAACAGACATTAATGCATGTAATAACGCAGCAATCCCTTTTAGCAAATCTATCCTTACAAAGATCAGACACTGACAGAGGATCAGAAAAACTACAAAAAATATTGGTCAATGCTTTGTGTCATCAAAGCTTATGTACCCACTGTAGAGTCCAGAATTTTTTTCAACTGCAGCCAGTCAAATCTTTATAGAAGGAAATGCACTGGTTTTGGGGGAGGGGGAGGAGGAGTGATTTTAACCAGTCTTGGATTATTTTTTAGGCAGTCAAATAAAACTAAATATCTGTCATTTTTAAGTCCATGCTAAAGGAGACAGCAATACTAGATAAATGGTTTCTAACATAAAAAATTACACTTATTATTCCCCACCATATCAATGTTGCACAGAATCCATTACTTCCTAATTTAAAAAAAAAGTATGTCCCCAAGTAGAAGCAAAGATTCAGAACATTCATGTTTTTGGTCAAACTGCAATTTTTTTATCCTTGGAATGCAAGGGGATAACTGTTCTTACTCCTATCTGAAAATTTAATTCTAGACTATTTTTAGAACATGCCTTTTGTGATGTAATAGATCAAACAATTAGAGGGTTCTTTCAGTTTTAGAGTGAATATGATACTTCCTTGTGGATGAGATGGGATGCTTTTAAAGTTACTGTCAGAGGGTTTATTATCAATTATACTGCTAGGAAATTAAGGAAAAGGAAAACAGAAATGTTATATAAACAAAGTGGTGCTTTAAAACATCAATTTTACCAAACAGTCAATATAATGTTTTAATGAACCAACAAAAGCTAACATGTAAATATAATATCCATGGGCATAGTTTGATGGCTTCAATTGGGGGTGGGGGGGTGGGGGGGAGGATGGGTGACACATTTGCATATCCATTGGCATATTTGCATATCATTTGCATATTCATCGTGGTTATCTAAAAAAATTAGCTCGATGAACAGGAAACCAGTATATTAAACAGGTGAGGGATGAGCTGGTGCCCCCAAGATACTAAAAGAGGGAGCAAAGGTGCTCATTCAGTGGCTTTACCCCCAAAAAAGGAAAGGAACATATTCCCAGGCTATATAATTAAAATGCAACAAAAATTGTGACTGTTTAATTAGTTAGCTTGACACTCTAACATTAAAAAAAATTACTAACACCTGTAAACATATATTCGAAAAAAAAAACCAGAGGAGATGAAAGGTGCTCATACGCCAAGAGACAAAAAGAAAAAGAGAACCACAGCATAGTCTTTGCCGTGACTGCAGTCATCCCTTCTCTGCTGCCCGTGGAGGGTGTGATCTCCACGAGCAAAAGAGAAGGAGGCGGCAGCAATCACAGCCAAGAGGCAAGTTGTCTGCCTACGGGCGGAAGAGAAGAGATCCCCTTCTGCCCTCGGGAAATCGGATCCACGTGGAGACAAAGGGTTGCAGCCATTGGGCAAACACGTTTGGGGGGCAATATCCCCCTCATCCCTCCACACTATACCCATAATAATACCATGTTGAACCAGCAAACGAGTGCCTCTATTTTCATACAAAATGCTGTCGATTATGCAAAACTGAATGAGTGGTCATTTGCTGACCCAATATTTAAAAAGTAAAAAACTAGAGTGAAAACTGAGGCATTAATGTCAATGAGTGGTTCAAAAGGTGTTTAAGGATTAATTTATATAAAGTGGGATTTCAGAAGGGATGTCTAGGAAGAATCTGGGCCATCTAGAACAGAATGCTCAAAAATGCAAGGGAGTGGCAGCAGTGAAGGGAGGCATGTATAAGTGGCTTCTGGAATCGTTACATCTCTATGCCAGAAATTGAATGCTCCAGTAACTGGTTCTGAAAACAGGCCCTGCACAGGTATGTGCATGAGTGTAGGCCATTTTTCAAATGTGGATGTCCCTAACTTGCACAGTCTCAGAAATGGGTACTTGGAAGTACCCGCAGAGTTATCACAGAACGTGGGCGACTATACTATGAGACTTGCAAACCTGGCCTGTCATTTCTGATACACAGACTGTGTTGGCGGGCCAGTAATATGTTTGGAGTATGTACTTACAGGTTTCTTTGAACAGGAAATAATACTTGTATGATTAAAACGCATTATGTACTTTCCCCTGAAAGAAAGTTACATCCGTGAAATAAGCACTTTTTTCATTTTATTCATGGTCAGGTGCAGGTATAAGCATGGACATCTCATCAAACAGGGCCATTCTGAAATCGCACTGCAATGTGAAACTTCCTTGCTCCGCCTAGGCCACGCTTCTACCACAACTGCATGCTATATGGACGTTCTCACACTGGGAACGTTTATATACCCAGTTTCTGGGAACATCTCTGATTTGCACATGTGAATCCCTGTTTTCAGACATACCCTCCATAATGAGGCAGTTCTACACATGGAACCTGATTCACAACAGGGCACGTCCGGGCTGACCGGATGGCCCCAAGCAAGACGGGTCCGTTAGGACCCAATTCAGGACCGCGGGAACAAAGCAGTCCCATGGAACACAGAATAGGGCCAGAGGAAAGCCTGACGTGCCCCGCCCCAATCTTCCCCACCACCCGACAAATGGCTGGCCAGCTGGGGCCTGGATTAGGCAGTGGGACCCCCCCCCCCCCCCCCACCCAGCCCCAGCAGGGGATCCCTGGGCCCGATCACCAGGTCAATGCTGCTTATTCCACCTTGGAGGTGGAATAAGAGGTACGTCCCGAATGACCCTGCAGGACTTACAGGGCCATGACCTGAATCGGCCTTGAATGTCCTGCTGGGCTGGCCTGCCCCTGCTCCGCCCCGACCCCGTCTCCTTCCACCCCCCACTGGCTCTCTCCCTACTGCTCTAGCCATGTGGGGAGAGCAGGAGAGGGAATACGGTCTGGATGGCTTTCAGGGCTGCACATCCCATTGGGAGGCGTAGTCCCACAACCCACATCTCTGAATCGGGCCCTTAGTGAACGTGCTAGGTATCTGAGAAAGAACAGAATGATATAGAAATTTTATCAGAGATTTTTATACCCCTCTTTGCCACAAACCAATATTGAATTACAATCAAGGCCGGTGCTACCATTAGGTGAAATAGGTGGTCACCTAGAGCGCTGGTCCTCTGGGGACGTCTGCTGCCACCATGCCAATTGCTGCCACTGCCATCTCTCTCTAGGACCAGCAGCAGCAGCAGCAGCAGCAATGGCCCTGAAATCAAGACACAGCACTTATCCACCAGTAGTCACATTGGAGTGGGGTGGAACTGATAGATTGAGCAAGCGTGAAACAGCGATGCAGCCCCAGAAACAGTGGGTAAGAGGGGTGGCAGTGGTGGCAATGGAGATTGGGAGGAAAGGGCAGCAGGGGGCAGCAGCAGGATGGAGAGACCCACATTGGGCGCCTCTATTCCACGCAGCAATTTCTGAAGAAGAAATAAAATATGCAAGAGATTAACATCCCCTAAAGTTCCCAGGCAGGATAGTGTTATAGTGGAATTATATTGGGCTTTTCAAGATTCCCTGGTCCCAAGGTTAAAAGAATTACTTCAATCTTTTATCCTTAATGATGACCCTTTCACAGAAGCAAGACTGTATTAGAAAAGGCCAGATAAAGATCCTCTATTGGTACAAAATTATAGACCAATATCCCTGATGCTGTGACTATTTATGCTACATTCTTGCTGACTACAAAGTGTAATGTCTCAAATAATACATAGGGATCAAAATGGTTTTATATGTAGTAGATTATCTGAAGATAATGCCCTTCTTTTCTGTAACGTTCTTCATCTCTCAAAAGGAATTGAATTCCTCTAGTTGCATTATTTTTCAGTGCCTAAACAAATAGCCTGCCACCCATAGAGATCTGCCAACCTAGGAGGCTGCCTAATGGATGGGTTTGGCCTGCATATGTTACAATAGACTCTATACCTGCCTTACTGTATACAGTTGTCTAGTCAGCATGATATTCAGCCAGAACTTACCTGGATTGCAACTCAAGCTTGCTTTTCATTCAGCCCAAGTTGTCCAGATAGGTGCCGGCTGAATATCGCGCTTATCAGATAAGTGCTGGCAACTATCCAACACTGCATGAAAAGAATGTAGTTCAACAAAGATTGGAGCATTTTGATAATTATGTATGTCATTTAATTTATGAATACTGAATCTTCCTAAGGCTGCATCTGTCCCTGCACTAGAGTCTGAATGAGGTGCCAAAGATTTCCATGTAGGCTATGCTACCAACCCACAAGGTATACTATCATTTAAAAGAGGGTAGATGCTCCGAGTGACGTCTGAAGTAAGGAATCTAGACTTATAGTTTATTAAAATTTTATATATCACCCTGCGTATCAACAGAGTGGTGTACAGTATACAAAACTAAAAACTAATAGGAAAAATAAGAAAAGGAACTCCATTAAAATCAAAGGAAAGATAGAGGAGAGACTAAAAGAAAATTAGGGCGGGAAGAATGGGGGTCAGGGGGCAGAATCCTAGGGAGTCTGTGGGGAGAGGCTGAAGGCCAGTTGAAATAAGTGGGTTTTAGGAACCAAGATGGCGAATGGAATGGACGCACGCCAAGACACTCTCCTACTCTAAAATTTGTTACCGGCTATTTTGTTGATTTATGGCTCCAAAAAGAAAGGGGAAGTGCAAGAAAAACCAACAGCAGCAGCAAGCGATCATTAGAGGCCCTGTTGATCGGGGCAGTTTCTCCAAATGGGTTAGTTTTGCACATACTATGGCAGTCGTGAACCTCACTTCTAAGCCAGGGTATGTGGAATATGGTCTTAATCTCTCAAATTTACTACTAATGCTCGGTAATTCGTGCATCGTGCCAAAGAGAGCCTCCTGATGGATTTTGTAAGATGCAACATATATGGATACTTTGTCAAAATTTGCTTGGAAATTCTTCTTTATCAGGCCTGTGGCTCCCAGTACAATGGGAACTATTTCTGCATCTTACTGCCACATTTTCTTGGTCTCTGATTGCATTTCTTAATACTTCAAGATCTTCTCCTTCTCCACAAAATTCACAGAATAATCACTCGATACCAACACTTCTATTATCAATGCTGTTCTGGTGTTCTTCTCCTTTACCACTATGTCAGGTTTCCTGGCATCCAGTTTCTTATCTGTCAGAATGGGAATGTCCCAGGTGATTATAACCTCTGCATTCTCTGTTATTCTCTTAGGGTCATGATTCCAGTGCTTTTCAGGGACAATGATGTTGTAGTGTTTACAGAGTTTCCAGTGGAGGAGGCATGCTACTTTGTTGTGCCTTTCTGTATAGAAATTTTCTGCCATCAGAACTTCACAGCCTACTATCAGGTGAGTCACTGTTTCTAGCTTTTTCTTACAGAATCAGCATATGTCTTTTGTGCCGGTTTTTTCAATACTTGCCATAAACCATCTCAACCGTAATCTGCTGTCCTGGGCTGCAACTATCAATCTTTCATCCTTCGGTTTCAGTCCACCTCTCCTCAAGCATTTGTGTGTCCGTTCTTGATTGACAAAAGTTCTTGAAGTAACACACTGTATTTTCCACTGTATTTGTGCATTTGCCACTTGCTTTTCCTCGCCTGCTGATCTAATACTTTGAAGAGTTTTTTCTTTTGTTTTGCAAATTTTGTTACTTCCTTTCCCATGCACCCATGTAGATTCTCGCTCATTCCTTCTAATCATCGGAATGCTTGTCCAAGTTTGATGATGGAGACAGATTCTGGACATTTACTTTCATGTTTCAGCACTTTTTGTGTATTTGGATCCGATGATGCTGTCAGATAGGCTTGGAGGTCTACAATAGTAGCTCCATAGGTGTAGTCAATCTCTATAAGTCCTAGATCTCCTTCAGCTCTAGAGATGTACGATCTTGGCATACACTGATTCTTGTAAATTACTTCATGAGAATGGAGGCATTTTCTTGTTCGCACATCCAGTTTTTCAAGCTCCTTATGAGGCCAATCCATAATCCTAAAACTGTAAGAGAGTAAAGGAATTGCCAGCTGATTGATGGCTTGTATCTTATTTTGTGATGTTAAAACACTTTTCAATAACAGTTTTAATCTCCTGTAATATTCTTTACTGATCTTCTCTCTCAATAGTTTCTGCTCGAGTGTCATTCCTTCCTCTATTCTGAGATACTTATATATGCCTTCCTGTTTAAAGTCCTTGATGTCACATCCCTCAGCAAGGGAGATGTTTTTGGTTTTGCTCAATTTTCCTCTGAAAAAGGATGCCATAGCACATTTGTCAAGGCCAAAAGTCATCCTGATGTCATCAGAAAAGCTTTTCACCACACAAAGCTGATCTGCTAATTGTTGGTCACTGGAATTGTACAGCTTCAGATCATCTATAAAAAGCAGATGGGAAGCTGCTTCTGGGTTAGGACAGTCTTTTGAATTCATGCTAAATCCACACCCCAAAAGCGCTCATTGGATTAAGCGCTAAACAAAACAGACGTGGTGATAGGGAATCTCCTTGAAATATTCCTCGCTGGATCTTAATGTTAGGAATGATGTACTGACCATCTTCGTATCTCAAAAAGAGTGTGGATTGCCACATTTGCATAGTGAACTTAATATACTCTATCAAACCAGAATTTATTTTATACATTTCAAGGCAATGTATTATCCAAGAGTGTGGGATGCTGTCAAAAGCTTTCTTATAACTAATCCATGCTATACTGAGATTTCTGCCTTTTTTAGCACTGGCCATAATAGCCTTATTCAGCATTAACTGGTCTTTGATTCCATATGCTCCTCTCTTATTGCCCTTTTGCTCTATTGCCATGATGTTATTGAGCTTGATGTGATCGTATATTCTGTCTGAATTTATCATAGTAAACAGCTTATAGATTGTAGGTAAGCAGGGTATTGGTCTATAGATTTTAGGAATGTTAGTCAGGTCTCCCTTAGGAAGGAGAAACGCACTTCCTGAAGTAAGCCATTGTGGTGTTAAATCCAGTCACTCGAACAATTGATTTTTGCAGTTTGCCAGGTCTTGGTGGATTGATGTTAACTGTTTGAGCCAAAAGTTGGTTACTCCATCTGGGCCAGGGCTCTTCCAGTTTGGAGCTCCTTTTAACTCTTCCTTTGTTACTATAGGCCATTCCATAGGTTTGATGTTTGTTATTTCTAAATTCTTCTGTATACTGGGTAACCATTCTTCTTTGTGATTGTGCTGTATAGGGTCCTCATATAGCTTTCTCCAGATGGTTTTGGTTTTGGTTGGAGGTGCTTTTACTATATTAATACTCTTCTCCAATTCCCTGTAGAATTGTTTTGGGTTTTCTCTAAATAGTTTATTCTGATACCTTGCTTTCCTGTTTTCTTCATATCGTCAAAGTTTTTGCAGTTCTGCCGCTATTTTCAATTTATTGTTGGAACATATAAATTTCAGGTCTTCTTCTGTTAATGCAGCATGCTTAAGGTTGATATCTTGGATCTTCCTTAAATATCTGATGATCTTAATCCTTTTAGATATCCATCCAGCAGAGATACCTCTGCACGCAATGATTGTATTTTTCGTTCGAAGCACTTTTTCCAAAGAAGAACTGTTACTGTTCTCTTTTTCTTCTGGCCTTGCACTCTAGATGGTAGTATTCTTGCAATAATAATTTTAGCTGCACAATATTGTATTTGATTAATTCCGGTGATGTCAATAAATGGTCCCTTTATACTGGATATGGCCTTGTTCATCTTAATCATACTTCTAGCCTTAGGTGTTAAATTTAGCTTGGGTAATCTTTCCCTTGCTTGGTACCCAGCATATTCATCTCTTAACATATGGACTAGGAGTTCTATCTTGAATTCCTCCACTTCTGGGTCTTTTTCTTCCCATTCTTCTTCTTCTTTTGCTTTCTCCAATTCAGTTAACTTGTTGATCCTTCCTCTATTCAGTTCACTCTCCTGCAGTTCCAAATCTTTCAACTCCACTTCCCCCTCAACCTCTTTTTCCTTTTCTGTGTCTTCCTTTCTTTTGGTACTGTCACTTACTGTAGGTCTCCTCCTCCCTGTATTTCTTTGTCCATGGAATCCCTTAGTCGCTTCAAGATATTATCATTCACATACTTCTTTTATTTGATCTTCAAAATTAAAGATCTTAAATTTGCATCTGTTACTTTTTGCAGTTTTTTCTAATGGCAATTTTTCTCTTTCTTCCAGCTTTTGGCGGACTCTCTGTGTATACCCTCTTGATTTAAATATAGGGTTTGTAGAATAAAAATAGCAGTACATTATCTCCTCTTTATCTGCAGAATTCCACTTAAATGTAGTTAAGCCTCTTAACATTTTTATAAATTTCTGTGGTTCCAGCTGCTACTGAGAAGGAGATGTGTGGAGCCCAGACACCGGCTCATGTGACTGCCGCTGCGGTGGATGTACTACTAACGCTGCATCCCCCCTATTCCATCGGGCAGGCACGCCCGGGGCAGCCTACACCTGCAGGGACTTCCCTTCGGGGTATAAAGTTGTGCCTGGACTTACTTCATCAGAACCAGCTTCTACTGAGGAGGTGGTGTGTGGAGCCTGGACACCGGCTTGTGTGACTGCCGCTGCGGTGGATGTGCTGCTAACGCTGCTTCCCCCTTATTCCATCGGGCAGGCACGTCCGGGGCAGCCTACACCTGCGGGGACTTTCTTTCGAGGTATACCTTACAGCCTTTCCTCCGTGACGTGGAGCGTGATCCAAAGGGGCGTGTCTAAAGGGGCTGGAAACGCCCCTTCGGCGTCACTGCGGCGTTATTGTGGTTTCATCGTGAGTGTGTTCTGGCCTCCAAAGGTTTTCCATTTATTGTATTTCTTGTTTGTTTGTTTCTTTAATAATTCTCTGAGTTTGTAGGTATTTCCACTTTGATTATTGGGCTTTTTGTTACTGTAATGGGGAAAAGGAAGGCCAAGACTGGGGGCAAAACTCCAGAGTTTGAAACCGGAGTTATCAAACCGGTTGATCCTTTGGATAAACATTTTGCCCCCTTACCACTGGGGCAGTCCTCCCTGGAAGGAGCTTCTTTGAGCTCCGGTGGGAGATCTCCTCCCTTGTGCCCTGTGCCTGGGAGCTTATTTGATGTCTCTAAGGAGTCCTCTGAATTGGTAAGGAAATCAAAATTAATTAATTTACATATTCCAGTCCAGTTAGTGGGATTGGGTGGCTCTTCTGAGCTACCAGCGCTACCTTCAGACTCAGAAATTACTTTGAAGGATGTCTGGGGTGCCTTAAAATGTATCGATAGTAAAGTGTCTTCTTCGTTGAGTTCGTTGTGTACTTTCTCTCAAGAAGCTGCTGTTTCTTTGCAGCAATTTGATGAGAAAGTCACATCAGTGGATATGGCTCTTACTAAATTGGAGTCTCAGGTACTCCCGCTTCATGCGGTTAATGTTGCTGGGATTAAGGATTCCTTGGTGCTTCATTCCAAGCTGGAAGCCCTTGAAAACTCTATGCGCTCTTGTAATTTGTGTTTTTTGAATTTTCCTCAGTTTTCCCTATTGTCACATAAAATTCTTCTGGATACATTCTTAAAAGAGATTTTAGCCATTTCTGATCCTATAGATGTTTCAGAAATTTATTATATCCCCTCTACTGCAAAACAACTTGATGCTGTTGAAGGTGGACTAGATGAAATTGTTTCCCCTATGGCTAATTTAACTGCCTTTTTAGAGGACTCTCAAGATATCATTAATTTGCGTTCCACTTTACTAGTTACTTTCCCATCTATTGAGATTAAACAGCGTATTCTTAGAGTTTTTTTCAAGGTTAAGTTGCCCAAGTTTTGTGGTCAGCCGGTAAACATTTTTCTAGATGTTTCTCGTGGCACCCAACTATGTCGGAGGCAGTTTTTAAACTTAAAGCCTCAGGTCTTAGCTTTGGGTGCCACCTTTTTTCTTCGTTTTCCCTGTAAATGCATCATCAATTTGGATGGTGCTTCCTATATTTTTGTTGAGGTCATTCATTTGGAAAAATTTTTGACCGAGAAATAGGGCTTAGGGAGGCTAGGTAATGAATGATTGTAGGCCTCCAATTGTAGGTAATTATATCTTATTTTCCTGACGTTTTGTTTCCTTATTGAATTAGCAGTTGGGTTTCCATGATATGGACTCTATCATTTTGTTTTACTTATTTACTTAATTGTAAATTTCTTTTTCCTTGGAATGAATTATGGGATTGTCTTTGTATTATTTTTGGTTATTGTATTTGACTAAAATTCTTTAAATACAATTGTAAAAAATAAATAAATAAATAAATTTCTGTGGTTTATCTCCTGCCACAGTGGGTCCACGAACAGGCTCACAATGGCCTTTATCTGTGGCAGGGATGTTATCTGATTCTGCAGCACTGGCACTATCGCAGTCACCATCGTTAGCCCTAATGCTTAAGCTACGGGTGGGCACCTTTTTATCCTGGGTGACGTGCGGCCAGTATGTATTTTTCTTCTTCATGCCTAAAATACTTTAATTGTAGTGTTGCCTTGCTGAGATTTGGTACAGATGTTATACAACGGGGTCACCACGTGAAGATACCCAGCAAGACTTGAGGAGGGAAATTTATTCTCTCCCCCTAAGAGATGCACATCAATTCAACAACTGCTGCACACCCCTTTGACACCTTAGTTAGTAGTTTATTAAAATTTTATATATACTGCCCTACATATAAACAAAGTGGTGTACAGTATACAAAACTAAAAACTAATAGGAAAAATAAGAAAAGGAACTCCATTAAAATCACAAGAAAGATAAAGGAGAGACTAGAAGAGAATTAGGGAGGGAAGAATGGGAGTCAGGGGGTAGAATCCTAGGGAGTCTGTGGGGAGAGGTTGAAGGCCAGTTGAAATAAGTGGGTCTTAGGAACCAAGATGGTGACTGGAATGTATGCACGCTGAGATGCTCTCCTGCTCTAAACTTTGTTACCTGCTATTTTGTTTCTTCATGGCTCCAAAAAGAAATGGCAAGGGCAAGAAGACCAACAGCAGCAGCAGACGATCATTAAAAGCTCTATTGATCACCATGTGATGTCTGCGGTGTCCTTATTATTGTTGGTGGATCTGGAGTTGGAGCATCCTCCAGAACAGCTGGGGGGTTCCCTCAGCTCGGGTGGGCCATCACCCCACCACAAACTGGAGTGGCACCTGATGGTTCTCTGGCAGCTCAAGGATCTCACACAGCTGATTGTGGGCACAAAGTCTCAATTTTAGTCTTCTCATGGACCGTGCGAGGAGGGGAGAGGGCTGACTGCCATGGTGGAAGCAGTTTCCTCTCTGTATCAATCAGAGTGAGAGTCCAGGTGTGGTGACCTCGGCGTTGGGAGTTTCTTGTAAATCCTTGACCCCGCTCCCCATGCCATTGCCCAACAGTGTTTCTGTTGGCGTGGTGAATATGCAGCCCAAGAAAATAGGGCTGGAAGATATCTGGGGTGTTTTGCGGTGAACTGAGGCTTCAGTGAGTACTAACATTTCCTAGGTTTCGGCGTTTTCACAACAAGTGGTCACTAAGATGGAAGAATATCAGGAAGGCTTTAATGTACTGTATAAGCGAGTTGGTGTTGTTGAGACTCAGTCGACCTTTATGTAGTCAGCTGTGGGAAGCTTTATTAAAGACAGTCTGTCTCTGCATTATAAAGTAGAGTCGATGGAGAATGTTTACAGGGCCAAAAATATCTGGTTCTTGAATTTCCCCAAGATAAGGATACTCTCGGCTAAGGAATTGTGGAAAATGTATGTGGAAAATGTATGTGAAGGATGTTTTAAAGATCATGAATCCCGATGAAATTCCTCTCATCCAATTATATTGCTTGCCATCTAGGAAGGTTAAGTCTGATGAAGAGAGTGGCTTAGACTCACTAGTATCTACGGACAGTTTGGACCTCTCCACCTTCCTAGAGTCTTCTATGGATAATATCATTACTAGGACTACTTTGATTGCTGTGTTGTCCTCGGAAGCGGATAAGTCTAAGTTATTTAAATTGTATTTTCAATTGCAAGATGTTTTCTTTTGTGGTCAAAGAGCTCAGATATTCCCTGATGTTGCTAGAGCCACTCAGGCATGGAGGAAAGGTTTTCTCATTTTAAGACCTAGAGGGCTTGCGATGGGTGGGGTCCTTTTTGTTAAGGTTCCCCTGTAAGTGTGTGGTATGGCATCGGGGGAACACCTTTACTTTTTTTGACCCTACACAGTTAACTGCCTTTCTTGATGGTAAGAATGTTTCTTGATTTATTTTGTCTTTTCCTCTGTGTGTAATCCTTGATGAAGGTTTATGGGGTTACTGTATTTTAGAGATCTGGTTGCCATTTTGAGTTTATTATGTTTCCTTGAAAATATTGCTAAGGAAGATTGATTGCTGGACCCTCCAAAGTGATTTTTTATTGGTGGGCTATAGTATACATGGGTAAAAATTGTGGATGTTTACTATTGGATGTTGCTTTTGTTTTTTTTGTACAAGACCCTGTGTACTTTTCTTCTTGTGTTACTTAATTCTATCTGCGAAATTGACAAAAAAATGGGTTTTAAGGGCAGATTTAAACCTGGATAGGAGGACTTAAGGCGGAGATCAGGGGAAAGGGAGTTCCAAAGGCTGGTTCCCACAAAATAAAGAGCTTAATGCTGGGTGATCTCATAGCAAGCCTGTGATAGGGAAGGAAGGTGGAGGCAATTTGCATGGACCGAACAGAGGACTCAAGGCAGGGCGTGAGGGATAAGATGAGATGATAATTAAGCAGGGATACTGGAATGCAGGATCTTATGTGTGAGGGTGTTTAAATTGGATCCTATAGGTGAGGGGCAGCCAGTGGGATTTGATGAATAAGGGGGATACATGGTCGAATTTGGTGGAATGATGAAGTAGGAAAATGGCAGTGTTTTGGACAGAGTGGAGGCATTTGAGTTGGTAGTGTGTTAAACAGGCATAGAAAATATTGCAGTAGTCCAAGCATGAAACAATCAAGGCTAGAAGCCGACTGGTGACAGTAGATTCTGGGAGAAATGACCTAATAGACCGTATCTGGTGAAGAGTGAATAAAGAACATTTCACCTCTGATCTAATGTGATCATGGAAAGAGAGTAGTGTCAAGAATAACCTCGAGATATTTCAGGGATGCAACCATAGGGATATAAAGGGAGGGAGGAGTGGCCTAGTGGTTGGGGCAAGATACCCAAGGCCAGAAGGTCAGTGGTTCAAATCCCACTAGAGGACAGCAACTTTGGGCTGGAAGGACTGGGGTTTCTAGTCCCACAGGTGCTCCTTGTGGTCTTGGGAAAGCCACTTAACCCTCCATTGCCCATGTTCCTTGTAAGTATTAGTGTATGTGTCTCATATCCCCTCGTGTTAAATGTATCCCCCAATTGTATTGTGACCCCTTTGATTGAAGGATAAGGTGGTATACAAAACTGTCTAAATAAATAAATAAAATAAAAAACATCAAGCATAGGAGACAGTGAGGAGGAAATGGAAGAACCTATGAGCTATATAGTGAAAGTTTTAGAAAGGTTGAGTTTTAGGCAGTTGGAATGTAACCAGGATGCGATCATAGAAAGACAGAAATTAAGAACAGTAAGATCAGGGGAAGTAGGATGGGTGTGAAACAGCAGCAGGATGTCATCTGCATAGTAGCAGGCACATACATGCTGTTGCTGGATGAGGGTGATGAGAGGGACAAGAAAGACATTGAAAAGGAGGGGGGGGGGGGCAGGAAAGAACCTTGGGGAACACCACAAGCAAGAGGGAAATCGGAGAACAAAGAAGCCTGGAAGGAGTCAAAATAGGAGCGATCTGTGAGGAAAGAGTGGAACCATTGTAGAACTAAACCACATAGGCTGGCAGCATGAAGATCAGAGAGGAGAGAGTGATTCACCAAGTCGAAAGCACAAGAGAGATCAAGAGAGACAGCTAGAGAAATATTATTCCATCCAAAGATTCCAGTGTTTCATTGAGAACAGAGAGAAAAATTATTTCAGTGCTGGGTCTGGCCTGAAAGCAGGATTGATGTGGATGTAAGAAATTAGTTTTCTCAAGGTGAGTGGAGAACTGAGAGAAGGAAAGCTTTTTCAAAAATTTAGAAAGAAAGGGGGGAGGTTTGAGATGGGATGAAATTGACTATGGGGTATGTTTACTAAACCGCGTTAGTGCAGTTCGCGTTAGGAGCCGCGGTAATAATCAAAACCCCAAATAAGGAGATGGGCGGGACATCGTAACACCTAACGCGCGTTCCAAAAACTAACGAGCGTTACAGGGCACCGTGGCGCGTCACTGCGCGTTAAGCATAAGAAGCCACCCTGACATACATCACCGATATAGAGCTGTAGCACAATGGTTACTGCACTGACTGCTGATACAGCCATAATGGGTTCGAGTCCCCAGGGTGCCAGATGCATAAGGCTGGCTGACGCAGCATCCTGTACATTATATAGTGAGTGAGGGGGCATGTATATGTTTTGTTTTTTTTGTAGGGTTGCCAGCAAACACCCCCACACAGTGGTGTACCTGAAGGTGCCGCAGAAGGCACCCCATAACGCACACCATAGGCTACATGATAAAGTGGACTGTCCGCTGAGGCACATCAAAATGTCCCCCATAGAACATCCTATAAGGGAACGTAAAGGGAGCCAGATAAGGTGACACATGGTGCGCCCTATGAGGCTCTGTAAGGTTATATTACGCTGAGGGGCTGTCGCTGGTAGCAGTCATGTGTATTAAAAATATATAACGCAGCAGACTGCCCTATAAAAGGAGTCCACTGTGGGTCTGAACCCATGACTACTGGCCCCACAGGCAATGAAAGAACCACTGGCCTGCAGCCCCATAGCTGCTAACAACCCTCTGGCTGGCTACTGAAGGGCAGCAGGACACCACCCTAACTGCCTGCTGTGTTGGCTAGGATCTGTACCAATGCAGGCATACCCATGGTGCACTGCACATGCAGACCAGCAGTCCAGAGATGAACACAAGAAGGGGTACGTACCCACATAGCCCCCTGGTATGGTAAGGTGAAATGACTGTGTGCGTCACTGTCACATAGTAGCAACACACAGTATCCCAACAGGGTGCCCCATAAGAAGCTAGAAAAGGTGTCCTTTAAGGTATCCTGATCCGTAGCACAATGGGTAAGACACTGTCAGGTGGTGCAAGGTCTGTGAGTTCAATTCCCCCTGTGTGCCCAAGGACCAAAGCTGCCTGCAACAGTACCCTCCACAAACAGTAGTCACTCATATGTAGAACCAGTCACCACTCTGTTTAAACCATAGATAACCCCATATTTTTGTCGGACACAAACAACCTGAGAGGTGGGAAAAAATGCCCACCTCCCCTCATTGGGAGTGGCCGTTTAATCAAGAGAGCCTCAGCCCCCAAAGGTAGAAAACAGTGTGAATCTGCAGCCAGAACCGGGTGTGTGAAACATACAAAGTCAAATATATACACAATTCATTTAATAAAGGAAAGACAACGTCAAACTGTGCTTGAAACAAGGCAGGGGACAACCCAATTGTCCTGCCATTGTAAGCCAGCAGCAAACACCTCCAGGACATGCATTGTTTTGCCCAACTATGGGCCCTGTACTAAGTGAATGTGTCCCTGCCAGGTGGGCGTATCTGTGGATGAGTGTGCGTCATGACCCCCACACTAGATCAGTAATGTCATAGGTAGTCTGTTTTGTACGTCCAACAAGTTCTGCTGGCAAACACCCACTCACAGGGATATAACCCGAAGGTGTCATATAGGGCACCCTAAAAGCCACACCAGAGGGCAAAGGTTAATGTGCAGTGTCCGCCAGAGCACCCTATAGGGCGTGTCACAAAGCGCCCCATAGGGCATGTTACAGGGTCCTTGATGAGTCACTGTGAGGAGTCTGCAGTGTGAGGGTGTTGCTGCTGTCAGCACCAATGTAAAGCAAGATAACAAAATGCCCCTCCAAGGGGCGCCAAATGATCCACTGTGTGCTGAAACCCATGACCTAGGGGCCCCCCCAGGCATGGAAGTAACTATTTGCTCATATTGCTAGTGCAAATAACACAGTCCCAATAATGAGGTGGCCAGCTACTGGAGCAGAACTGTCAAATGACCCAAACACCCACACCAGAACCACAGAAGTTGCACTATGTACTGTCAGACGGCTGCCTGGGTGAGAATCTTCACAGTCTTGGCAAGTGCATATATCTATATGATTTGCAAGGGATTGTGGGCAATGCAGTTCATTCACACCAGACACAGCTGCTCACAATAATTAGTTGTGCTTTTGGGTAAAGCCAATAAGATATTTATTTATGGGGTTATTTCTCCCAACACAGATATGCTTGGTAGCACATAAATCAGGTTACTTGCTTTCAGTGTTTTAACTTCAAAAAAACAAAATCAGGAAAACAACCTTTTAACTTATCAGGCAATCAAAGCAAAGAAATAAGACCTGGTTGACAACAAACTGGTCTTTTCTGTAGGCTTAGCTAATATTCTCTTAGCATGTATCAAACAACAAACCAAAAGCTACAAAGAAAGAAAAAAACTGTTCTTTTCAGGTTAACTTCTTATATCTTCCCATATAGATTCAGAAGTGATTCTCTCCTAGCTCACAAGCAATTAGGTAAGGCTCAATTGCTAGCAGTTATCCAGCTGAAACCCCTTAGCTGGCTTGCTTTCTACTGTGTGGCTAGAAATCTTACTCAGGAGCTTTTCTGAGTAGATTAAAGAACAAGTTTGTATTTCCTTGTGATGGTTGCTGTACTTTATAACAGAAAATCACCAAAGGAGTTTAGACAGAGAGCAGTCCATGTAAACAGATTCTTCATCTGCTATCACCCCCTCTTCTTCAACAAGCATGGGTTCAATGTCATGGATTGGCATAGATGAATCTCCCAATGGAGCACTTTCAGGAGAATACTTGTTTCCCTGCTGTCTTTCAAGGTTATAGCTAGGGCATAGATCAGTGTTCATACCTGAGCTTCCATTGCTGTTAGAGTTCCTCTCTATATAACCTGGCCAGTATGTAGTCCAGTTCTTATGTCCAGCCTTCCAATCCAGATCCATGGACACTGGATCTCTCTTCGCATACCTTCTGGCACGGGTCTTAGGGTCCCTTCCACGTGCAGCCGTCTCTCTCACAGGTACCGTCTGGAGATTCCTAGCTCTGCAGCACCATTCCTCTGGCTTTCCCCAGTCCAATGGTGTATGCTGGCCCTTGGAATGCCTCCCAGTATACGTACTGCTCTAGACTCTTCTAGACCTCTCAAAGGCTTTTCTCTTCCTTCTTCCAAAGGGTTTATTTCCCTCTCTGTCCGTATGGTTTGGCTTCTGCTTCTGATGATCCTCCTGATGATGAAGATGATCAAGCTCAAGCTGATTCTCAGGATCCTGATTCTCTGTAGAATAAACTCTACCTTTATTTTGCCTAGGTGAGTGCTCCTCCCTAACACAGCGCAGCTGTGCTGAATCAGGCCCTGCCCTTTGAGATGAGTGCTTAGGGATTACCTCATAGCCCTCCTGATTGAACACACGTTTCCCCACTTCAGCTCCTCTAATGGCTGCTGGAAACCTGGTGCATTCTGGGACTGGTAGTCTTTTATGGGAAAATTCTGTTTTCTTATTTCTACCAGAACTGACAGGTTGCTTGTTCAGAGTCACTTCACCTTTTCTATAGCTCCTTCCTGAGCTATGATAAGCTTCCTTATCACAGTACATACAAGGGATGCCTGACAAGGAAACAAAGCAAGGTCTCAGCAAACAAGGGCATATGGCAAACACAATCAAGACCAAGGCCATGATCATTACCAAATATATAAGGCCCAATAACATCACAGACCCCTTTCCAAAACTGAATGTCACTGGCAAAAACAAAAGCAAAAACAAACATACTATGGTTAGTGTGCGCAAGAAAATGCAGATGTCCGTAACACCTGAACCACAACCCCCTGACTGTGCACTGAGGGGCACCATGTCTTCACCCAAGGTGCCTGCTGGGGTGCTAAGGATATGGGTGTATGCAACAGTACCCATGGTGCACTGCACATGCACAGCAGCAGTCCCGAGATGACCATAGGAGGGGGTAGGCACCCCCACAGCGCCTGGCCCGGAAGGGAGAAATTAATATGTGCGCCACTGCCATAGAGCAGCAAAAGACAGTAGCCCAACAGTGTGCCCAAGAAGAAGCCTGAAAAGGTGTACCAGTACGGTGTCAAGACAGGTGTCCAAAGCTAAGTGCAATATGAGGTACATAGGGATAGGAGAGTGCTGATGGAACCGTGGCCCATAGAACAATATGGCACGGTGCTCCAAAAATGGTATGTTTGCCAAGGTCAGTGTGCCCTAGGGGCTGCAAGGTGTTCCTGGAGGGCCTGCAGGACCTGCGTGGAACAGAGACAGATGTAGTACAAACACCACCTAGAACCCACAGTAAAGACAATGAACAGGCGACAGATGGAGGGCGAGAAGGGAGTTAACGGACCCTCATCCCTGACAGCATCACACGTGTCTGGCAGCAGCACAGACAAACATGGCGGTGGCAACAGCATCACAGCAAAGGGTGTTGGCACCCTGGAGTACCGGAAAAACAGTGCGTGGCAGGTGAGGAGAATATGTGTCCCCCAGTGGAGGGTGAGGTGGCCAGAGGAGTGAGTCTAAAATGCAGAACACGCACGGGACCACCAAGCAATAAGAGATGCTATGCAGACAAGGGTAGCAGGGTAGGATACGGGGCAACAGTCCACAGCAACAGACAGGACATCTCACACCACAATGGTGCAGATAGATGGACCAAAGGATGGACAGCAAATGTGATTAGGATAATATGAGCGGCCAGGACGTAGAAGCCAAGAAATGAGTGTTACAGTGACCACAGGTACCAGTGCAGGAAAGGCATAAAAACATGGGAACAGAGAGAGTGCAAAGCTATGACCACTAGGATGGAAAGCACTGCAGAACAAAAATGACCACAACAACACCCTGAGGCACACAGAAATGGATGCAGACAGGATCACAGCATGTCAACATCCAAAACCACAGCTGCGTGTCAGGCGATGGAACCACAGAGCGTAGCCAAGATGCAGTACACATGTGGAGGAGGGGTCCACAGCCAACAACACAGTCCACAGGTGGGATGGAAGACACATATGAACAGGTCCACACACACACACACCAGGAAATATAATGCAGTGTAAACAACATGCAACTGATCAGGGGAGTGACATATGAGGGGTGGAAGGGGTTAGGCCAATGGAGGGCCATGTGGATGGGCTGTGGAAAGGGCAATGGACTGAAAGAGGAGCATGTTAATGACCAACAAGATCAGGGATGAGGCCCAGGCCAACCAACATCAGCAGCACCAATACACAGGTAGCCCAGCACATGCACCACTCCAGGAGGAGAACTACAATTAGTCCAGACAATGTGGCACAGGGACAGCAAACATGCCACACGGACATGAACAGCTCAACCATGGATGGGTGGGCGGAGATGTGATGGGGCTGCACACATCATATGGCCAAGTAAGCAGCAAACAAGGAAGGAAAAGACAACTGCCAGGTGTCACCCAAAACGTCAAGCACACAAGTGGCAATGAAATAGGGTGACCAAACCCCCAAATAATCAAAACAACGAAGATGCAACAGTCAATCACCAGACCCAAGTAGAAAGCATATTCTGCATTCCGGTGCACCATATGATGTGAAGAACGACATGGGGCCTGTGTGGCAGCCAACGTCGCAAGGACACACCCAACCCACGTTGCGACGCCACCCACCTGTTTCTGCCCGTGGAGCCTACACACCCTGACCACCCCCCGCTGGTGCCACCCAAAATCCAAAGCCCTAACTCAGCAGACTTTGCAAACAGACAGTAATATGTGAGGTGGAGGGTCTCATCATGACATGTCCGCACAGTGTATGCACTCACTGTATGCACAGCAGACACCATTCCCCAGCAAACAAAAGACTCTGGTGAAAGCATGCAGAGTGACAAGGCCACATGCCATGCCAACAGTGACGGGTCAAAAATCACCAACCCATGTACAGCTCATCACCCCCCTACTGCAAAAAAGAAACACCCAAACAGGTCATGGCAGCAACGGCAGGCAAGTCCCCGCAGGAACAGTAACAATAGGCCAGCAATGAGTCAGAGAAAAAGGCCTGTGTCCAAAGTACAGAGGACTATCTCCCTGTGTCACCAACATCCAGGAACACGCTCACATGGGTGCTGTGGCCAAGCACATATGGATGACGGGATCACCAGATGCAGTGGAGCACATGTGTCAACATTGTTGTCAGTGTCCTGTGTGAAAAGATGCAGATATCAGGTAAGGGAATGGCACACCCACCCACGACCCCTGGAGGACAGAAAGGAGACACACACATAAAAACAGCAACACCCAGAATGCATAGATAGCACCACATGACATGGCCACAACACTGAGCACAGTGCACATGGACCACTGCAGGAGATGTCCCTGAAGACCAGGACACCATCCCAATATGTTCATGTAAATGCACATGACACGCATACACCCCAGGGGTCCAGAGCATGTGCAGCAGTGGTGACACACAGAGATAACAACGAAGGACATCCTGATAGCAATAGGCCAAATGCAGCATCAGCACGTGGTGTATTTCCCAGAGGATGGAAGGTGAGGCCCACCTGAAAGGTATACCAGTGGCCTGACTGGGAATGTCCGTGTCAGGCAAGAGCACAAAGAGCCCCAATAGCGGATGCAGACACCAATAGACAGCGGACATCACCACGTCTGCATGGGTAGCTGTGAGTGGAACATGTCCACGGTGCATTGTGTTTTGTGGAAACACAATGTTGATGTACATTGGTCCACCAGCAAAACTGTGACACATCTGAGAAAAATATATGACACATGTGCACAATGTACATTAGCCCACAAGCAGAAGATAACAGAGGGATGAGGGAACATAATTGGAGAGGTGGCCAAACACATCCCTACAACACAGATAGGCAGGGTAGCGCAGAATGACCGGTCATGTGGACAGGTCAAGCAGAAACAGTAAAATACACTGTGTAACAAGGTACGCATGCCAGAAGGTTCAGATGGCAGGACCCCCAACACTGAACGACAAATGGAGACACACATCACAGTACATGCATGAGTGGCACAAATCATTCAAATGACTCAATGGCAGTGGCTTTTCAACATACCCTCCAACAATACAATGTCCTGTGTCCGAGTACACACAGAGCCTCACAATATGTGTCTAAGATACACCATGAAGACTCCCAAGATGTGAACAGGTAATGGTCACATGTGTGACAGATGGAAGCTAAGGGTGATGGAGCAGTGGTCCAAAGACATGTGCATCACCATAGGAGCAGTGGAGTGAAAACAACATATATGTGTCTAACCGTGACGACAGCAATGCAATCCTCACTATCTGCCAACTTACCCGAGTCAACAGGAATGGTGCATATATGAACACACACTCCCCACATGCAGCACAGCTTCAGGCAGCATAGTCAGCCAATCCCTGTGGGCCCGGGACACAGAAGCTCATCCTGTGGATCCAAGAACATGACAGAGATATGGAGACATGAGATGGCAGTGCTGCACAATCCGTACACCAGCTAACACATGGCTAACCCAGAGACACGTCCCCAGCACACCCATAACTTACAGGAAAAGAGCTCCTCGATCAGATGTTGCCTGGCTGCCATCCCCGCACGTGTGTCACCATGGCCAGGTGCAGGAGGGCATACAGGATCCACCCCGAGATCCTCATTAATATCGACTGGAACATTGTGCCTGAGAGCAATGTTGTGGAGGATGCAACAGGCTATGATGATCTTTGCCACAGTCAAGGGTCCGTACTGTAAGGCCCCGCCAGTCCTATCCAGACACCTGAAGCGACTTTTGAGAACGCCAAAGGTGCGCTCAATCACTGAGCGACTGGAGGCATGGGCCTCAATGTACCGTATCTCTGCACCTGGCCGAGGGAGACGCACAGGGGTAAGCAGCCAGGTGCGACACCCATATCCTGCATCACCTGCAGAAAACAATGGTGCAAAGTTACATGCGTGCTGAGGCACCAATGGAATGACAGACGTAGCAATACAGAACTGGACAGCCGAGAGGCCGTGCACACAGATATGAGGCAAAAGCAGTGCACACAGTGGTAGTGCATCAGAGGCTGCCGAGGCCAGAGGCAAATGACCATGACATGCCGATAGGGGCAGTGCACACCCATGTTACCGTGTCACAGGACATGTGCCAAAACTGTGCCGAAAGAGGGCAGTGGTGGGAGCTGTGAGCCAAGATGTCCGACAGTGGCAAAACACACCCGGGGGTGCAGGGATTCACAGGTGTGCAAGTAGGTGGCTGGCCTGATCTGGCGCACACACAGCATAGGCCACGGGGATACATTGCGGGGGTGGGGTGGGGGAAGCAACAGGCGGTGGTGGCAGGGGACACCGAAGAAGGTGCCCAGACATGCAGCAGACATGAATCATAGCTGAAGCGCCCAAAGCACATTTCACGTGTAGTCCCCAGCATGGCCAGAGAGAGAAGGTCGCGCATACAGAATGACCACCACGAGGATGTGTCTGTGACCCCATCCCCCCCAACAGGATGGCACACGTACAACCATGCAACATATGGGCTGCCCAAGTGACTGACCCCACTGGGAGACATGTGTACAACTGCCAGTGCAGTATGCCCGTGCCCAGATGTGGAGGCCATGGGCAAGTTGCAGGTGTAGCTCACAGGCATGGAGGGGACACATCATATGCAGCAGGGGTGCCCCTGGACACAGTAACTCAGAAGAAAAAAGGGCAAGGCCACGGAAAAGGCGACACCACATGGCCGCTGGGACACACATGTGAGAGCAAACAAACACACATGGTAGACAGAGAGATGGGTGTCATTGCACATATGTCTGTGACCAAAACACCAGTGACACGGCATGAGGCAGTGTGCCACACCCAATAGTCTGCACCCAGAAATAACATTGCAATGTCAGGCATGCAGTGGACAATGGTGACAATGGTGTATAGACAACCACCTACAGTAGGTGCATGTCATACACGTTGAATACCCACCCAGCAGGACGTAGTCCTCATATTGACCAACCTCAAACTGGCCGAACACTGCCGAGTTCTGCAGGATATAGGAGTCATAGGCAGACCCTGGAAACCGCGGGACCACATTCAGGATACGCATACTTGCATCACAAACAACCTGCACATTGAGGGAATGGAAGTGTTTGCGGTTGCAGTACACAACCTCCCTGTCGCGTGGCGGGACAAGGGCAACATGTGTGCAATCTATAGCGCCCATCACGTGTGGTATCCCAGCAATCCTATGGAATGCCTGTGCCAGGGCCGCCCAATGTTGCCTCCCGTTGGGAATTGCAATGTAATTCCCAACCCGGCTGACCATGGCACGCAGTACCTGGTGGAGACAGCGGGAGAAGGTCGGCCTACTCATCCCACCCACTGCTGCCACCGAGGATTGGAAACAGCCAGAGGCAAAGAAATGTAGGGCAGCCAGGAGCTTGGTCATACCCGGTATAGCATGTGACCAGGCAGTCAGGGGCTCAAGGTCAGGTCTGAGTTCCTGATAGAGCTCCCTAATGGCCCCTGTGTCCAGCCGGTAGAGGGAGATTACCTGGCCCTCTCTCAGGTCTTGGAGCAAGGCCCTGGGCCTGTAGAGACGTTCCAGGCGGGGTTGTACTTCAGCACGCCTACGGCACCGTTGGTCACCCACACCCGCCTGTGCAGCCCCCACAGCTGCAGGCCTGAGTTGCAGTGGCATTGCACCCATGCCCAGGGCCGCAGCCCCAGTAAAAACATCTCCCTCCTCCGGAAAAAGCAGCCCAGCCAGTTCGACCAATGCAACCACTGCACCACCTGCATGCGCAGTCTGAGCCATGATAGACACAGGTTGGAGGATAGCTGGGTTAGAAATAGTGGTCGGGGTGGGGATGGACATCACATGATCGCCACACACCTGGTGGAATAGAAAGATCCAGAATACAGCAAACATAAAACGTACCTGTTTGAAATGGCACCGCGCACTGTGTCGCGCGTTCCCATAATGCACCCGCGGCCAATCATCTACGTTTCACAATCATCTACGTGAGTCCCTGAGATGTAGCAGGGTGTAAAGAAACTGCGTATCATACTAGACACCACACCCAGATGCCAATATAGGAGTGACATACAACGAACGTGCCCACGAGCAGGGAACAGAAGAGGCGTTGTAACGCGCGTAACGAAGCATGCAACATCTGAATGATGTAATGTACGTGTCACGTATTGCTGCAGCGTCCAGCGCTACTACTGAGGCGCAGATAAACATAGCAATATATCAAACGTTGGAATATGTGGGCCAGCAGTACAGACTACGAAACTGTTATAAAGGCACGTGTAAGATGGATCCCTGAAATGGCGCCTGCTGCCTACACGAACACATATGATGTCACTTCCTGCGCGTCGCAACACGCATCGCAACGCGCCTCGCGGCACACGTGGCTGTGCGCGTAGCCAACGCCCCGCGACCCACGCCCCATGAAAACCTATATGTATGATTGCCTGTGTATGGCAAACCCCCGAGCACAACCCTACGCGACAGTATGCAGGTATGCAGAGGAGCAGGAGCATGCAGTGAACCAGCCCACCCACCCACCAGCACAAACCACATCTGGCGACGATGAGGTGACAGGGCCATCTGGGGTTGAGCAAGCACCAAGTGCACATGCAAGTGCAGCTGTGAGACCAAGGCAGCCCAGGGTCCCAGTCCCAGCAGAGATACGACGGAGGGCCATACGCTTCAGCCAGGAGGAAAATGATCTCCTCCTGGCAAACATCTTGGAAAGGTATGACCTTTTGTTCGGGCGCCAGAGCTCATCCATCACAATAGCCACTCGCACCAGGGCATGGTCTGAGGTCCAGGCAGCAGTGGCAGCAGCAGGGGGACCCCATCGGGACATTGAGAATTTGCGAAAACGCTATTGTAATATAAAGAGGAACATAAGGACTGAGCTCGTAAGGGAGAAACGTGGGGCCCAAGGCACTGGAGGGAGCCCAGCTCAGATGGCAAACCTGTCCGACCTTGAACGTCGCCTGGCTGAGAGACTTGGGCCAATATATGTACATGGCCTACCCGCTGCATTGGACACAGCACACCCACAAGCAGGTAAGGGGGGAGTGTGGACCAACTGTGGGATATAGCACAGGCACATGGTCTGCGCCACAACAGAGGGGGGGGGGGCAGTATGTGGCTGTTTGGGAATTGGGGGGCAACTGAGACACAGAGGCAGCATCCATTCAAGAGCCACGGTGGGGGGCCTGTCTATGGGTGGCAGTGGGCGGCAAAGTAAGTGAATGGGAGACTGTGCAGGGGTGGCAGGCCCACAGTGACAGCAGAGGGTGCCGACATGTTGCATGGCTCACGGTGCAGGGCTGGCAGGGGCAGTAGGGCCACACGGGTAGGGAGACGGCCAACCGGAAGGCACACTGCACCTGCTTAGGACATGCTGGGTGGTGGCAGGATGAGGGTGGTGATGGCCATGCATGGGGTGTACGGCAGCACCCAGGGGTGTGGTGGGCCCGGGGAAGCAGGGCACAGGGGATACTTGCATGGGGAGTGCACAAACATAGTGGGCTGCCACTAGAGCCACTAGAGCCAGACACACGCGGATCACCAACCCACAGATGCCTGAGGGGGTATGTGACGGGGTGGGGAGGCAGTCAGACCCCCATCTGACCTATGTAACCTTGTGGCACCCAGGTGATGTCAGCGCCATCGAGGCACAGGAGGAGGCACAGGACGAGTCAGCCGCCGGACCACCCAGCCTAGTGGACACTGTGTCTGAGGTGGCCCATGTGGGAGCGGAGAGGCAGCCTGCACCCCTGGGGGATGGGGACATGCAGGTCCCACCAACTGCAGACAGGGACACCACACCCACCACTGCAGGCACAGGGGACGGGCCTGCAGATGAGGTGGAGCGACACCGGAATGAGGCACTGGCTGCTGTGGCAGATGTCATTGGGGAGATGCAGGCGCACTCTGCAGCAGCCCATAGAGATGCAGAGGGTGAGTGTCCTAATGTGCTATGGTTGATATGCCTCGGAACAGGTGTTGTTTCTCCCCTGTCTCACATTGCACTATGGCCTCTCCCCACAGGTATACGGCATGTACTGCGTTCAGTGGCCCGGGCACAGCGCTGCCAACTGCGGATGGCACGCCGCCTGCAGCGGACCATGTCTGGGGTCCTTGCTTGTGTGGACCGCATGGCCACGGCGTGTGAGAGGATGGCTGACACCCAGGAGCGGATAGCGGCAGGCGGGGGAGCAGTCACCGTCCATCTGCAGCCAGAGCCAACACCACCCAAACACCTGCAGCAGCAACAGCACCGGCAGCAGGGGGGCGACAAACACCAAGGGTTGGGTGGGGCCGCCCAAGAGGTGGCAGAGGGAGGGGAAAATAAAGGGCTACACAGGTGGCCAGTGAAGGAGACATGTGTTCATTGTCTCATTTGGGGCCCGAAAATCTCACACCCCCACCCCACACCCTGGCCCGTGACGAGGGCACGACACAGTGCCACTGATGTCATCAGCCATTGCCCCCCCCCCCAGCCATGTCCACCATGGGTACGCAGCCAATCACATAACCTGCAATGCTGGACCACCACTCCCATGCCGTGGTGGCTTGCATTGTGTCGTGGGGGCTCACGGACCCCGTGGACCAATACCCTGTTGAGCCATCACCCACCATTAGTCTCTGTGTTGGTGTAGGTGCACTGTATGTCCTGCATGGGGAGACACATTGGCCGTTCCCATCACGCTAAACCCAAACAGTATGTGCACTGCACATGTCACATACTCCGGTTCACATGCTCCCACAGCCATCCACCTTGGCGTCACCCATGACACATGTCCACTGCGGTCCCCTGAGCACACCCTTGCAGCTTCCAACACCTTGGGGTGACCCCCCGGTAGGGCCTACCCATCACCCTGTGCACCAGTGGCCGCAATATACACCTACACCCCCTTGCCCCCCATCAGGCACATCCCAATACCACATTTGGCTCCATAAGCTACATCCATTAACTGTCACCTGTCGCACCATCCACACTGCGCTCCACCCCATCCACAGCGCACTGTGCCACTCCTCAGGGCATTATCCCGCTAAGCCCCCATCCCCACCCTCTGCTGTGCCCACCCCCAGACCCCCACACCCCTGTGGGTGCCACCACCGATGGGCCAATGCACTCCAATGACAGTATGCTCTTGCACCCCCAAGGGCCAGCCATTACACCCATCACACCATACAGCAAGGTGGTCATGCGTCTCCCAGCAGATCATTGGAAAATCCTGTACCATCCCCCTTTCCCACCCTGCATGCTGGTATACGTGCTTGCCATCTAGCCAGCTGTTGCCGGGCCCTACACAGTCACAGCTGGCAACACCGCTCACTCCCCCCCCCCCCTCAGGCACCAGCTTCACCACCTCCTGAGGTGCACCCTCTGTGTTCTCACCCTAACCCCACCCCTACGCATACACCTCAGCCGTCCTACCTTTGCCACCACAGCCTAACACTATGGGGTTATGCTGGATAGGCTACACAGGCTGTCCACCCTCCCCCGCCATATGTCCCATTGTCACTCTGTGCTGCGCGCCCCGTACCTTCGTACACATCTGCTGTCGCACGTCACTCATGCACGCCACTCTCCCCCCTGCTCGTTGCCCGACCCTCTCAGCAACATAGCTGTGACATGTCTGTGGAGGTGCTTTCACCACACCCCTTACCTGGTCCAAGTCCTCCCTCGCCTCTCAGAGTGAACACTGACACACCCATCACTCGCACAGCACTGTCACCTAGCAATGAGGGACATCTGACCACCAGGTTCATATAAGAAACGTAGAAAATTTATAACATATTTATATTAAAATATATCTATAAAATATGAACTGGGACACACATAGTCCAACATTGTTACATAGTATATGATGGCAGATAAAGACCAGCATGGTCCAACTAGGACTCCTAGCCACACAGCATTGGGCACTCCCATCCCTGTGGACGATGTGATGGAGAGGCAATGGCACGGTCCATCACAGGGCGGGTGTGCCATGTGTGTCCCCACACTACACACCCCGGGGACCCCTGTCGAATGGTGGCTGACCGGGTGCGGCACCGACAAGGCGCTCATCAACCTCACGCAGACAGTCAGCCACCATGGACAGGGTCGCCAGCACCTGCCCCTGGATTAGGGCGAACTGCCTCTGGGCGTGTGCCTGGGCACACACAGCCGCAGCCAGGCGCAGACCGCACATGCAGCCGCACAGACACACATCTCCCCGTGTCTGTGTGGCTGCATGCACGGCTGACCTGCCTGCGGCAATGTGTGGCAGACACACGTCCAAAGGGCGTGCTTCGCCATGATCATGGGGCAGGTGGCTGGTGCCCCCATTGCCCTGTGGCGGAGCGTGCCATTGGGGACATGTCCCCCCCGCCCACGCTGTACAGCCCCTCCCCCCCTGCCTCCACCATCCTCTCCACATCCCCTTCCCCCTCCTCCCCCTCCCTTTCCTTGCCACCCACATCCTCCCTCTCCCCTCCCATCCCCCACATCCCCCCCCTCATTTCCCCGGTCCCCCAACTCCGCTGCATCACTCTCCCTGTTATCCACATCCTCCCCATCCCCTCCCATATGCCCCTCATCCTCCTCGTCCCCCTCCTCTCCCTCGTTGGGGCGTGGGGATGCACCCACGTGCCCTCCATCGCCATTTTCGGGTGGCTCATCTATTCCGCCGCCCTGCAGGCCCACGTTGTCATGTGCCTCCTCCCGGGCCGCAGCAACATCTGGGTCCTCCGGCCTCACTGGCTCAATGGCAGCACGTGCATCAGCTGTGGGAGAGGTAACACATATCATCCCCTGGGTACACATCATATTCCGCAGTCACAGTGGTCCTGTGGTTCCACCACTCGGTGCCCTACAGGGCCATGTCACAGTACTCAGCATTCTGCTGCGCCATCCGTTCGCGCTGCACCCTGGCCACAAATCTCGGGTAGCGTGCCCTGAGCTCCCTCGCCTTTTTACGCAGGTCCTCCATCTGTAGGGGTGACACCAAACATTGACCTTAGCTACCGCAGAGACAAGTTGGGGTCCCCTGCCTCAGCAGCTAACTCTCTCTCTTCATACAACAAGAGCCTGCCCCTATTGGGTGACACACTCATACCCCATGCTTTCCCAGGGGACAGCCCCATGTGTGGCCCACGCACACGCCTCTCAGGTCTGGACCCCATGTGCCCTGTGTGTGCACCCCAGCGTACATGACACAACACATCTCTGTGTGCCACCTACACACATCTGCCAGTGCCAATCAGCCACTGTTGGGGTGGGAGGGTGTCACCTGCAGTGCTCCCTGCAGCATCTTAGGGCTGTGGTTTGTCTTTTGTGATCACAAACAGGGCCTGTTTCCAAGGCCCCAGGATGGTGCAGGGAACCCTCTCTTGAGGCCTGCAGCATCTTGGGGCTGGGGTTTGTCTTTTGTGATCACACAAAGCACCAGCTGACATTGGACAGGGATGGGGAGGGGAGCCTTCTCTTGAGGCCTGCAGCATCTTAGAGCTGGGGTTTGTCTTTTGTGATCACAAACAGGGCCTGTTTCCAAGGCCCCAGGATGGTGCAGGGAACCCTCTCTTGAGGCCTGCAGCATCTTAGAGCTGTGGTTTGTCCTTTGTGATCACAAACAGGGCCTGTTTCCAAGGCCCCAGGATGGTGCAGGGAACCCTCTCTTGAGGCCTGCAGCATCTTGGGGCTGGGGTTTGTCTTTTGTGATCACACACAGAACCAGCTGACATTGGACAGGGATGGGGAGGGGAGCCCTCATTTGGGGCCTGCAGCATCGGCGGATGTATTTTGGACTTGTGTTGGTTGACAGGGGCAGGTTTCAGACCCCTCTTTGCCTCTTGGCCTGAGAGGTGGGACTGGGGTTTCCTGTGGATGGGGGACATCCCTGGCCTGAAAAGGCGCCCCATACCATACTAATGTGGTCTGTGGTGCACCCCTGCCATGGTTGCAGCTACCCCCTTGGGGCTGGGGGGTCTTTTTATCGGGTGTGTGGCAGACTTTGCTACCAGCCGGACGTGCCAGCACCTGCTATTCCCTAGCAATGCATAGTTTCTTTGTGCTTTGGTTACTGGGTGTTTTTAGTTTAGCCTCATCATTTGGGGTGCCTGTCCCCATGCACTTACCTCACGTGGGTAGTCAGAGCTCCTGTTGTATCTATGGGACAGGCGCTCCCAGGCCCTCCTGACCCTTCCAAGGTTCTGCCTCCTGGATGAGCCCGGAAAGAGCCGCTGCTGGCGGAGGCAGAACAACTCTGTCAGGAGAGATAGATCTCCCTGGCTGAATGCTGGCTTCCTGGACATGGCTGCCATTTGTTCCGACTATGTCAGTGCTGCGTAGCCACGTGCGTTGCTGGGGGCGTAGCCACGTGCAGAGCTATATGTGCATGTCACGGCGCTTGGATACGTGCGTTACTGCGGGCGTAACTACGTGCGTTGCTGCGGGCGTGAATACGTGCGGTGTTTATGGCGTGTGCGTGCATTACTACGTGCGTTGGTTCTGTTCTGTGCACTGTACATTTACATATCCCTGGGGGAATATTGCACCTGGCATTAGTACTACTATCTCTGATTGTATTGGACTATTACCTATGGGAGCCTGTGGGCATGATCTGCACGTTACAAACCCCGCTTCCTCATACCTCTGCTACATTTTGCAGCATCAGCATCATGTTTCATACAACCTTATGCTGCACACACCTCACATCAGGGTCCATTCACATTCCTTTGGCCAGATATGTCCTCCGGGTGGGGATGTGTCACGCATTTTTAATGCCCCTTCTGTTTAATGGGATTGTGGAGGGTGTGTGGTCAGAACGGCACAGACAGAGTCCCTGATTGTCTCTACGTCTGGGTGTTATGGGAGGCTATGGGGTGCTTGTGTGTATTAGACAGAGGTACCTCATTGCACCACACAGTCCATCTGCAGGGATTCACAGGGTTGGATTGGAGCAGTCACGCCCATGATGCACTGCACATGCAAATCAGCTGTGTTTAGATGGTCCTATGTTTTGTTTCCCCCCCCCCCCATCTCCTCAGGCTGATGGTGGTTCTGACCATGTGCAACTCCACAGCAGCTCGCCATAGTATGGGGAACAGACCATGTGTGGCACTGCTACAGTGTATCCACAGACAGTCATCTTGTGCGGGTACTGTGATCACCGTGAGTTTGAGATGGGGTGGCCAGCAACAGGTCCACAGCACCTTTCATGGCTGGACTGGAAAGGGGGGCTGTTACTTCTGGAGAGAAATCTGAAATTGTGAGTATATACTTCTGGGAATTTTTCTGAAAGGAATTGTTTTTCTTTTAAAGCTAATTAATCTGTGAACCCACTATTTTTTTTTGTTAAATCAGTCAGGGCCTAGTAGCAACAGTTTAAGATTCAATTTAAAAACACAGAAGAGAACTTTCTGATTACCTTTCATACCCAGTAGACAGCTGTAGTTTAAATTTCATAGTCACTCAGGGCCTAGCATCAGCAAAGTACTTTTAGTTTCAAATTAAAACACAGAAGAGAGCTTTCTGGTTAAATTTAGAATCCAGCAGAGAGCTTGTAGTTTAAATTTCATAATAGGTTAGAGCCTAGTAGCAGCAAAGAGCTATAATTTAAATCAAATCAGAATATAGCTTAGCACAAGAGGCAAAACAAGGTCAATTCTCCTTCAGCAGCATATAAAGTCTTCTAGAGACCTTTACAAAGAGGCCTTCTACCTAGTGGGCAAGCAACCTGTGAAGCTTTTTCAATAGGTGTTAACACCAGCTGGCAGTTCAAAAGGCCATTGTGAAAGACTCCTTCTATCCAAGCAAGGACTGTTAATTACCCAGGAAGTAGGTCACTGCTTACATCATCAGCACAAGCATAAATAGCTCAACCAGAGCTCTGTGACCCTGTCTTGACGGACTGGAAAGGGGGGCTGTTACTTCTGGAGAGAAATCTGAAATTGTGAGTATATACTTCTGGGAATTTTTCTGAAAGGAATTGTTTTTCTTTTAAAGCTAATTAATCTGTGAACCCACTATTTTTTTTGTTAAATCAGTCAGGGCCTAGTAGCAACAGTTTAAGATTCAATTTAAAAACACAGAAGAGAACTTTCTGGTTACCTTTCATACCCAGTAGACAGCTGTAGTTTAAATTTCATAGTCACTCAGGGCCTAGCATCAGCAAAGTACTTTTAGTTTCAAATTAAAACACAGAAGAGAGCTTTCTGGTTAAATTTAGAATCCAGCAGAGAGCTTGTAGTTTAAATTTCATAATAGGTTAGAGCCTAGTAGCAGCAAAGAGCTATAATTTAAATCAAATCAGAATATAGTTTTCCTCAGCAGCACAGGACAAGGTACTGTGTAGCAGCCCTTTTTTAATAAGTGTTATATCCCTCCCTCCCTCCCCACACCCACCCTCCCCTGGGAATTTCACAGCTTTATAGGTACTTGCACAACTTAAAAGACAGGAGGTGCTCTCAGGTGAAGCTCATTACCCAAATCAGTCATACACCAAGGACCTGAGATTAATTAAGCTTCAGGTGAACAAGGTATATTAAACTTCTTAGGTACAGTTTTAGTGGTATAAATATCCATTGCACCCTTTAGTACATATAGAACTTAAAGATCTAAACACAAACTTAAAACTAAGATGCAGACAGCAGTCCAGCAGCGGGATGTGGGCTTTCCAGTCTTTTGCATTGAGTGTCACATGTATGATTTTCTCCCAGCTGGTGAGAGGTCTTACGTGTGCACTAGGTGCAAGGAGCTCTCTGCTCTCAGGGAACAAGTCCGTTCTCTAGAGGCTAGAGTAGCAGACTTGGAAAACATAAGACAGACAGAGAGGTACACAGACGAGACCTACAGGGATATAGTCCTGAAGTCCCACCTCCAGTCTGGCAGCATCCCTGTTGCCATGGAGGAGAGAGGTCACGTGACAGGAGAGCATCACCCTGGTGTGGCAGGAAGTGATCCTGTAACTAGGACCTGTCCTCCAGGTGATGTAAACCCCTCTTGCACCGAGGAGGTTTCTCCAGGGCCAAGTGCCCATGCGGGAAGGGTTAGGACAGCAGTTATAGTTGGTGATTCGATCATTAGGCATGTAGATAGCTGGGTGGCTGGTGGACGTGAGGATCGCCTGGTAACATGCCTGCCTGGTGCGAAGGTAGCGGACCTCACACGCCACCTAGATAAGGTCTTAGATAGTGCTGGGGAGGAGTCTGCTGTCTTGGTACATGTTGGTACCAATGACATAGGAAAATGTGGTAGGGAGGTTCTGGAAGCTAAATTTAGGCTTTTAGGTAGGAAGTTGAAATCCAGAACTTCCAGGGTAGCGTTCTCCGAAATGCTTCCCGTTCCACGCGCAGGACCCAATAGGCAGGCAGAGCTCTGGACTCTCAATGCGTGGATGAGACAATGGTGCAGAGATGAGGGGTTCGGATTTGTTAGGAACTGGGGAACATTCTGGGGAAAGGAGGGGCTCTTCCGAAGGGATGGGCTTCACCTTAACCGGGATGGAACCAGGCTGCTGGCATTAACCTTTAAAAAGGAGATAGAGCAGCTTTTAAACTAGATAATAGGGGAAAGCCGACAGTCGCCCAAGAGCGCATGGTTCGGAAGAATGTATCCTTGAAGGATACTACAAAAAGCAGAGAGGTTCCAAAAAAGAGTAAAGTAGCCCAAATGCCCTCGAGTATGGAGCAGACAGAACTTAAAGATCCCAAATTACCCATGTCTACCAATAGCCAAATTAATATGAATAAAATACAGTCTCTAAAATGCTTGTATGCAAATGCTAGAAGTCTACAAAACAAGATGGGAGAGTTAGAATATATAGCACTAAACGAGAGGTTAGATATGATTGGAATATCAGAGACATGGTGGAAGGAGGACAACCAGTGGGACACTGTGATACCTGGGTACAAACTATATCGAAATGATAGAGCTGATCAAATTGGTGGAGGGGTTGCGCTCTATGTTAGAGAGGGCATTGAGTCAGAAAGGATTAAAGTTTTGCAAGAAACAAAATTTGCTGTAGAATCTCTATGGATTGAGATTCCATGTAAAAAGGGGAAGGCGATGGCAGTGGGGGTGTACTATCGTCCGCCTGGCCAGAATGAACAAATGGATGATGAAATGCTCAAAGAAATCAAGGAAGCTAGCAAAAGTTACAGTGCAGTAATAATAATGGGTGATTTCAATTACCCCGGCATCGACTGGGTCAGTGTCACAACAGGACATGCTAGGGAGATAAAGTTCCTAGATGAAATAAATGACTGCTTCTTGGAGCAGCTGGTTCATGAACCGACCAGAGGGGAAGCAATATTAGACCTAGTCCTTAGTGGAACACCAGATGTAGTGCAAGAGATAAGGGTGTTGGGGCCACTTGGCAATAGTGATCATAGCATGATCGCCTTTGATTTAATTAGTGGAGGAGGGATAGTAAGGAAATCCACAGTACTACCCTTTAACTTTCGAAAGGGAGACTATGATAGAATGAGGAAAACAGTTAAGAAAAAACTAAAAGGAGCAGTTGCAAAGGTTAAAGACGTACATCAAGCTTGGGTGTTGTTGAAAAATACTATCTTGGAAGCCCAGACCAGCTGTATTGCACGCTTTAAGAAAAGTGGAAGGAAGTCCAAAAAATTGCCAGCATGGTTTAAAGCTGAGGTCAGAGAGGCTGTTGTTGCCAAAAAAGCATCTTTCAAGAAATGGAAAAAAGAGCCAAATGATGAAACCTGGAAACAGCACAAGCACTGGCAAGTCAAATGCAAGGCATTGATAAGGCAGGCAAAGAGAGAGAATTTGAGAAGAAGCTTGCTGCGGAAGCAAAAACGCGAAATAAAGACCTTTTCAAGTACATTCGTAGCAAAAAACCCGTGAGAGAGTCAGTTGGTCCATTAGATGATAAAGGGGTTAAAGGAGCACTAAGAGGCGACAAGGCGATAGCGGAGAGACTGAATGAATTCTTTGCTTCGGTCTTTACTGAGGAAGATGTAGGGATGTTACCCACGACTGAAGTGGTATTTAAAGGTGTGGAAGAATTGAAGGAAATATCGATACATCGGGAAGATGTCCTACAACTATTAGATAAACTGAAGAGTAGCAAATCACCTGGGCCGGATGGTATACATCCAAGGGTGTTGAAAGAACTGAAATTTGAGATTGCAGACCTGCTATCAGTAATCTGTGAACTATCATTAAAATCATCTCTAATACCTGAGGATTGGAGGATCGCCAATGTAACACCAATTTTTAAAAAGGGTTCGAGGGGTGATCCGGGAAACTACAGACCGGTGAGCCTGACATCAGTACCGGGAAAAATGGTAGAAACCATCATAAAGAATAAAATTACTCAGCATATAGATAGTCATGACCTAATGGGAGACAGCCAACATGGCTTTAGACAAGGAAGATCTTGTCTTACTAATCTGTTATGTTTTTTTGAAGGAGTGAATAAACAGGTGGACAAAGGTGAGTCGGTTGATATTGTGTATCTGGACTTTCAGAAAGCCTTTGACAAGGTCCCTCATGAGAGACTTTTGGCAAAACTAAAGAGTCATGGGATAGGAGGCAGTGTACTACTGTGGATCAGGAACTGGTTAAAAGATAGAAAGCAGAGGGTAGGGCTAAATGGCCAATTTTCCCAATGGAGAAAGGTGAATAGTGGTGTACCCCAGGGATCTGTGCTGGGTCCGCTGCTTTTTGACATATTCATAAATGACCTGGAAAGTGGAATAACGAGTGAGGTTATCAAATTTGCTGATGACACAAAACTATTTAAAGTTGTTAAAACCCAGGAGGATTGTGGAAAATTGCAAGAGGATCTTGATAAATTGGAAGACTGGGCATCAAAATGGCAGATGAAATTTAATGTGGAGAAGTGCAAGGTTATGCACCTAGGGAAGAACAACCCAAACTATGGTTACACGATGCAAGGTTCCACATTAGGAACCACCACCCAAGAAAAAGATTTAGGCGTCCTTGTGGATACCATGTTAAAACCCTCGGCCCAGTGTGCAGCGGCGGCCAAGAGAGCAAATAGAATGCTAGGTATGATAAGGAAAGGAATGGAAAATAAAACAAAAGATATTATAATGCCTCTATATCGTTCCATGGTGAGACCGCACCTTGAATATTGTGTGCAATTCTGGTCGCCATATCTTAAAAAGGATATAGCAATTTTAGAAAAGGTTCAGAGAAGAGCCACCAAAATGGTAAAGGGGATGGAAGGCTACTCCTATGAAGAAAGGCTAAAAAGGTTGGGGCTCTTTAACCTGGAAAAGAGACGGCTGAGGGGAGATATGATAGAAGTCTATAAATTAATGAACGGAGTGGAACGGGTAAACGTAGATCGATTGTTTACCTTATCAGAATATAGAAAGACTAGGGGACATGCAATGAAGCTACAGGGTAAACTATTTAAGACTAATAAAAGAAAATATTTTTTCACTCAACGTGTAATCAAACTCTGGAATTTGTTACCGGAGGATGTAGTAAAGGCTGTTAGTGTAGCTGGGTTTAAAAAAGGTTTGGACAAGTTCCTGGAGGAAAGGTCCATAAACCATTATTAAGAAGGGACCCAGGATATCAATGCTTGAACCAATACAAGCATTGTGGAACCTGTGTCCCTTGGGGAAACTGCTAGGTACGTATGACCTAGATTGGCCACTGTTGGAAACAGAATACTGGGCTTGATGGACCTTGGTCTGACCCAGTATGGCATATCTTATGTTCTTATGTTCTTATGACACACCCCAGGTACCCATCAGTGTGGTCTCTATAGTTCCGTTAGACGCACCGTCGTTACATCGGTGACCTGCTGCATGTTTTGCTCATGTGCACCTGCAGTAATGCATATCTGGTGTTGGTGGCAACAGTACCGGCGGAAGGGGGGGGAACAGGGGGGATGGGGGGAGGACTTAGGTGACACCACACAACCCCCCCTCCGGGGCTCATGGTGCAGAACCGGTTCACCTCACTGCAGTGGTAGCTGTAGGGGGGCCCATCATCCCCAGTCCTGTTGCAGAACAGACCGAGCGCTACACATCCATTGGGCAATAGTTGACAGTTGACAGGCTTGGGATTGCCCAGATGCCCCACAACATTTTCTGACACTCTCCAGCAGCACACCTTCAGCCACTGCACACTGCGAGGTGTTCCAGCACGACACATACTAGCTTCAGACAATCCAGCAGCTAGTCCAGGGTGCATGGTCCTGAATGGGATGCAGGCACCCAGGACAGGGGTGTCAGCATACACACCAAGCAGATAGGTTAGTGATTGGGCCCCACACGAGGACCCATAGATATTACATGTGAGAACTGCCATAGCGCACTATGGGGGAACCTAGCCCTGCAGTGGTCACTGCTCATTCAGGGTGAGTGTGACCTCCCAGCTGGACATGCTATGGCCACCCTATTTGTGCAGGTGGTGGCCAGACACTACAGTGTCTGCGCCATTGCCCTATGCTTTGTGCTGATGCAGCCAGGTCGGCCACCCTCTATGGCCTATTCCCAGGGTACCTTGCTCCTCATTATGCACATTGGCTGGCCTATACTGACAACAGTGCTAGCACTGAGGGCTGTGGGGGGTGTTTGCCAACACAACACACTTTATAGTGGGGCACACACTCCCCACACCTATGCCAGCATTGTGTAGCTCTGGGGGTGTTGGACAGCCCTGCCCACAACAGTAGTCCGGGGCACAGTGCACATATGCTTCGGCTACGCACAACTGTAGGTGTCACTGCACAGGTTGGTAAACACTGACAGACATGGAACCTGTAGCACACTCCACAGACATCAGAGAGGTTGCTATGCTGCAGCTCACTGTGGGAAAACCTGTACTTAGGCTATGAATTGCTATCTGCCAGTGGTCATAGCAAACTTTTGTAGGGTGTGTACCATATTCCGAGGTGTATGGTGGCATTACTATGGTATGCAGGTGCTAGTATTGGGAGATGCACGCAGAGCACAATGTCCTGACTCCCAAAGGTGGCTTTGGCTGTTGGACCTGTGGATGCGGGTGTGGATGCCCCTGTTGGCTGCTGCTTTACGCCAGGGTTTCCCAACTCCAGTCCTGGTGTGCCATACACTGTTCAGGTTTTCATGCTGTCCCTCATGGCAGGGCATGAGATACATTTGCAGACCGTGGGTGTGGCGCATAGACATGCACCACAGGCATCTTGCTCATAGGCAGTGGGGAGACGGAATGGGTGTTTGGCACTCCAGGGCTGCATTTGGGGGGCTCTGCTATAGGTATTGGGTAGGTTTATGGTGTCTGTGCTCTGTGGGGTTGGATGTCGGTGTTACTGGCATGTTTCGGTCATCTGCAAATAAGGTTCAGTCTGTATTAGGACTTTGCAATGGTGGGTAAAATATGCGGTGTGGGTTGGCAGGATCCACAGCTGGGACTTGAACCTGTGACCTTCTGCTTTCGGATACAGTGCTTTTGTGCACTGCGCCACCATGTTCTCACATAGCTGGTGCATTCCCTGGTGGTGCCTTGACATGTGCTGCCTGCGGCCCTCGGTATCCCCTTCTCCAGCATCTGTCCAGTTGCCATTCCAACATGCACGCCATGCTGTTGCGGGACATGTGCCCGCCATAGGCACCCTGTCTGGTGGTTGAGGTCACCGTGAACAGCGTTGTTTCACTGTGGATCCATTCCCCTTGTGTGGGGACGGTGTTTAGTCCCTTCCACATTTTCTCTCTGTGCTATAAGGCTTACTCGGGGGGGGGGGCGCATTGATACCACTGTTGCCCAACTTGGTTCTTGTTTTTATCCGTTTATTTGGGTCATTCTCAGTGTTTCTGTGCTCTTATGTTGTGTGCACATGTTTCACACTTATCACTTTTTTTGGGTTTCCCTGCCTGTGCTATACATTGCTGACAGCTAAATGGTTTCTCTCCCCTTTAACGGCAGGTTTTAATTTGCGTTGGAATTGTGCTGTGAATTTCAGCACGTTAGTGTGAGGGGAGCCTCTCCACGCCCACTCTCCGCCCATTGACCCCTTCTCTCCGCCCACTCTCCACCTTCTGCGCTGTTTTAACACGCCGCGGGGCTTTACGATCGTTAACTACGGTTATTGCGCATAGTATGACGTTAACGGTCGTTGGCGCGTGCTTACACATGTTATACTGCACTTACAATCGTTAACATCATACAACGCGCGTTATTCACGTTTACCGTACTTTAGTAAACAAACCCTTATGTGTAGAGGGATCTAAAGACAGATTCTTTAGCAAAGGGCACACTACTGCAGTCTTTCAATACTGAGGGAATACTTCAGTAGATAAACTATTGTTGAAAAAGGAAAAACACAGGGAAGTACAGCCAAAGAAGTCTCGCAGCGCTATGCTGTGTCCTCTGTGTTTGAAAAGGACTTGAATTCAGTAAAAAAAAAAAAAAAGACATGGCAGTCCCAAAAAACCCCCCAACCAACCAAATAAACAAATAAATAAATACATTTAATATAAACACACATATAAAATCATAAAACCATACAGTGCAAGTTAATAATAATTAGCCCAACATGTTTCAGCAAAGGCTTGCATCAGGGACGTACAATAACTATTGAAGTATGTTGAGAGATGTGTATCTTGTGTTTTAAGAAATGTTGAATGGTACAGTCTACAAAAAAATATAAGCAGAAACAAAATTAAAATCTATCTTAGAACTCCATAAAAATCAACAAATAAATATTGTGGTGATGCACATGCAGCAGAGCCCTTTAAAACTGAAAAAAAAGAGGTTTTTTTTCATAAACGGGGGATGGGCTCACCAAAGCATAGCTCCCAAACAGAAAGAGAAACTAAAGCACACACTAGCATGGCTAGCCTGAAGCCACACCCAGCCTCTAGAACAGTTGCAGGCAGAGAGAGGGTGGGGCCAGGGAAGGAAACAAGCCACAGAACATTTAAGCTGCATCACACAGGAAGTGAGGCAGAACAGGGTTTCTCAGCAGAATCAGCAGAACAAGGAAGTGAACCGGCAGAAGAATCAGGAGAGCAAGCAGGACGTGCTCAGACACAGGAAGGACTGCAGAGAGAGACTGCCAGAGGGCAGGAAAGACTGCAGGCCAGAAGCCAGGAGGAGATGCAGAGAGTCCAGAGAGACCAGGGGAAGAGGCAGCATTAGAAGGCTGTGAGACCTGGTGGTTCAAAGGGGACCAGCCACAACTCCCAAGGCAAGTGTCAAGGTTGTCGGCAAGAAAGGAGCTGGGGAAGAATTCAGGACTATACGTCTGATTCTGAAGGCAGCAGCTCAAGTCCTGGGCCCCTGAACAGACAGTACAGAAAGTCTGATAAAAGGAGGGTTTCTGCCAGCCAAACAACTCATATATTCCCTGAGGTGGAGTTGTTAAGGGAGAGAAGGGCAAGAGGTTCTGACCCAGTTAAAAGGGGGAGCCAGAAGCTAAAATGGGGAAAGCTTTTTAAACTTTTAAAAGAAGTGCAGCAGAGTGTGCCAGAAGTTGCCCCAAGCCCTGAGCTTTATAATTCACCGGAAGAAATGGAAGTGGAGCTTTATCCAGACAGTCCAGTGTCTTCAGCAGAGTCAATGGAGTGTGGACTTTGTGTGAGCAATGTTTAATGCTTTTATGGAAGGCTGTATGATACAGGTTAAGAAGATAACATATGTGCTGGTATCAATGAATGCCTAGGATAAGGGCAGACAAGAAGATAGAAACCTCGTGTTTAAAAGCAGCCAGTTTTACCACTGCTAAAGCCCGGTTAAGAAGGCTATTGGTTTTAAACTAAGAGGCAGCACATGGCTGGTATCCTAATCTGCAGCAGCTGAGAATGTGAATTCAAAACTGTCTTATTGAAGTTTTGTTGAACTGTGCACTTAACAGTATTTTGCTGGTTTTGTTAAATGGAAGAAGGCAAAGTTAACAAGAGTGGAGAAAACTACTTGGAGAGTTTCTGCTAAGAAAGTTACTGGAGAAAGTATCCTATTTTTGGTTATATTTTTTGGTTTGCCTTATCATGGTCATTTGTCAAAAATTGATTCCACGAAGAAAACAATAAAAAGCAATTTATTTTTACAAATTGTCCTGTGTCCTCATCCACTCGTACTGCTTACAAAGCAGGCCACAACTACACAAAAAGAGTGATGACCGGCGCACCCCACTAGGCAGCCGCCTAGACGGACGGGGCGCCGCCACAATATGTATAAAAGGTAAATAAATTCAAAATTCATATGAACCATATAAATAAATTAATGTAAGCAGATACATTAAAACTCTTATAAACAATACCAATAAATAAATATGAATAAAACAAATATAAATAACAAATATGGATAAATACTAGAACATAACGGATCCAATAGCAAAGGGGATTCCACCGGCATGAGATCCAAGATGGTGGTGGCATGCAGGCTACCCTGAGAGGGCTTTTTCCTAAGGGCAAGAGAAAAAGCAGAGCAGGGAAAAAACCCTCTATTCCGCAGTTGCCTAGTTTGGTTTCTTCTATGGTGAAGTTCTTGGTCTGTCTGGGGGAATCATAGGCTTGAACCCGGCTGCTATGCCGGTGTCAGTGGACCCAGCTAGAGAAGTCCTTCTCCCCTGAAGTTTGAAGGCCTCTGCTGCAGCCGCCGCCTATGACACTGAGTCTGGAAGGTATGAGTGCTTCACCCCCCCTCCCCCGCCACATCGACAGGGAGGAGGCAAACTCTGGATGGCCTGAAGACCCGGTATTGAGATCTGGGGAGCAGCAGTTGTTTTCTGCTATTTTGGCAGCGATTGGGATAGCGGAGGCTAGTGTGGGTCTGCTTCCACAGCCCCGCACTCAGCAAGGTACTGTTAACGCTTTGATGAAAGATATTCTGTTTTTACAGAATAAGAATAAGCATTTGGAAAATATATCTAGGGCTATAAATATCCAGGTGTTGAATTTCCCCAAACTACAACTTGTTTCACCTAAAGAGTTGTTTAAGACTTATATGGTTGAAGTTTTGAAGATATCCTCAGAGGTGTTGCCAACTATGGCAAAAATTTACTTTCTTCCAAGAGCTAAGAAGCATCTCTTTGGGAGTCCCACCGACTCATCTCCAGTTCCTTTGGAACCCAATCGGTTGAATGTGACTGATATATTGGAAGGAACCAAATCAGAGGTTGCTTCCTCTGGTACTCTATTAGTATCCTTCACACTTTCTGTAGACTGGGACTGGTTACTGTTACCTATATGTTCTTTGAGCCAGCCCAGCTGTTAGATCTTGTAAATTCTCATACCATCATATCTTCTGTGTTAACTCCGTAAAGTAATGTAATGTAAACAGCCAGCATGGATATCGCTCATTTCTTTGATTTTGCTATTTCTTTTCTTATCCAATGTAATTCTTGGTTCTCCCGTATATTGTGGGCTAGAGTGATGGGGTTTCTTTGTTTTTCCTTTAACCCTGAGAGTACCGATGGGGTCAAAAGTGACCCAATTGCAGGTTTCACAATGCGTATCTCGGAAACTAGTTGTTCAAGAATGCAATCTTTTTATGACTTTTCACATGTCAATATTCTCTTTATATTGCACCATGAGAGGAATAATTTTCATCCGCTAGGTGACGCTAGTGATGAATTGCAGCACAGAGTACCAGTGGGGTCATTTTTGACCCCAGTTGCTTACGTCCGGTTTGGATTGTGATACAATTTGCAGTTTTGTGAATTTTTTGATCTTACAAAGGTATTTATCATTAATTATGTATCATTTATTTTTTGTACTCTTATTTTATGAAAATTACACATTTTCTGTAATTGATATCATACGTTCTCTCATTATTTCCGATGAAATCACGATTATTGTACACCTATAGTAAAACTGCTTTGTGTTTTATTCAACTTTATCTTTGTTTATTTATTTTAGGCTATTGTTTATGATGTCAAAACCAAAGTATTCAGCTGCCCAAGTAAGAGAAATATTGCAACGAGATGCTGACAGTGACGGCTCTGAGTCGTCTAATGATGCAGCATATTCAGCAAGCGAAGAAGCATATCAGCCAAATTTGGGCGATAAATCTGATGATGACAGTCATGATTCAGATGGCGACAGCAGTTGGTCGCCAAGTGAATGTGAGACTGATGTTGAGCCGGTAACATCGCCTGCAGCAAAGAGTCAAGTGCCAGGTTGAGGCAAAGGTCGAGGCTGTGCTGGACGGGGAAGAAGGCAGGAGTCCTCGGTGTCAGTATCATCTGTGAGGAATCTTAGTTGTGGTCGTAGAGGAGCTAAGAGGTCATAAACTATAAGCACAAATGTTGCCAATGAAGCCTATGTATCTAAGGATGCCACATCATGGAACAGGAAACCTATAAAGCAAGCTGCTGGAAGATACGCCAGAGCTAATGTCATGCCCGTATAACAAGGTCCAACAAGGTATGCTGTATGAAATGTTGATGGCCCTCTCACAGCATTCCACTTGTTTATGAGGAAGAACTTATTGAATGAAATCATGATGTGGACGAGCAAACAAGGAAGACACATTTATGACCACACCTGGAAAGATTTGACAGACGGAGAATTTCAATGTTTTCTTGGACTTCTGATCCTCTCAGACGTGTACAAGTCACGAAATGAATCCATAGTTCAGTTGTGGAACCTTGAAGATGGTCGTTCTGTTTTTGGCAAAAATATGGCCCGTAACCATTTTCAGCAAATTTCTTGTGCTCTCAGATTTGATGATGCAGCCAACAGACGTGAACAACGAGGCGTGGATAAGCTTGCTCCAATCAGACACGTTTTTGATACCTGGGAAGCAACTCTAAGTGACGCCTTTGTTCCTGGTGAAAATGTTACCGTGGATGAGCAACTGCTTACATTTCGTGGCCATGATCCGTTCAGACAATATATTCCCAGCAAACTTGGGAAATATGGCATAAAGCTATGGATGTTGTTTGACAGTGCAACCTCATATGTTCTGCGTCTTCAAGTATATACAGGAAGGGAACTCGGACAAAACAGGGAACAGAATCAGGGTGCAAGGGTTGTGCTGCAACTCACTGAAGGATTGACGCAATCTGGCAGAAATGTTACTGTTGACAATTTCTTCTGCAGTTTATCCCTGTCACGGAAATTGCTAGAAAAACAAATGACACTTTTGGGGACAATTCGAAAGAACAGAAAAGAATTACCTCCAGAATTTGTAACAGCAAAGGGCCGAGAGGTATTCACTTCACTGTTTGCCTTTCGCGATGACGCCACTCTGGTTTCCTATTGTCCGAAGAAAGGAAAAGTGGTTGTTCTTCTGAGCAGTTTGCATGATCAAGAAGAAGTAGATAACACACATCCAGACAAAAAAAACCACGCATGATCTTGGACTATAATTCTAGTAAAAGTGGAGTAGATACGGCAGATCAAATGTTGCACACGTATACCACAAAACGAATGACAAGATGCTGGCCAGTGACAATCTTCTACAACATGTTGGACATCAGTGCTTTGAATGCCTTCATTGTTTGGATATCACTAAATCCAGAATTGCAGTCCAAGTCAAAGCACAGACGTCGTCTATTCCTCTTGGAATTAGGAAAGCAGCTGCTTAGAGTAATTGCAGCGAGACTTCTTCCAGCATTGAAGAAGCCACTGATGCTGTTTGCAAAGTCGGGATCCCAAAGAAAAGGGCAAGGTGTCACTGCTGTTCCAGAGAAAAAGACAAGAAAATCAACATAGTCTGCACCTCCTGCAAGCGCAATGTTTGCAAAGAACATTCAGAAATTGTCTGTGTCTCATGCAAATGACTGTAGTACTTTATTGTGTTCATCAAGTGCATGCAAAAACTGCTTTCATGGCAACTCTTCTTCATGTAATTTTATGATAAAGCATTAAATTTCAAAACATTTAATCTTCATATAATAAATTATTAATTCAGAATAATATTTTGTCTGTTTAGTTTAAAATTTTCATGGTTAACAATTAAATTTCGTCGTGGGGTCATTTATGACGCCAACGGTATTCAGTGTGTGCAAAAAATCTTGGTAATTCCAGGGTTAAAAAGATCAATGTTTCCATTTTGGTGATTATACTTACTGAATTCCCATCAATTTTGTACAAGTGTACTTACTTGGATTTTTGTTAAAAATTCAATAAATATAAAATAAAAAGCCGGGGGGGGGGGGGCTCCCCTCAGTTCGTAGCTCAGAACTGAAGAGCAGCCTAAAAGAAAAAGGAGGAGTTCTCTGTTAACCATTATATAAATAATGCTAATAAACATCAAAGACCACAGGTTACTCAACACAGTGCTTACTTTAAAACTGAACGACAAACTCAAAGAGCCTCAATAAAATTCCCAGCATAAGGTAACAGCTCATACATCGTGCCTATAATACACTAAAAAACAACAGATAGGGGAGCAGGATCAGACCATATAGAACTTAATGCCAACCATTGCCTTAACCTCTTAAAACTGTCAAATTAGGGCAATGAAAACCTTCCTCACAACCTAAAAACCTGCAGAGCTAAAACAGAAAGAAAACACTGTCTATAACAACTTCATATTTAAAAACAATCAATCAGACTCTACTTTCAGGTCAGAGGGTCTAGGATTTTTCTAGATCTTTGTTGGGAGATAGAAGATAGGAGAAAAATGATCTTCTATTTGCCAGGAGACTAGTTCTCTTGGTGCTAGTATGTTACTTCAGTATCCATATAAGCGTGAAATTATTATTGCTAATGTTAAATATATTTTCTTGGACCTATCTAAGTTTAGATCTTTCTTAGACAGTAAGAAATCAAGTTCATTCTAGATATCTGATATGAGTGGAGTGGAGGAGTGGCCTAGTGGTTGGGGCAAGGTACTTCAGGCCGGAAGGTCAGGGGTTCAAATCCCACTAGAGGACAGCAACCTTGGACCGGAAGGACTGGGGTTTCTAGTCCCACAGGTGCAAGCCACTTAACCCTCCACAGCCCATGTTCCCTGTAAAATAGTTATCTCCAAGTTATAATGCCCTGTTCAATGTAATTTCAGTTTGTTCAATGTAAACTGCACTGATGCAGAATAGCACGGTATATAAGAGAATGTAAATATTTAATAAATAAAATGCTATGTTTGACCATATAACACTAGTAAGAAAGGCTTTGTGGGCCTGCTAACTGTGTTATTCCCTTTATCTAGGATATTCAGCGGCACTAACTAGCTAGTGAATACACCAGAAAGAAGTAAGCCCCCGATGAAGTGGTGTATCCACAAAATAGAGATCTTCATAGGGCAGTTGTCAACATGGAATCTTCTGGGAGAAACTTCCTAAGCTAAGTAAAAGCTGTCAGCATAGTTCTTGAGTAATTATTGATTCATTCTGGCTTTAATCTGTTTCCTTTTCAGCTAAAGCGTTGGCTATTGAGTATTTGCCATAGCGAGCCACATACTGTTATGTCATTATTATATGCTACCGTGTGATACATATGGTTGTGTAAAAATAGTGAGTTATTGAGCTGTGAAAGGCTAGTAAGCTGTAGTGGTAGGTACATCATGATATATGTAAAAATGGGGGGTATTGTGATCTAATTAAATTATTAAGAAAGCTTTTCGAAAACTATGAGAGTTAAAGAAAAAATTCCAGCCTCAAATTGGAATGCTACAAGATGCTCAAGAATCCATGTTGAATGATGCTGAGAAGATCAAGAAAAGGTAGAAAGAATATACAGAGTCATTATACCACAAAGATCAAGTGGACCAACAGTCGTTTTAACCTATTCCTTATGATCAGGAACCATTGGTAATGAAAGAAGTCGAAGAAGCAGTGAAAGCCTTATCAAAGAAAAAAGCACCGGGCACTGATAGCATTCTCATTGAGTTATTACAGCAATCAGATGAAGCTGTTACCATACTTATAAGGCTCTGCCAGGAAACATGGCCAACTGACTGGAAAAGGTCTGTGTTTATAGCAATACTGAAGAAAGGTGACGCGACTGACTGTGAAAATTATCGCACAATCGCTCTGATCCCACATGCCAGCAAGATTCTAGTCAAGATCATTCAGCAGAGACTACAACCATACCTGGAACAAGAACTGTCTAAAGTGCAAGCAGGGTTCAGGAAAAGGAGAGGAACAAGAGGCATTATCGCGGATGTGAGATGGATCCTTCAAAAGACAAAGGATATCTATATGTGTTTTATTGACTACAGCAAGGCTTTTGACTGTGTAAACCATGAGAAACTTGGGGCCACATTAAGAAGCATGGGTATACCAGAACATCATTATTAAAAAGGGACCCAGGATATCAATGCTTGACCCAATACAAGCATTGTGGAACCTGTGTCTTTTGGGGAAACTGCTAGGTACGTATGACCTAGATTGGCCACTGTTGGAAACAGGATATGGGCTTGATGGACCTTGGTCTGAGCCAGTATGGCATATCTTATGTTCTTATGTTCTTCTTACCTGATCGTTCTCTTGCACAACCTTTACATAACCCTCCATAGCCCATGTTCCCTGTAAAATAGTTATCTCCAAGTTATAATGCCCTGTTCAATGTAATTTCAGTTTGTTCAATGTAAACCGCACTGATGCAGAATAGCGCGGTATATAAGAGAATGTAAATAAAGAAAGAAAGAAAGAAAGAAGCAATGGTTCAAACAGAGCTAGGAGAAACAGAATGGTTTAAAATCAGCAAAGGTGTACGACAAGGCTGCATACTTACCCCTACCTCTTTAATTTATATGCAGAACAAATCATCAGAGAAGCAGGACTGTAGGAAGAAAACAGAGGTGTGAAAATTGGTGGAAGACTCATCAACAACCTTCGCTATGCTGATGATACCACATTACTGGCTGAAAGTGAAGACAATTTGAAACATTTGCTTCTCAAGATCAAGGAACATAGTCTTAAAATGGGTCTGCACCTTAATGTTAAGACGACAAAGATCCTGATAACTAGCAAAATTAATACGTTCATCGTTGATGAAGAAATTGAAATAGTTGACAACTTTAACCTTCTTTGATCAACTATCAATAAAGAAGCAAGAAGCAGTCAAGAAATCCGACGATGCATTGCTCTTGGTAGAATGGCTATGAAGGACCTAGACAAGATTCTCAAGAGCAGAGATGTCTCTCTCCATACAAAGATTTAACTTGTTCAAGCCATGGCATTTTCAATAACATCATATGGATGTGAAAGTTGGACAGTGAAAAAGATAGACAGGAAGAAAATTGATGCCTTTGAATAATGGTTCTGGCAACGAATACTGTGTATACCATGGACTGCCCGAAGAACAAACCAGTCAGTACTAGAGGAGATCAAACCTAAGCTTTCTTTAGAAGCTCAGATGACAAGACTTCGACTTTCATACTTTGGACACATCATGCGAAGAGAGAGATCATTAAAGAAAGACATTATGCTTGGCAAGGTAGAAAGTCAATGCAAAAGAGGAAGGCCAGCAATGAAATGGATCGATATAATAACAGCAGCTATGGGTGCCAGTCTGTCAACAATGAGCCGCCTGACTGAAAAGTGAACACAATTTAAGACAACTATCCAGAGGGTTGCCATGAGTTGACACCGACTTGACGGCACTTAACAACAACATTCGTTGACAAAATAATAAAAAGAGGAGTTTTTTAGACCAGTGATGGTAAATGGTAGTGATTCCCCTTCAGGCACGCAGTAACTGCCGCATAGAGGGAGAAGCAATTTTACTGAGGTCTTTTCTCCTCTATTGTAAGCTTTCTTCCAGGGACTATTATTGAAAATTAAGAATTGTACGGAATCAATTGGCACCAAGGTTATTTTTGGAAGATAGTTGAAGACTGCCTGGTAAACGTCTCGCCAGTCCAAGCAACCCAGATATTCCATGCTGGGGCCAAATATGACCCGCCATTTAATATCCGGGTTTAAAGTTCAGCGGCGGCGTTTACCTGTGTTACATCAATGAGCTGCCACTGCTGAATACCAGGCCCTGTAGATTTTTATTTTTTCTTTAAAATTACGTTTTTTCTCTATTTTTTAGGAGAGATATTCCCTCTTGATCGAATATGGTTATTATGAAGGATTATGCTATGATTATATTACAGGTACTGTGCCTTATTTCTTTGATAGAATGTTTAAAAAAAAAACTTATGGGACATATTCAAAGATTAGCCCTGTTAGTAAACCTGCTAACCACATTAATCCCACTGAGCAGGATATTCAGCAGCACATACCCCGTTTATTCTGCTGAATATCCCCTCTTGGCCCAACTGAACACCCCAACGCTAACTGCTTAGTGTGAAGGTGTTCCAGGAGCAGAGTGGGGACACCACCAAGGGTTTACCAGTTAGCAGTGACATTCGGCTACTAACCAGTACAGTGCGGAGTGGAGAGGTAGCCTAGTGGTTAGAGTATCAGCCTACTACCCAGGAAAACTGGGTTTGATTCTCACTGGTGCGCCTTGGGAGAGTCACTTTACCCTCCATTGCCTTAGAAGAGAAGGTCTGGCAATCTACTTCTGCTCATACCTTGTCAAGAAAACCCAGGGGCTGCTGGGCCATCAGGAATTAGCATTGACTTGAAAGCACTTAAAAAAAAAAAAAGGTTAACACAGACCAGCTACAGTTAGGCCAAAAAAGTCCTAAATTTTTCTCAGGGAATTATTAATATTCGGTGCCCCTGGCCAGATATGGTCCCGGCACTGAATATCTGAGGATAGTTTGAAGCAGTGATGGCCCAGCACTTTAATCACATTGGGTACCACAACCGAATATGCCTCTTTCACATTTTATTCAAATTTTAAGAGGCTTACAGCACAAAAATAAGTAGAACATCAAAGCACCAATCACTAATCACGTATTACCCATCCATGCCAGCTTTTACAAATTGTAATGCCAATATCAATAAACCAATTTCTCCCCATAACATTCAACTTTCCCTCCCCTATCCTCCACCACCCCAATCTCCCAACTCATAAACTTACATACTTTCAACCAGTGCTTGGTGCAAACTATACATTACGAGCCTGTTCAGTACATTACATATAATCCATAACTGCTTGCTACGCTTTAGAGGCTTGGAGGGGCGTTCCTCTCATTTTGGCAGTCATCAGTTCCATTTCTATCACAAATCTCATTGCATCCAGCTACTCACTTATGCTTTGCGAGTACACACACCTCCATCGGGCCAAAATAACTCTGTGCCCTGAAAACAACCATTTTGTTATGAATTCAGTTTGCATATCATCCCTCACTCCAACAGGCAAATAAACAAATAGGAATATTTTCTGAGCCCCTGGGAGTGATAACCCTGTTAACTCCCTAATGAGTTTCTTAATCTGCTCCCAGAAGCCATGCACCACTAGGCACCCATACATTATGCAGAAAAGATTCCCCTGCCCTCCACAATCATTCTAACAAGTATCGGACAGCATACTATTTAAAGCTTGTAAACTCAATAGAATCTCATAAATTCCCTAGTTAAGAGCTTGTATTACTGACCAACAATATTGACTGAAAAAGTACTTCTACACTCCCTCTGAAATGGATTCCTAGACCTTCTTAGCTATCTCTTCCTGCAGCATGGCCGGCTCATCCATTAGGCAAGACTAAGCAGTCACCAAGAGAGGAAGAATCTGAGGGGTAGCAAAGAGCAGCCACAGTTAAAGCAAAACAAACAATCTTGACAGCACACAAACCCAAAGAGCCACCAGCATGTCCTTGTACATGCAGGGAGAACAGGCAAAGTTTAATATTTAGAAGTATGATAGAAACATAAAAATATGATGACAGAAAAAAGACCACATGGCCTATCTAGTCTGTCCTTCCATATCAACAACTACAACAGTCCCCTTTTTTCCTTTAGAGACCCTCTGTGTTTGTCCCATGCTTTTTTGAATTCAGTTACTGTCCTCATCTCTACCACCTACACTGGGAGACTATTCCACAGATCCACCACTCTTTCCATAAAGAAATATTTCCGCATATTGTGGTAGGCGAAGGCCTATGATCCATGCTGCTTGAACTAAACAGACAGGCCTAAGCAGCTTGACCTATAAATGAAGCCTGTGGTTAGGCCCAGAGGAGTGAACCCCCCCCCCCCCAATACTGCTTCCATAGAATTGAAACTTAACTAAGCATAACCCAGCATAGCTAAGCAGAAACAAAACTTAGAAGAGATAGAAAAACAACTTTAATTGGAACTGATAAGATGTGTGAAGCTTCTGTGAACTAATTAATTCTGCTGAGAGAAGGGTTACAGTGCCCTGCTTTCCCACATGTTCTAGTCAGCTAAGTGACCTTGGAGGAGAATTGTATCAAGAGTCTAAGAACTGACCATTGTAATGAGGATTGTAAGGGGGGGAAACAGGTGCTGAGCCCAGACCCAGGTCCTCATTGGATAGCTACGTAATGGTACCGGGACCAATAGATGGGGTAGAAGGGGTTACTGGGACCAATGAGAAGTTTGCCTATATCTAGAATGGAAAAGAACAGTATAAAAGTTGTTGTTTTACTAACAGCCATTGCTCAGCCATTTTGAATGTGATTCTGCTTGAGACTTGTGCACAAATAAATGATTTGGACCTTCTGAACAGACTCCTGGTATTATTGGATTGTTTGCGCTCTGCTGCTACAGTCCTCATCTCTACCACCTACACTGGGAGACTATTCCACAGATCCACCACTCTTTCCATAAAGAAATATTTCCGCATATCACTCCTGAATCTATCCCCCTTCACCCTCATCTCATGTCCCCTCGTAGCAGAACTTGCTTTCAATTGAAAAAGGCTCTCCCCCTGTATATTTATGCCACGGAGGTATTTAAACATCTCAATCATATCACCTCTATCCCGCCTTTCCTCTATGGTGTACATATTAAGATCCTTAAGTCTGTACCCATATGCTTTATAATGAAGACCACTAACCATTTTAGTAGCCACCCTCTGCACCAACTCCATCCTGTTCATATCCTTTTGAAGGTGCAGTCTCCAGAATTGCACACTATACTCCAAATGAGGTTACACCAAAGACTTATACAGAGGCACTATCACCTCCTTTTTTCTGCTAGCCATTCCTCTCTGTATGCACCCAAGCATCCTTCTAGCTTTTGACGTCGCCTTTTCTACCTGTTTAGCTACTTTAAGATCATCAGACACAACCATGCCTAGGTCCCGCTCTTCTTTAGTGGACAAAAGAACTTCACCCCCTATACTATATTGCTCCCTTGGATTGCTGCAGCCCAAACGCATGACCTTACATTTTTTAACATTAAATCCCAGCTGCCAAATTTTAGACCATTCTTCAAGCTTAGCTAGATCCCTCCTCATTTTATCTACACCTTCCTGGGTGTCTACTCTATTGCAAATTTTAGTATCATCCGCAAAGAGGCAAACCTTACCCGACAGCCCTTCCACTATATCACTAACAAAGATGTTAAAAAGAATCGGACCAAGGACCCTGGGGCACATCACTGGTAACATTCTTCTCCTCAGAGTGAGCTCCATTTACCTGTACACTTTGTCGCCTCCCACCCAACCAATTTCTAAACCAAGCAGTATCTTTAGGGTCCATCCCTAGAGTGCTCAGTTTGTTTATAAGTCGCCTGTGAGTAACAGTGTCAAAAGCTTTACTGAAATCTAAATACACCACATCTAGGGCTCTCCCTCGGTTCAACTCCCTGGTCACCCAGCCAAAGAAATCAATCAGATTTGTCTGACAAGACCTGCCTCTGGTGAATCCATGCTGCTTCGGATCCTGTAATCCGCTGGACTCCAGAAACCTCACTATTTTCTCTTTCAGTAGCGTTTCTAATAATTTACTCACCACCGAAGTTAAACTAACCGGCCTGTAGTTTTCAACCACATTTAATGTATCACTTACCTGGGGGCTTTCTTCACCCATCCCCAACAAATCTAGTTTAAAGCCCTCTTCAGTAGATTAGCCAGTCTACTACTGAAGACGCATCAATCTTTCTTGGACAGATGGATGCCATCTCTGCTCTGCAACCCTTGGAACAGCATCCCATGGTCTAGGAAACCAAAACGCTCTCGATAATACCATCCACGCAGCCATGCATTCATCTCCAGGGTGCGAGCCTCTCTGTCCAGTTATATATTCTTACAGGATTGTAGTGGGATTGGTAGTGATGTGATGATCATGATTGACAAGTTTAAACATCAAAATCTTGGAGGGGGGAGTGCAAGACTTAAGGTTTTCCTAGGGCACCCAACACTCTTCAACTGGCCCTATCTGCAGCTTCTTATTCCACCTAACCATCTCCCCCAGGCTTAATGTAGGATTGTCCTAAATTCAATTGAATTGCACTGTGGATATTGGCAGCTCTCCCTCTGGATCCCTTCTATGAGAAAACCACTCTTTCAGTTTCAGTAGGGCTGCCTTCGACAAGTTTCTTGACTACTCTTCTATACAAAAGCCCAATGAAGAGAAGGACCTCAGGGGTGATGCCAACTCTCTCTGCTGAACCAATACCGGACACACTTTAAAGATCTCTGGGCAGTCACCGGGGAGACCTTCCTCATTTGCCCCCAACTGTACCAAATGCCACTTAGTCCTACCTATTTCTGATACAAAAAAAACAATTTTGATTAGAGAAACCCCATGGGAACTACCTGCCCCTCACCTCTAGCCCTTTCAACTCCCTCTTGATCCAGTCCTAGCAGGGCGATGGTGCATGCCACTGGGATAAATTCCCAAAAAAGACAGCTAGGTAATAATTATAAAAATCTGGAAGGTTAAAGCCCCCTTCCATTTTCTTTCCCTGCAGACTTTTTAAACCCACCCGGGAGCATTTAATTTGGACTGAATAGATGTAGCACTTGGAAAAACCAAACAGGAAGCATGCTAGGTATCATAAAAAGATAACAACCACCTGGACATCCAATTCATCCTTTGCACATTTGCTCTATTTCCCCACCTCAGGGCATCCTCTCTAAAAGACTTTAAGATAGGAACAAAGTTCAAGGAGTATGTTTCTGCCATCCTCACCCCCAGATATTTGAAGGAAAAGTTTAGAAGACACATCCAAGTGCAATCTGGGATGTCTAAGTCAGAATGTCTGAAAAAAAAGCAGGCATGTCCAGGTGCAGATGCAATTTCGCAAACATGGATGCGTACTTTCTAAAATTCCACTTCATGGAAATTACAACTCAGTCTTGCCGAGTAGATTATAAACTTTTCGATGATTGATTCAAATTAGCAAGTGACTTCAAATTTAGTTAACACCTTTCCAATTGTAACTCAAGGTGATTTACATTCAGATATAATAGGTATTTCCCTGCCCCTGACTTCAAATCTACAATAGTCTATTCATTCTCTGCTTTCATCTGGTGGATGTCCTCAGATACCAATAATATGTGAGCCCGGTCCGTGTAGCTTGTACAGTGTTTTGTTTTATTATTATTTTTATTTATTGCACTTGATTAAATACCTCTTGGAGAGAAGTTTGAAGCAAGTTACAATTCAAGTATTAAACAACTACTAACAAACAGAATCAACAGAACATAACCACCATCCAACAAGTACACTACTGGCTGCTCACTGAAATTTCCAAAGTCCCCAGACAAATTGAATCTAAAAAAAAAACATCATCCTCCTGAGTCATGTAACAAAAATCTTTGGTCAAGAATCAATCTAAAGGGAAAGTTGGACAAAACAAGCAGACATTCCCAGAATTTCATAGCAATTGTCCAAATATGGAAAAGCACACTGCCATGTGCATTGGAACTTAATCTTATCAGGAATTTTTAAGAGCAACTTTTGTGATAACTGAAGAGTCCTTTCAGGAACATAAGATGCTAGCTACTCCCTCAGGTAATCTAACCCTCACAATTAACAACCTTGAAAACCAAATAGAGGAGCTTAAACTGAATACTGTAATTGAAATACATCCAATAAAATGACCGCATGTAACCTTTGTGGAGGCAATTTTATATTATAATGAGCCGTGTAAAGTTATGCGCCATCTAAGCATGTAAATCATGTGTTTTCTATGCCTTATGTGCATGGATGGGCACTTACATGCAGAATTTAGGGTGAACACAGGGTTGGAGCTTGAGTGGATAGTAAGCAGAGCCTAAATCTGTATGAGCAAATTGCACAATATTATAACTTCTGTGCATTCTTTACAAATTTCGGCACACACATTTATACCTAGTCAAGGACTGGTGTAAGTATTCATACCTAGGTTTGATGCACGTATCTTATAACTTACACTCCAATTTTATAAAGAAAAGTAGGTGCCATTTGCTCACGTTGGAACATGCACAAACCTAGACAACCCTTATAAAGTTACCTTCTGCACATGGAATACAGTCTCCAGACCCTAATCTTTCTTACACTATGTCCCCTCCAAGAGTTTAAAAATGTTGAACTCGTATTTAATAGACAGGATATGCATTATAGGAGTGGGTGGGGGTGGATTAGGAAGAGCATGTGGTGGTTGGGAAGGAGAGAGATGATGCAAGTGGATGGCAGATAATCTCCTTTCCTGCCCATATGCTTTATCCTGGACTATTGTATCTTATAGTTACTGAAGGAGACAGTTCTTGGGAATTAGAGTGTATTCAGTGGATGGTTCCCCCTCTTACCAGGAACGAATGGCTATCTCAAAATGAGGTTAATTGGATAGACACTGCCTAAGAGAATAAACATTTTCAAGCTGTATTGTTATTATATTTCTTTTCTGTCTTGTAAACCACTTTGGGTTGGACTATTACCAAGGAAGGCAGTATAGAAATGTAATATAACATAAGAACAAAGTAACATAAACCAGCCCCCAGGAATGCCTCCTTTCAGTGTAGGTAAAAGTACATATATTAGGAACAATGGGGGGATAGTCAACGTCAGCAGCTAGCGCTTCTAAAGCGCATAGCTGTTGCCGCTGAATACCAATCCCAGATATTCAATACTGGGCCATATCCAGCCACCAGCATTGAAAATCCGGGTCTGCCCCTCCCCCATTACGGAAGCTAACCAGGCAGTGGCAATACTGAGCCGCTGCCAGGTTAACTCCCACGGGTAAAGATAGGCCAGATTTTCCCGCACCTGTCTTTACCCGCAGGTCACTAACCAGGCAGTGATTCAATATCGCTGCTGCCCGGTTAGTGACAGGCGCTGCCTCCGCTCCACCTCGGAATGCCCACGACATCCCCTGATGCTACACGGTTAGCATTGGGGCATGTAGCTGTGGAACCCGCGGATGTTCAATGACATTAACCATGTCAGTGCCGCTGAATATCCCTCTAAGCGACATTTACACAGTTTACAGGACTGTAAACTGTGTAAATGCCTTTGAATACTGGGTCCAATGCACATACTTTTACTCACAAGGTGAGTGGGCACTTTTCAAATAGATCATTTACTCTGATATATAGCTTTTAGAAATTGTTCTCCCTTATAAGATATAAAGACATATTAATGTTTCTGAGCACTTCTGAATAGAGTGGTGGCTATTATTGGCAAAGATAAAAGCTGTAAATATCCTAAAACATTACTGGGGTGACATTCTTTAGAGGAAAGTCGGGATAGAGGTGATATGATTGAGACGTTTAAATACCTCCATGGCATAAATGCGCAGGAGGCTCTCTTTCAATTGAAGGCAAGCTCTACTATGAGGGGGCATAGGATGAGAGTGAAAGGGGATAGACTCGGGAGTAATATGCAGAATTATTTCTTTACAGAAAGAGTGGTAGATGTGTAGAATACTCTCCCAGTGGAGGTGGTAGAGATAAGGACTATCTGAATTCAAAAAAGCATGGGACAAACACAGAGGATCTCTTAAAGAAAAAAGGGTCTGTTGTAGTGGTTGATATGGAAGGGCAGACTAGATAGGCCATATGGTCTTTTTCTGCTGACATGTTTCTCTATGTTTCTATTCACAAGTGCTTAGCGGGTTTGGCAACGTCTGCTAACCAACTAAACTATAGCAATCACGAAATTCAGTGGCACTATCTGGATAGTGTCACTGAACGTTCACTCAGACCACAGGAAAGATGCCCATTTAAAACCACTGTGATATTCAGCTGCTAACCAGGTAGCTAAGCCGCACAAAGTTAGAACAGGTCAATGGCTGCAGTGCTCATACAATTAAATCACCAGAATTACTTTAATAAAGCAATCAATATATACTAGTCAGAATTTGTCTCTTATTTGCAAAGGGCTTGTTTCACACAATTTGTTATACCCCAGAGGGTGAATAGTGTAAAAACCTGACGAGCATCAGTCATGAAGGCAGGTAAATGACAGGTAACTAACAAAAATCTAAATATTTTCCATGGCTTAATTGAGATATTGGAAAAAGATGAATGGGTATATAAAACAATAAGGTGGCTTACAAAAAAAAGAATATAAAATAGAATATAAAAATAATGGGGCCGATTATTCAAAGCCCTTATCCAGACTGCCAACAAAGTGTTATACAGATAAGAACGCAGAGCGAGATAGCAGCACTATCCAGATTAGTGGAGGGGTGGACCATCGGTGGAGAGAGGATGGTGTTGAAGCTATCCAGATAAGTGTCAGCTGAAAATCGTGCTGGTACTTATCTGGATAACTTAGTCACTTCACAAAATGGTTATGCATCAGTACTTGGGTCACAGAGTATAGCCATCACACAGATGCATGCAGGAAAAAAGTGGGGTACCAGGTGAGTTCCATGCAGGACATGCACTCATGTACATGTGTTAGCTAGACAATATACCAGGACTATGAGAAGTACTGTGTGCATCTGCTGCTTGGGAACTCTCTTGTCTTGTGAGCCCAGACATCAATGCATTGCAGCACCCTTTATTCCAAGGAACTCAGAGCCTCGCACTGGGTAGAGTGGGCTGGCTATTGGCCACTTGCTTCTTTCATAAGAACATAAGATATGCCATACTGGATCAGACCAAGGTCCATCAAGCCCAGTATCCTGTTTCCAACAGTGGCCAATCCAGGTCACAAGTACCTAGCAGTTTCCCCAAAAGACACAGGTTCCTCAATGCTTGTATTGGGTCAAGCAGTGATATCCCGGGTCCCTTTTAATAATGGTTTATGGACCTTTCCTCCAGGAACTTGTCCAAACCTTTTTTAAACCCAGCTACACTAACAGCTCTTACTACATCCCCCGGTAACAAATTCCAGAGATTGATTACACGTTGAGTGAAAAAATATTTTCTCTTATTAGTTTTAAATAGGTGACCCTGTAGCTTCAATGCATGTCCCCTAGTCTTTTTATATTCTGATGACATAAACAATCAATCTACGTTTACCCGTTCCACTCTATTCATTTATTCATAGACCTTTATCATATCTACCCTTAGCCGTCTCTTTGCCAGGTTGAAGAGCCCTAACCTTTTTAGCCTCTCTTCATAGGAGTAGTCTTCCATCCCCTTTACCATTTTGGTGGCTCTTCTCTGTACCTTTTCTAATAATGCTATATCCTTTTTAAGATAAGGCGACCAGAATTGCACGCAATATTCAAGGTGCGGTCGCACCATGGAACGATACAGAGGCATTATAATGTCCTTTATTTTATTTTCCATTCCTTTCCTTATGATATCTAGCATTCTATTTGCTCTCTTGGCTGCCGCTGCACACTGGGTGGAGGGTTTTAACATTGTTGTCCACGATGACGCCTAAATCTTTTTCCTGGGTGGTGGTTCCCAATATGGAACCTTGCATTGTGTAACCATAGTATGGGTTGTTCTTTCCTAGGTGCATAACTTTGCACTTGTTCACATTAAATTTCATCTGCCATTTGGATGCCCAGTCTTCCAATTTATCAAGATACTCTTGCAATTTTCCACAATCCTCTTGGGTTTTAGCAACTTTAAATAGTTGTGTGTCATCTGCAAATTTGATAATCTCACTCGTTATTCCCTTTTCCAGGTCATTTATGAATATGTCAAAAAGCAGCGGACACAGCACAGATCCCTGGGGTACTCCACTATTCACCTTTTTCCATTGGGAAAATTGGCCATTTAGCCCTACCCTCTGCTTTCTATCTGTTAACCAGGTCCTGATCCACAATAGTACATTACCTCCTATCCCATGACTTTTTAGTTTTGCCAAAAGTCTCTGATGAGAGACCTTGTCAAAGGCTTTCTGAAAGTCCAGATACACTATATCAACTGACTCACCTTTATCTACCTGTTTAATCACACCTTCAAAAAAAACATAACCGATTAGTAAGACAAGATCTTCCTTGTTTAAAGCCATGTTGGCTGTCTCCCATTAGGCCACGACTATCTACATGTTCACTAATTTTGTTCTTTATAATGGTTTCTATCATTTTTCCCAGTACTGATGTCAGGCTCACCGGTCTGTAGTTTCCCGGATCACCCCTGGAACCCTTTTTAAAAATTGGCGTTACATTCGCAATCCTCCAATCTTCAGGTATTACAAATGATTTTAATGATAGTTCACAGATTACTAATAGCAGGTCTGAAATCTCATATTCCAGTTCTTTCAACACCCTTGGATGTATACCATCCGGTCCAGGTGTTTTGCTACTCTTCAGTTTATCAAATAGTTGCAATACATCTTCCCGGTGTAGCGATATTTCTTTCAATTCTTCTGCAGTATCACCTTTAAATACCACTTCAGTCATGGGTAACATTCCTACATCTTCCTTAGTAAAGACCAAAGCAAAGAATTCATTCAGTCTCTCCGCTATAGCCTTGTCCCCTCTTACTGCCCCTTTTATCCCTCTATCATATAATGGTCCAACTGACTCTCTCAGAGGTTTTTTGCTACGAATGTACTTGAAAAAGTCTTTATTATGCGTTTTTGCTTCCACAGCAAGTTTATTCTCAAATTCTCTTTTTGCCTGCCTTATCAATGCCTTGCATTTAACTTGCCAGTGCTTGTGCTGTTTCCAGTTTTCATCATTTGGCTCTTTTTTTTCATTTCCCTTCAGCTTGAAAACCTATTATTTCTTCAGCTCCTCTACCTCATGATTGTGATGGTACACTATGTTGACCTCTTGCAATTACTTGCTAGGCATGCAGTTTATCGTGGGCATCCCCAGACACAGAGAGTGGCCTGGTCCCTAATGGTCAGGCCAATAGCCATTTCCATCTCCTGTAGGGAGATAACGGTCATCCTTGAGTCAGGCATACTATCATGGTGTTGCAATAGGAAAAGGTGACTTGGCAGAATATTGCTTTGAATATACCTGGATAGGCACTGGCTAAGGAGCTCCATCCCCAGATTGACTAGGGTTTATTATTATCTGGTTAATTTTTAACCACCATTTTTGAAAAAATGCCCTAAACTATCCAGAGGCCAGCCAACACATATCCAGATATGTGACACAAGTTTCACAGGTGTGCTTCTGTTGTCACCATGTTCCTAAAGGTGTTGATGCAGGTTGATAAAGTTGTAGTAGGTGTATAACATCACAATTGAGCATGGATTCGTTTGGCTCCATAGAAACAGATAGACCTAGTTTATCAGCAAGCCACATTAAAAAGGCAAAGTAGATGAAGGTGAACTGTGGGAAATATGGGAGGCCACAATCCCCTAGCCTGCTAGTTGAGGAGGTAGAAAAGTAGATGTGATCTATGAGGTGGATACAAAGAACAACAGATATGCTGGGGGGGATGGAGAGGGGCATGGGATGTAAACAGCAAAGGTGGTTAGGTACATACATGTAGACCAGACCTCTACTAGCATAGTATGACACAACCAGAAATGGCAGAGAATTGCTGACTGTAGGGGTCCCAGCAATGTGGTATGGGTCTGGGCTCTCATGGCATATTTGAGGGCATGCCCTGGTAGCCCTCTGGTGCACTCACACAGTATATACAGCATGCAATATTCCATCCACATTGGCCTGTCTCTCACAGCAGTGTGTACCTTGGGTAGCATATATATGTCCATGGCATGTGCAGAGACATATATGGTAATGCATTGTAGTGAGCCTATTCAACCTCATCCTGAGTGTTGTCTGACAACTGTGTCTAAGGTGAGAGTGGCTTACTGTAGGTGGGGCTGCACATCTATAATTTCCACACACTATTGCAGACCATGCCATGACAGGCACTTCAACTACAGGATATAAGGGTTTGGCATGGTGGTGGTGCTGCATTATCACTGTTGTGTATAAATGTATATTCTGCAGCCTCACTGTCACTACTTTCTCCCCATTGTAGGATGTCTGTCTATACCTATATGCTAGCTACTGCCCTGATGCACTGAACCAACTGTCTGTGTGTATGCATGTTAGGCATGGAGAGGTCATCTTTGATCCGAGATGATGATGCTTTAAGGCTAGGCTGCTGACAAGTTAGCCCTCAGCAACTCCGCAGGGAAAATGGTCACTGGACACCTCCAAGATATGTGATTTACATTCTTTATTGTTCTTTTCTTTCTATTATTAATAAATGCAACACATGGGGGAACATGTATGATCATTAGAAATAATAGAGATGCCATGAACATATAAATAAGGAGGGGTAGGCAAAACATAAAACCAAACAGTACATCTTCGAATACCCCTCCAGAAAAGGTGGCATGTCAATGTGGTCTATGGGGTTGATGTCCAGGCCTCATGTGAATGTAGGACATCTGTGAGGGCCCACACCTCAGCCCCCAGGGCCTCAACAGTAACAACCACCCATTGGTTGGTTTCTCTCAGGACTTGGGACTCCAGGAGCACCTCATGGAGGATGAAGGGCAGGTCCTGAAAAAAACCTATATCATGGGTGCAGGTGACACAGAGGGCCCTGGTGACTTCTGATGGGTGGCACATGTAAACAAACAGCCTCCCATTGAACACCTTCTTCCCCAGAGTTGCCTCATAGACTTGCACCATCTGCACATCCTGCTCCACTGCCATTCCTGTCACCTCTTCTTCCTCATTCTTCTCCTCCTCTGCTGATGGGCTGTCTGAGGAGGAGGAGGTTGAGGATGAGAATGTAGATAATAGTGTGTCCTCTTCAACACCATCTGCTGCCTCCTGTGGCCCTTGGGTACTGTGGCTAGGGCATGGCCTTGGCCTGGGAAAAGCATCTGCAGGGAGGAAAAGAGAGCAGGCATCAGGACACAGGTGATGTAAGGAGAAATACAAGTTATATAGGCACTGCATGGGCCGTGGCAACTTACAAATGCAGTTGTTGTTGTTCAGTAGTTATGTACTGGGTGCACATGCCTATCTTACATTTTGTACCTCAAAGCACTGTATATGTACCCACCATCATGGACCACTGCTGACCCAATGGTAGATATGTAGGAGATGCCTATGCTACAGTGCAAGGCATATAGGTACACACTACATATGTGAGTGGGCATATGTGCTGCATCTGATGCTATAATCAATTCCCATGGATGGTTGTGGGCACAGGATGGGCAGCTAGGATATGGAAATTGCAGGTTGGTGCCCAGCATTGATGTTATGCATTGTAGGTGGCACTGTGACATCTCCAAACTGCTCTTTTTGACATACTTACAGTGATAATGCTAAAGGGCAGTGTGTGCATAACTGGGAAACTGCTATCAATCTGACCTCTGGGTTCCAACATGACAGAGACCCCTTTTTCATGCTGCTACTAGTGGTGTTGGTTGACATTCCAGTCAGCAGCCTTCCTGTTTTTGTATACAAGGGTCATAGAAGGATAGGCTTTCATAGCTTGACAGCACTCCATGAGTCAGAACCTGTAACATTGTGGCCCACCTTCTCATGGCTGTGTACTTGGTAAATTTCCATATTGCACCTATATATTTGGTTAGAAGATGAACCTGTATTCTGATTTCCTCTCCATTTGTTCCCCAACTGGGTGATTTGTTGCCGTGATATGGCAACAGTAGACAAACACCTATGATACTGAGAACTATTGCTACATTGGCGGTGTAGGTTTGCTACCTACATATACAGTGACAGCTAAAACATTGTTTGTGGGGACTATATTGGCATATACAAATGGCAGCTCAGGAATACAGAGTGGAAAGACAGTCTTACCCTCAGTCAGGATAGAACCTTCTCTCTTTCTGCAATCACCTCTTCTGGTCTCCAGCACCTCAAGGCCTGATATTTGGCTCTGTCGACATATTGCAAACTCCCTGTAAGAGAGAGAATGTGGCATGTGATACCTGCACCCCTGTGTTGGGCTTGGCAGTTCACAGTCCCATGTAACTCTATATGTACCACTCAGATATCATGTCCCTGGCTGTGGCGGCATCTCCTTCGTAAGCTGCAGTGCATTATGTCTATTAATAGGCCGTTCAGCTATATACCCCACAACTGCCTACCTGCAACACAAGGGTTTTCTCCACAATTGGCAATAGTTGTTAGGAGTAGGGGATCCTGTGGGACCCTAGCCTGGGCCTAAGGCTTACAGCTATGGGCTGCCTTTTGTCTGTCCTTAAATGCAACTTTATTCTTTGTCGCCAGCAATGCACCCTGGGACTTGTAGTTGATAATTCACATTCAAAGACAAACTGTAGTTGTGCAACCGTTGGTTGAGGCAAACAAGAATATTTATTTTTGTGGATTTCCAAACGCATTAAAGTTCAGGCACACAAACACAATGGATACTTCTCCAATAACACAAGAGTAAAGTAAGGAAACTGGAACTGAAGGTAAACTGAGCACAAGTCTCTTTAACAAAAACTGTTATCTTCAATAAAGCAAAACACAGCACAGCCTTATAAGCAATTTCAGCAAAGGTAATTTTCTTCTTTTTCAAAACCTTCTTTTAACCCTGCTTACAGGTTTTTCAAGCTTCTTTAAAGCAAAGAGAGCAATCCATTAGAGAGTCCTCTGGAATGGATTGTGACTCACAGCAATCAATCTGCATGGGTTCCGGTATTACGGCTGGCTTATCTCTGGACTCAACAGCTTCTTCAAACTTTCTGGCTTGTAGGAATTCATAAAACTCATTCCATAACTTCTGTTTCTGGTCATGAACATTTACATTCGAGGAGTGAGCTTTCCCTCCCTCTAATGCTTGCTTTAAAGTCTCTACTGTGTCCACATTTACTGCCCTACTTGTGGCTGGGTTATGGTTCTTTCCCCAAAGGAACGTATCCACCCACCTTCTAGCAGCTGGACCTTTCAGCATAGGGTCTATATTGGACAGAGGTACCTGTTCCAGCTGGTTTGTAGCCTTTCCAACTAACCGTCTGCTGGCTTTAGGTCTGGGAGTTTTTCTCAGATATGGAGTGCTTCCTTCTCTGCTTTCAGGCTTCAGCAAATGGAGGTCAGCCTCCTCGTGGCTCTCAGCTCTCCTAACTCTCTGAGCTCCTTCCTCCTGGGAACTTTCTTCCCCTTGGGAACTCTCTTCCTTCTGGGAACTCCTCCGTGCACGCTGAGAACTCCTCTGTGAACTCTGTAAGCTCCGTGTGCTCTCTCTCTTCTTCTCCCTTGTGCTCTGTTTGGAGACGGGTTTAAAAACCTGTTTCTTTCCTGCCACACCTTTCTCTTTGCACGTGTGCTCGTAATCAGTAAGCAAGCCTGGCTTCTTGTCAGAGCTAGGGCGTGGCTTGGCTTGGCTTTTTTCCAAAGTAGTTTCTCTACCTCTGTGCAAAGCTTGGCTGTCAGTAGTTTTAAAGGCACAAGTACCATTTTCTTCTATTTACATTCTTTCCTGATCACTCTCATCACAACAATCCATATAACATGGGGCCAACACGGACTGGCCTACATATCTATTCTTGAGGCCTGCTACCTTACGACACTTTCCTGTAGTCATTTAATATGCCCCAAAGTAGGGACTGCCCACCTGAACTACACAAATTGGATGTGATGCACCTTCTGCTGGAGTTGCACATAACACAGCAAGGATTAACATACATTGGGTTGAATGGCTATGAGCCTGGCACAGCATGAGTCATACTCATTCCACATGGTAATATAGGAGAATGACCACCCACCCCATCTGTACACATGGTTTGGACATATTTCTGATTGATGCGTGAGTGTGAGGGTTGTCTACATCCCAATCACCTATGCAAGGTATGCAATGATGTGCCTAGGGCCGGTGCAAGGGTTTTAGGTGCCCTGAGTGAAAAGTCAACCTAATGCCCCTTGTGATTTGCTTTTAGACCTCTACCACCTCCCACCTTTTGTCCATTAAACTCAATTATAATCATCTCAACAACATCCTTCCCAAAACAATGCTATAAAAACAGATATCTGGCCATCGTATATTTAAATAAAACACTTTATTTTGTAAATACATAATATGGTAGATTTCAAAATGCCACTTACAAAGGTAAATGAACTATCTGCATATTCCTCAAACTGTTTTCAGGTAAAGGCATGCGCTGACAACTCTCTGATTTATGTGGCTACCAGGACTCTTTGCTTTGCTTTGACTGTAGCAGCTCTTTGCTACCCCCTCCAGGGGCTGCTTTTAAGTGACTGCCTACTGTAGTTTGCCTAGTAGTTGGGCCAGCCCTGCATGTGCCCCAAGTTATGGTACTTATTGTGTAGCTTCCTCTGGATTCCCCTTCTCCCACATGGGTAGAAGACACATCCCATGCTACCACCAGGAACACCAGCTGTTCCTTTCCTCGGCAGAGAAATTCATGTGGCTACGGAGAGGTGCCTTCTTAGCTATATAATGCCTACTGCCACAGAGGGGCATTTGTCCACAGAGCCAAAAAATCCAATGTGACTTGGCATATCCAGGAAAATTTATTTATTTATTTAACAGTTTTTCTATACCACTCTATCCTTCAATCAGAGCGGTTTACATTGAACATTAAACTTATGCTGGCGACAAAAGATAAACAAATGTTGACTGTTACATTAAACATAGATAATGATAACCTATTTACATATTTCAACTTGTGTAGGGGAGGGGAACTATATACAATGCGGTATATACAGTGAATTTGTCTATTGGAATGGCATGCATCCAAAGGTTTATGTATGGTTTAAGTGATGTGTCCAAAGTATTCAGAGTAGAGGTACGTCTTTATTTTTTAACGTAAGTCCTTGATATCCATGGTTGATCAGATGTCTTCTGGTAGGGTGTTCTATAGTGCTGGGGCAGAGAGCGAAAATGCTCTGGCGGAAGTGGTCTGGTTGGATTTCTTGTATTCCGAATGTGTGATGATCATATTTTTGTTGCTTGCTCTCCTGGGGCGTGTGCTACTGTCTTGGTTGATTAGTTCCTGTAGAATTTGTGCATGATCTTGAAGATTATTAGGATTGTTTTGTACTTGGCACGGGAGTGTATTGGGAGCCAGTGCAATTGGTTGAGTATGGGGGCGATGTGGTTTTGTTTGTGAGTACCAGTGAGTATACGGGTGGCTGTATTTTGTGTCAATTGCAAGGGATAGATGGAGCTTTTTGGTAGACCCTGGTAAATCATATTGCAGTAATCCAGAGTTGGTGTGACAATTACTTAAAAGTTAGTGTGAAACAGGTCATGGCTGAGTAATGATTTCAGATTTTTGAGTAGCCTCATCTTGTGGTAGGCATTTACGGTAGTTTTCTTTATTTGAGTCTGTAGCGTGAGGTTTTGGTCCAAGATAACGCCAAGGTATTTGATCTCTTTTTGTACTTTGATGGTGTGGTGTGGTGTGGTAGGCAAATTTCTTGTGGGGGAGTAAATGATATGTCTCTGGGGGTGATTAATGCCTCTGTTTTGTTGAAATTTACTGCTAGATTGTTAGAGTCTAGTCATCTGATCATTGCTTCGGAGAAAAGGACAGGGGTTTCATCAAATATTGAGTGATGTTTAGTATGGCTGAGAGGGGAAGGCATCCCAGGTGATCTCATGGGCCTCCCGCTTGGTGATTATTACTGTGGTTTGGCTCACCTATTACAATAGCAGAAGTGTTTACTTCTTGTAGTTTTGTTGGGTTCCCTGGTCCCTCGGCTATGTTTGTTTTGTTCACGCTTATCCTATATGATGTGCTCAAATGTTCTTTATTACCCATGAGAGATGCTTTCTTTCCTGTTCAATTATTTTTCTTCTTCAATCTCCTATTATTAACTAATGCATGTTTGCTCTTTTCCTGGATGGTAGGTACTCCGGCGCTATTCAGTAAGAGCTATACAGTATATCAATATAATAATGGCCATTTTGCTTAGAATATTATCTCTCAATGTGAAAGGAATTAACAATCCAATTAAATACAAGAAGATTATCCTATATTGTCAACGTGAACCTGCGGATATAGTACACCTTCAAGAGACTCCTCTCAATATGGTTGAATCCAAAGACTTGGATATGGGATTTTACAACTTAGTGGCATGCTCCCCAGCTGTGCGGAAGAAAAATGGAATCACGATCCTAACATGGAGGACGCTTGCCCCATCTGTCCTCCAGATGAAGGTGAATATGGAGGGCAGATGGGCCAGGGCGACTCTCCAGATAGAGAATACACAACTGGTATTTCTTAACATCTATGCTCAAAACACAGATAATCCAGGTTTTTATTCATACTATTTCTAAAGAAGTGAACAAGGCAAAAAAATCTTACAGTTATTCTCGGGGGGATTTAGTACTGGGCACCCTCCTTGGCTGTCAATCTCAAAGCATTGGTAGACCCTAAAACCCTCCATGTTGTCCATGCTATGATGGAGGATAGTGGCCTGGTTGACCCTTGGAGACTCCAACAACCCACTGATAGGGATAATAATATATAGTAACATAGTATATGACAGCAGATAAAGACCAGCATGGTCCATCTGGTCTGCCCAGCAAAGCGGCAAGAGTAGGTGCACCTTCTGCTCCGTGCAGGTTGCCCCTCCCCATGCCTTTGTTTAGGGGTGTACCCACCACTCTATATAGGTCACCCCTATTTGTTGAGATATAAGAGATAGTTATATTTATTTTGATTTTTATCCTGCTACTATAAAGCGATCCACTGTGTCTGTCCCAAGACATTTTGAATTCTGTCACTGTATTTGCCCTCAGTTCTTCCATCAGGAGGGCATTCCAAGCATCCACCATCCTTTCAGTGAAAAAGTATTTCCTGACATTGCCTTTCAGTTTACCCCCTTGAAGTTTCATGTTATGCCCTCTAGCTTTATAGCTTCCCCGTCTTGGAAGAGGTTTGTTTGAACATTAATATTCTTTAAGTATTTAAAGATCTGAATCATATATCCCCTGTTCCTCCTCTCCTCCAGAGTGTACATTTTTCGTCTTCAAGTCTCTTCTCAGAAATCTTCTGACGCAGGCTCCAAATCATTTTGGGTCACCTTCCTCTGAACTGTTTCCAGTCTTTTTATATCCTTTGCGAGATATGGTCTCCAAAATTGAACACAATATTCCAAGTGAGGCCTCACCAGTGACTTGTACAGTGGCATTAGTACCTCTTCCTTTCTGCTGGTAATTCCTCTTTGTATGCAACCCAGCATCCATCTGGCTTTTGCCACTGCCTTGTCATACTATTTTGCCACTTTGAGATCCTCAGAAACAATCACTCCAAGGTGCACACCAACCTCTCGTCCCCTATCGCGTACAATTTAGCTTCCCAAGTGCATGACACTGCACTTCTTCACATTAAATCTTAACTGCCGAGCATTAGACCATTCTTCCAGCTTTTATAGATCTTTCCTCATGTTCTCCACTCCCTCAGGGGAGCCTACTCTGTTATAAATTTTCATGTCATCTGCAAAAAGACAGACTTTTCCATTCAGTCCTTCAGCAATATCACTCATAAGTACATTGGGATTATACTTTCTTCTTCTTGCCACACCACACTCACTCAAGGAAAGATTTTTTCCTGGCCTCCAAAAAGCTGCTCCTGTGGTTGACCATCTCGGATAGCCATGGGATCAGCATCTCTGACCATGCGATCTCGCTTTCATTTCAGATTTCCAAGGGAAACCCCGCTGGTTCCTACTAGTGGTTCAACAAAATCCTGCTTAGCAATGATCTCTTCAACACTATTTATTTATTTATTCATTTGCAAAGTTTTTATATACTGCCCCTTCCAAAGATCAGGGGCGGTTTACAGAAAACTCAACATTTTACATTAAATGTTTGGGGGATATAACAAAGAGGAAGGCGGGCAAAACAGAAAATACTATGTACAAAGTTTACTATATACAGAGGATCAATATTTTATATGTTATTCTGAATGACTGGTTGTTCATTGTGAGGGTAGGGAGAGTCTGGCGATGGGGTATTTAGTAATGTTTGGGTGGTGTTACTGTCAGTGGCATAGTTTTCAATGAATAAGTGAGTTTTGATTTGTTTTCTAAATGTTTGTAGGTCTTTGATGACTCTCAATTTATCAGGGAGCGCATTCCATAATGTAAGGGCTACAAATGAAAATGCTCTTGTGCTTGTAGCTTGCTTAGTTTTATGGTAGTTTGGCGGGATTTTAATAGTGTTCATGTGGCATCCTCTTTTATTTCTTGTGTCTAGAGTTGGTAGTATTAATGTGGATAGGAAAGAGGGGGATATGTTGTTGAGTAGTTTAAATGTGGCCATAAGAATTTTGAATTTTATTTTGCTTGCGACAGGGAGCCAGTGGAGCATGTACATAATGGATGCGGTCATTTGGGGGGGCTTTGCAGATGATTCTGGCTGCAACATTTTGTGCTATTTGGAGTTGGTTAATAGTCTTTTTTTTGGCAGCCCCTGTAGAAGACTATTGCAGAAGTTGAGGTGAGGAGTTACTAGTGCTTGCACTACTGATTGAAAGTCATCTGAGTCGAGTAGTGGTCTGAGGTGTTATAGTGTTCGTAATTTGAAAAAGATGTTTCTAGTGATTATTTTCACATGTGATGTTATATTAAAGGACTGATCTAAAGTGATCCCTAAATATTTCACTTCTTTTTTTAATTGGTATGTCTGTTTTATGCATTGGGAAGGTGAGCAGGGGGGTGAAGGTTGGGTTTCTTGTTGTGTAAAGTACTTGTTTTATTGAAGCTTATTCAGAGATTCATTGAGGTAAGCCAATTTTGAGCTTCTTTGATGCAGGTAGTGAGTGTGTGCTGGTTGGGGTCGGTGATGTCTATAGGCACGTACAGCAAGATATCATCAGCATAAATGTGATATCCTACTTTGAAATTTTTGAAAATGTTGCATATAGCTTAGCGGTTTAGGTTAAATAAAAGTGTGGACAGGGCAGAACCTTGGGGGATACTATGCTGAGGAAAACAATCTCCTTCTATTTGACTACAATGGGCCCATGGATATCTTGAGGTGGGCATGGTGGGAAACTTTTAAAGCCAGTATGAGGGCAACAATAGCCAGCCATGCTATAGGGGTAGCTAAGAAATGGAAACAAGAGCCACATAACCTCAATCTTGAAATTAAAGTCTGCAAATGTGTGTTGCTCAGAGAATCTGACCCTACTATATTGCTCCAACTACAGAAACTCGGATATAAAAATATAACACAATCTTTAGTGAGGTAGCCGCCCAGATAGTATTCTCCCAGCATAGCAGCTACTTTTCTGAGAATAACAAGGCAGGAAGATTGCTTGCAAATTCACTTAAATTCCACAAGGACACTACATGGATTGCAGCTATGTTAGACAAGGACAATCTTTTACTGACCCAGGATTCTGATATCCGAGAGTTCTTCCATGGTTTTTATGAACAACTATAATCATCCAAAGCAGGGGCGGCACAAGGGGGGTGCGGGGCCATGTGCGGAGACTCAGTGCGTGGCCTCATTTGCATAAGGGGCCTCATTTGCATAAGGGGCCTCATTTGCATAAATATTTGCATAATGTTACCATATACTAACTTTTAGTAAACATGTCTCATAATGAGTGTATGGATAAAGAAAGACTAAAAGATTTCTACATTACTATAATCCAGTGCCAACCACCAGACACATTAGGAACTACTACAAACACTGCCCATTTAGAACCCATAGCAAACCCACCGTATCCTAACAGCACTACCAGGACTCACAAAGCACCATACCCTACCTATCAAAAGGAAACATGCAAATATTAAACCAATACATTTCAGAGAACAACAATACATGACCTACTGGGGAAAGAGAACAAGTGGCAATGTCAAATAGGAATTACATAAACAGAATACCTCAGCTCAGTTACACATGCAGAACATAGACCATCACCAAACAAGGAACACAATTTAGAAACAGGAAGACAATAATTAAACTGGGAATCCCAAAAGCCAAATTTGGAATGTACAACACTGTAGAAATAAAACTATACATTAATTTGCTCTTGTACTAAACAAAGCGCAGACGTTAATGATGCACATTTACCAGAGCTGACATATTCCAATTAATAAATTCAAAATAAAGAGATATTTTTCTACCTTTTGTGCATTTTTTTCAGCTGCAATTACTCCAGCCACTTTCTTCTGGTTTCTTCGTGTCTTCTACTAACTCTCCATCGTCTGCTGTCCATTTGTCCTTTCTTCTCTCTTCTAGTTTTTTTCCATTCTCTCTCTACATCTGATTTAACATACTAATCTTTCTCCTTTTGCTCTTTCCTCATTCCTATTTCATCCACTCAAATTTTACCCCTCCATCCTCAATCCCCACTTACTCTTCCCAATACCCGGCCAATTGTAGATTTTTTATCCCTCCCACACAAAATATTTTTCCCCTCTCCATTTTACTCTCCCAGCCCCATCCCATTCTAATCCTCCCCCAACATCAGCTCCCTTCTAGTTCCAGCCTCACCCAGCATCCATTCCCTTCTAGTCCCTGCATCAGCCCATTTCCAGTCCTAGCCCCCCATCAACCCACTTCCAGTACTAACCCCCATCACCCCATTTTCAGTTTAAGCCCCCTATAACCCATTACGAGTCCTAACCCCCCCATCAGCCCACTTCCAGTCCTAACCCCCATCAACCCATTTCCAGTCAGCCCCCATAGCCCATTGCCAGTCCTAACCCCCCCATCAGCCCACAGCCCATTACCAGTCCTAACCCCATCAGCCCACCTCCAGTCCTAACCCCTCCCCATCAGCCCATTTCCTGTCCTAGCCCCCCCATAGCCCATTATCAGTCCTAACCCCCCCATAGCCCATTACCAGACAGCCCCCATCAGCCAACAGCCCATTACCAGTCTTAACCCACCCATAGCCCATTACCAGTTCTAACCCCCCCAACAGCCCACAGCCCATTACCAGTCCTAACCATCAGCCCACCTCAAGTCCTAACCCCTCCCCATCAGCCCATTTCCTGTCCTAATCCCCCATAACCCATTATCAGTCCTACCCCCCCATAGCCCATTACCAGTCCTAACCCCCCATCAGCCTACAGCCCATTACCAGTCCTAACCCCATCAGCCCACCGCCAGTGTTAATCCCCCCCATCAGCCCATTTCCAGTCCTAGCCACCCCATAGCCCGTTACCAGTCCTAACCCCACCCACCAGCCCACCTCAAGTCCTAACCCCTCCCCATCAGCCCATTTCCTGTCCTAGCCCCCCATAGCCCATTACCAGTCCTAACCCCCCCTAACAGCCCACAGCCCATTACCAGTCCTAACCCCATCAGCCCACCTCCAGTCTTAATCCCCCCAGCCCATTTCCAGTCCTAGCAACCCCCCAACCCATTACCAGTCCTAGCCCCCCATAGCCCACTCCCAGTCCTAATCCCACCAGCCCATTTCCAGTCCTAATCCCCCATCACCCAATTTTCAGTTTAAGCCCCCCCATACCCCATTACCAGTCCTAACCTCCCCATCAGCCCACTCCCAGTCCTAATCCCACCAGCCCATTTCCAGTCCTAATCCCCCATCACCCAATTTTTAGTTTAAGCCCCCCCCATAGCCCATTACCAGTCCTAACCCCCCATCAACCCACTTCCAGTCCTAATCCCATCAGCCCATATACAGACTTAGCTCCCCCATAGCCCATCACCACTCCTAACCCCCCCAGCCCCCCCATAGCCCATCACCACTCCTAACCCCCCCAGCCCCTCATAGCCCATCACCACTCCTAACCCCCCCCCCAGCCCAGCCCAGCCCAGCCTAGCCTAGGGAAACTCTCCCCTCGCGCTCTGAAAGCCGGCACGTGTGACTGCAGCTGTAAAGAGAGAGGTGATACAGGGGAGGACAGGCTCTGCTGGGCAGGGGGGGCCCCGCGGCACACTCGATTCTGCCGCGGCGGCCCCAGCAGCGACAGCAGACAGCTTTTTTTTTTTTTTTAAATTTTACTTTTAGATCAGAATGTTTTTTGCGCCCTGAAACGCGGGGGCCCTGTGCAAAAAACATTCTCGCTCAATGGACGGGCCGGCCCTGATCCAAAGTAGCAGACAACCGAGCAGCATTCAATAAGTTAAGTAGGTCATTTGACCCTCCCTGTATTACTGTTGAACATGCAGCTAAGCTAGACAGGGAGATTCAGTTAGATGAAATTCTTCAAACTCTTAAGCAGATGCCCTTAGGTAAGACCTCCAGGCCAAATGAATTTCCATTTGAATTCTACAAAATGTTGAGTCCTGAGGTCTCCATTCATCTGCTCACCTTCTTTACATTCTCCTGCAGCAATTGCCAAGTTTAGGCTCCTTTTCAGATTGTAATGCATGAGAAACCGTATCAGGATCCACAAAAAGTAGAGAATTACCATCCGATCTCTCTGCTAAATGCAGTTTATAAAATTTATGCAAAGATATTAGCCATCGCTTGTCTGAGGTGATCCCCAATATTATACTGTATATCCGGATCAATGTGGTTTTCTCTCTGGCCGGTCTACTGTGGATAATGCCCGGTTGCTCTGTAATGTTATTGCAGTCTCTCAAGACTTAGATGGGCTTTAAGTTGGTTCGTCAATATGATTAGAGTGCCCTATGCCCATCCAATGGCTCGTATCTGCGCTAACTCCACCATTTCCAGGTCCGTCTCCTTACACAGAGGCACCCATCAAGAATGTCGCTTATCTCCTTTGCTCTTCAACTTGGCCCCCAGAACCGTTGACACTGGCAGACCTCTGACATAATTGGCTTACATATTTGGGAGGACCAGGTCAAACTCTTGGCATATGCCGATGACCTATTGTTATTTGTTGATCTTACCTCAATCACAGTAGTCTTTTCGATTATAGAACAATATTTGCTCTTGTATAAAATTAACTGGTCAAAATCCATTGTATTTCCTCTGAGCAAGTGTGTCTTTAGGGGAGATATGGCACCTTTCCCCTTTCAATGGGAAGGGTCAATATTTAAATAACAGAGTACAATATTATCCTACTATAGAAGCTACCATAGAACGTAACACTACTGATTGTCTCAAATTGGTTCAATCCCTTGTCTCCTGCTGTTCCCCCCTGTATCTATCTTGGTGGGAATGCCTTGGAACAATCAAGATGATGATCATCCTGAAGGTTAATTATATTCTTAATATGTTGCCAATATTATGCCCCAACTCCTTTTACAAAGAACTTGAGCAGAAGTTAGACTCCTTCCTCTGGAAACATAAGACCCCTCATATTGCTACATGGAAGCTGAAATTCTGCAAAGACATAGGCGAGTCCAGTTTCCGGACTTCAAATGGTACCATCAATCCTTTCTACTCAAGCAAGGTTCAAAATGGGCTTGTAAATCCCCTGGGCAACAGCACCCTGCATGGCTCACTCTAGAGGAGAGATTAATCCACCCAACAACTACATGGGCATGTATCATTCAGGAGTGAATGGGGAATCTCCGGTTATTACCTCTACCCTTTCAGCCTTCCCCACATTATCCCAATTACTGCAAGATGAAAACCCTCCATCCTGAAAACTCTCTTTCTGATATAATTCAATACTCAAGATTTATAAGCAGGTGATCAATTGGCGAGTCTAAAAAGGAAAAGGGCATCTGGACTGTAGGGCAACTACTATCCTCAGCATCGATTAAGTCATTTGCAGAATTGCAACAAGAATTTGGGCTACCGGATAAATGTTTTTTTAGTGGCTACAATTGAGGCATTGTATATTGAAGGCAGGAATTAACCTAAAGCATCTTGCCACTGAATGAAGGCTATTAAATGTGGTGCGCACCTTAGCTGGGTCTACTAATGCGGCCTCCAAACTCTATGCTATTATCAGGGATTGAAACAGCTGCCTGTGAACTGGGACAGAGAAAGTATGAGAGACAGACCTAGGGGAACATCCTTCATGCAGATACTTGGGGAAATTTTGGGGCTCTCTAACACGCATCACTTGATCAGCCTTATTGACCCAATCAATGTTTTTTCTGGTCCATCAGGGTCTTATTATTCCTGTCCTTCTTATGAAATTGTAAAAACATCAAGGCAAATGCTGTTGGTCTTGTAAGATGCATATTGGTATGCTCTCCCATCTACTCTTTGATTGCCCAAATGTTCAGACCTTTTGGCAACAAATCTGGGGCAGGATGAAGGATATTATTCAAATTTGTAAGAATCTGACTGTTCGTATCGTCATCTTTCGTTCTCTTGCAGGTATACTATCACTTAGGAAGGAAGATCAGTTTCTTTTAGATTTCCTGATCAGTATTGCATTGCAATTGATTATTAACAACTGGAAAGACACCTCTGTTTACGAATGGCATCACTGGTTTAACATGGTTTATGTCATAAATACGAAATTGCCTATGATGTCTCTTGCAATGAAAATGTACAAAGTAAATTGAAATGAAAATCTTTAGATGATTATGTTTTAGTGTCTCTCTGATACTGAAAATGAAAGTACTGTATCTCACATGTTATTGCTTCTGATTGGTTAGGGATCAGAGAAGGGGGTGTTACTCTGTTCTTATTTCATGTAATTCTAGATTTTGTACTTTTGTAAAATTATAAATAAATGCTTAAAAAAAAGAAACTGTGAAAGAATCTTCAGCTGATACCAAGGTACACAAATACAAAAAAACTTCAATATAAACGTAGTCCATTTAGATAGGCAAGAGGCACATATCCATCATCAGAACATTTAGGGGTATCACAATGAGTTTAATGTCGTCATCTACTTGCTGCCACAGACTTTTGCAAAAAATTGATAACCCATTCTTTTCAGATGCAACCCTTTCAAATTTCCAAAACAAATAGACCTGACTATGGGCCAGTTTAGGACTTCCACTTAGACATAATAAATTACCTTTAAGAGCTAACCCCAATAATAAATCCATTAATTAGAGTTGTATATTGCTTGTTTGCTACCTCACTGCTTGTAAAATAACAATACTACCTAGCGCGTAGACTCCATTACTAGTTTAGATCTATATGAGAGGAGGAGAGACCAAACAAAGAGAGCAGGCAAGTTTAGAGCTACAAGAGACCCACCACCATTGGGCCACAACTCAAGCTAGTCCCAGGTCAGTAAATTACAAAATGCACTCCACTCCACACCACCTCATTGCCTACCTTACACTCCTCCACACTTTCGCACCCTGCACACAGAGCATCGGACCCAACGAGCAAATCCCCTTGCTCCACCTACCTACTTCCCAACCTATATGGACACCAGGCTCATACATCTCTAAAGAAAACCAGCATCCTAAGCCTGCAGTTCACAAACAGCACAATGCCATACGCACTACGAGCACTCATCTCACAAATAATGCATACACCATCCCAAAAATAACTGCCAACATTAGGTGTGCTTTATTAAACGCCAGATCAATTAGGAACAAACCAAATACTATCCTCGACAAAAAACTGGATATAATCTGCATCACTGAGACCTGGCTTGATGACTCAGACCAGGTCATATTAAACCAAGTAACCCCAAAAGGCTACTCAGCATTCAACTGCATCAGAGCACAAAAGAGAGAAGGAGGTGTGCTAATACTGGCCAGAAAGGAATACAGATTTAAAACAATCGCTACCACTAATACGATCAAATCCAACATAATCACTATAGCTAACAAGTACCTAAGCATCTCCCTCACCTACAGGCCTCCTGGAACCACAACTGAACATCTCTCCACGGTACTTGAAACAATATGTGCACACAGTAGAAAAAACAGACCCCTTATTGTACTTGGAGACTACAACCTAACCTCCGCACCCATCAAGGAATCCGCAGCATTCCTAAAAGCCATGGAGTCACTAAAAAATTGCCAGACATTCAGCGCCCCAACGCACCAGCACAGTACAACTCCGGATATGGTCTTTATTCCAATGCACTTGGTGGAACAGGGTAAGGCCACAACACCAACAATCACGCCAGTCCCTTGGTCAGATCATCATGTGATTAACTTCACCTTGACCCTGAATAACCCCACCCAACACATAGAGGATGAGAACATAGCAAGATGTTTTAGAGCATTCAACAAAGAATCATTCATAAACAAAATCATTCCACAACTCCAGCAGGAATACGACACCCTTGATCTAAACATAGAGAAATGGAACTCCATAATATCTAATGCAGCATCAGCCCCTACGACTACAGAACCACAAGCACGCAGGAGGTCCAACGCCCCCTGGTACTCAAGTGATATCAGAGATGCAAAGTGCACTCTCAGAAGACTGGAGAGAAAATAGAGGCGGAACAAGTCTCATAACTCCCTGACTCAATACAGAGCCAAGCAAATGGAATATAACAACCTGATAAATGAGCATAAACAGCAACACCATACCAACCTAATCATGAAATCTGTCAACAGACCGAGAGAACTCTTTAGCATTGTCCAAAAACTCACTAAGGACACCACGCAGCACTGTACCCACCATCTTGACCCACAGGAATTTGCGGACTACATGAAATCAAAAAACACCAATCAGACATGCTCCATCACACCACAGACAGATGACCATGAGATAAAAGAGCAGAATCAAACTTGGGAGGATTTCAGCATACCATCAACACATCAAGTAGAGGACATAATAAATGAACTCAACACAACAACCTCACCGTCAGACCCATGCCCAGTCTCTTGGCTCAAAGCCACAAGAAGCCAGCTCTCTCATCACATTCACAAAATCGTCAAAGATTCACTCCAACAAGGATACATGCCACAGTCCCTGAAGCATGCCCTGATACGACTGATACTTAAAAGCAACAACCTAAGCCCCTCTGAACCAAAATCATACCGTCCCATCTCCAGCCTACCATTCATTGTGAAAATCATTGAAAAGACAGTGCAAAGACAACTTCAGTACCATAGTGACATGAATGCCCCACTGGACATCCATCAGCATGGCTTTAAACCCCAACACGGTGTGGAAACACTACTCACGTCCCTCTTTGACAATCTCCTAAGAGGCATGGATAACAAAGAATGGATTCCTGCTAGTGTTCATGGACATCTCAGCAGCCTTTGACACTGTATCCCATACCAGGTTACTGCAACGCCTGCAGCAGATAGGAGTATGTAAGAACACTCTGAAGTGATTTACTTCCTACTTGGAAGATCGAATGCAACAAGTCAAATGCGCCCAAAATAAATCACTGCAGTTCCGCATCATGCAGGGAATACCACAAGGTTCAGCCTTGTCATCAATGCTCTTTAATATTTGCATCCAACCCATATGCAACATCATCAAATGCCACAAACTCCACTATCATATCTATGCTGATGACATCATGGTGTATGCTCCAGTCAACCTACTAGCACTTAACACCACAACAATAACCAGATGCCTTGAAGACATGAATGCCTGGCTCACAGCCAATAACCTGACGGTCAACTACGATAAAACTGAGGCAATGTTCATCACCAGGAACCCCACCTTCATTCCACCACAAACTATCAGCATTCTAGACAAACTCATAGTAGTCAAAGATGAAGTTAAGTACCTGGGCATCACAATGGACAGAGCTCTGAACATGAAATCCCACATCATCAAAACTGCAAACAAGGCCTATCAACGTTTGAGGACCATCAGAAAAATCAAGCCAATACTCCGCAGGACCACTTCTGCACAGTGTGCCAAGCACTCATCACACCTCTGCTTGATTATGGAAACTCGTTATATCAAGGCCTCACTCAGCAGACCTTACACCCACTCCAAATGGTGCAAACCACTGCAGCACACATCATTACAGACACTCCAAGAACTGAGCACATCATCCCCGTCTTACAGCAGCTGCACTGGCTCCCAATGATAGTCAGAGCAAAATTTAAAACAGTCCTAATTATCTTTAAAATCTTTCACCATCTCTCGGCAGACGCACTCCAAGACATCATAACAAGGGATATCAGTGATAGACCAAGAAGGACCAATAATGACAACATGATCGGCACACCTGCAGGATATCACAAGACTAAACAAACAACTTCAAAAAGAGTTCCTTCACTACTGGCGTACACACTTTGGAACTCTCTCCCAATGAGCCTGAGGGCATTAAATGACATCATAGACTTCTTCAAGGCCCTTAAAACCCTGCTCTTTACAGAAACCTGAGTAGACAGACAACGGTCTCCACCCAAACGGTAATGCAACTACCTCTGCCAACTCCATACCCACTCATACCAACTAGACATACGAGTTCATTGCACAATGTTGTTAAGTACCTTCATGTTAAATGTAACCCCAATTGTGCTGTCCAAATGTTGTTAAGTACCTTCATGTAAAGTGTAACCCTCCAATTGTGATGTGACCTCTTTGATTGAAGGATAAGGTGGTATAAAAATCTGTCTAAATAAATAAATAAAAATGTTTTAAAGCACTGGCTTGCCAAATCACTAATTGCCAAAAGAGTTGATGTGAGAACATTCATAAAACATATGGATCAAAGAACCCAAAGCATCATCACAAAACAAACAGCTAGCTGACAATACTATATGGAGTTTATATAGCCTAGTTGGCATCCATACTACACTGTGTGCAATGAAGAATATGGTCTGGGAAAGGGAGGCTGAGGTAGACACGTGCAATGTTTTATACCAATACCAATGCCATTACATCTGATCTAGTGTTTCCCCGACATCTCTCTCCCACTTCAACTTTGCAGCAAGTAATTCCTCTGCAGAAAAATCTTGTAGTATCTTACACAAAAATGAAAACATATGTTTCTCTCCCAGCAAATGAGGAGAGAACACCAAATGAAGGTTATTTGCTCAGTATTTCTATCTTAATTCCACCATGCATAATCCAATGCCTACGCTGCATCCATTAAAAATAAGAGGTCTGAAGAATTTTAAACTTGTACAGTAGAGTCTGAAATATTATCAGCTTCCCTCGATCCAAAAGGTGATTCATTGTCCAAACACTCAGATTTTTTCATGACTCCTAAAAACAGGCATTCTATTTATTTGAAATGTCTTATTACATCACACAGACACTCTACAGAAGTGCAACCATTGAACCTCTGACTTACTATCCAAAACTTGTAATGCAATGATGGTTGCAGAAACTATTGGGAGCAATATTAACCAACCCCGTAAATGTATCCCCAATAAATATTTCAAACTCAAAGGGAACATATCTCATTCCACATAAATCCAGCATAGGGGTTCCAACACCACATCCTTTAAAAGCCACTATAAGTCTTGTCAAAGGATGAAAGCATAATGATAATGTAAGAAATTGGGAAAGTTTACACCACCCATAAACCTAGGCTTTAATAACATTCACAGGGCAATCTTCGACAGCTTTGATCACCACAAAAATTAACTTAAATCACCTTCTGCCAGACAGGGACATACTAAGGGCAATGCTTACTAAAGAAATTATTTCAGAAGCCTTATTCATGTTTTAAGCATGGATATGGCAGAAGAAAAACATGCAAGCTGTATCTACGTGTAAAATGCGATTTTGGAAAGGTCACGATTTACACATTTTTGCTCTGAACATGTCTAACTGTAAATGTTTGTCCAGGAGGTGTTTCCAGGGGCATTTTGTGGTATAGCCTGGGTGGGACAAAAATCTACATGAGTATCACCTGTTTTGTATAGGGATGTATGTGTAAGTTTGAAATTGTTCATGTCTGAATTTAAACCTGCTTCCTGTCACAAATGATATTTCAAAAGTGTTCCTTTTGGTCATCCCTTAATAGGAGGGATTAAGGGGGATATCCCTCTTGTTTCCCCCAAAATTTATTTCCCCCTCCAAACTGAAAGGAGTTGAAGATAGAGTCCTCTGTATTCAATTAGTGGCATCCATGTGTCTAGGTTTCCAAAATGGTTAGGATACACGTGTAAGTTCTGACATGTTGTAAAATGACAGAACTCGTATGGGAAAGGTTGTTGGAGTTCTTTCGTCCATTGTTCCTGTGCGTATATTTTTTAAATGGCAACTCCCATTGCACATTGATATATATTTTAGAAACTGCTTCAGATTTAACAGTATTCAAAAATATCCCAACAATAGGTGATAAATTAGATCAAAACCCAGAAAAATCACCGTGGATTATCCCAAAATGCCTAGACAGGTTAATTTTTGTTGGAGCGTGCCAGTGGAGGATAGAACCTGAACCTATCCACTTCAGGCGGCAAACTCCAGGTGGATTGGCTGAGTCTGCTCTGAAGTCATCCAATACGTAGCAGGGTTTCCCCGTTTTCCATGGGGCTTCCCTTCTATGATTGGAGGTTCAGTGTGAGTGACATGACATTCTGGCCACTTACTGAGTTTTCAATCCCTTGAAGAATGAGAGAATTTTACTCTTCACGCGTTTGATGGCAGTTGGCAAGTTAGAAGTTTGCACTTGATACAGGGAATAGCTCCCAAAACGTGCATGTCATGCTTTATGCTGTGCTGCTGGATTTCATTCATGGACTGAGATTCTACGTTTGTAATGAAGATAAGTTATTTCATTGGGTTTTACCCATATGTTTAATAAAATGGAGTTTGCCGCCTGGAGTGGATAGGTTCAGGTTCTATCCTCCACTGGCACGTTCCGACAAAAATGAATCTGTCTAGGTCTTTTGGGATAATCCACGGTGATTTTTCTGGGTTCAGATTTAACAGAGCCATTTCTAAAATAGCAGCAGAATTATAAACATGGTAGTCTCCGCATCTCAATTTAGTGACAAATTCTATATGACATTCACTGTAACAAATGTCCAAAACTGTTTCCAATCGTCTTAAAAGATAAACAATCGGGTAGTCAACATATGGTCCCTAAAACCTACTGCCATCCCCCATCTCCCAACCCCCAAAGAAGTCACTGACAAAGACAAACTTTAATTCAAGACAGACAAATTTCCTTTATGGTGGAAAGCATAGCTACTGCATTCAAGTAACAACAAAAAAAAATCCAGCGTTAAAAATTACATACAAGACTGCCATCTAACTTATTTATTTATTTAGCTGTATTTATATCCCGCTTTTCACCGGGTCAAAGCGGCATTACGTAGAGGGGTGGGGAAATTAAGTATAGGGTGGGGCCATCACCGAGGAGGCAACATTGATGATTTTGACATAGGACAGACTTTGGACATGGGACAGACTTTGTACATAGACAGGATAGATAGCTTTGATTCAGAGGTTCATGGTGGGCGAGATCAGTGGTTAGTGCGCTTTTTGGTGGGAGTCGTGATGAAGTATTCCTGGAAAAGGATGGTTTTTAGTTGTTTTCTGAAGGATAGTAGGTCGGCATTGTTTCTGAGGCAGCTTGGTAGGGAATTCCATAAGGATGGAGCATAAAGTTCAAAGGCTCGGTTGCAGGTCCGTTGTGAGCATTTAGTTCTTTTGTGGGGGACTGTAAGGGAATTGCTGGAGGCTTGTCTGGTAGTTCTGCCGTGGGCTGGACGAGACAGTAGGGTGCGAAGCTGGGTGTTCTGTGTTTGATGGATGGCTTTGTGGGTGAGTAGGATGGCTTTGTATTTAGTCCTCGCTTCCAGGGGAAGTATGTGAAGGTCTTTGAGAATTGGGGTGATATGGTCAGTTTTCTTTGCTCTCTGGATGATCCTTGCTGTGGTGTTCAATGCTGTTCGGAGGGGGTTGGTC